>CAUYUJ010004202.1:0-52500 GCA_963575745.1 Prorocentrum cordatum
GCCCCAGAGGGCCCCGCGGGAGGGCCGCGGGCGGGAGGAGGAGGAGGACAGAGAGGAGGGGGAGGAGGAGGAGGAGGAGGAGGAGGAGGAGGACGGAGGAGAGGAGGAGAGGCAGGAGGAGGCAGGTAGGAGGAGGAGGAGGAGGAGGGCTCCGAGACGGCCCAAGAGGGCCCCGAGACGGCGCAAGAGGGCCCCGAGACGGGCCCGCGCGCGGGCCCGGGAGTGCGCCAGGAGAGGGCCACGGACGGCGCAGGACCCCCACGGCGGCCCGAGAGGGCCACAGCACGGCCCCAGAGGGCTCCAAGACGGCCGACTACTGCCGCCCTTCCACCTCGACCTCCTCCTCCTCCCTCTCCTCCTCCTCATTCTCATCATCCTCCTCCTCCCATTCCAGCTCTCTCTATCCTCATCATCACCATGCAGGGATCATCGTGATCAGCAGATCATGATCACCACCAATCATCATGCATCACCACATCAGCATGGATTACACATTCGCACGCACTCATCATCATCATCATCATCATCAGCATCATCATCATCATCATCATCATCATCACCACCATCATCATCATCATCACCATCACCACCACCATCATCATCATGATCCTCCTCCTCCGCCTCCTCCTCCGCCTCCTCCTCGACCTCGTCATCATCCATCATCATCATGATCATCCTCCTCCTCCTCCTCATCATCATCATGATCGTCCATCCATCATCATCATCATGATCGTCCATCGCCATCGTGATCGTCAGCCATCACCATCACGAGCCTGCACCAGCATCCACACGGACGCCCCAGGAGGCCCGCGAGAGAGAGGGCGCAGAGGCTGCCCCCCGGGCAGGTGCCCAACGGGCATCCCGGCGGTCTCCGACCAGGAGGCCGGGCGCCGTGGCGGCCTCCGACCACTGCCGCCCTTCCCCCTCGACCTCCTCCGCCTCCTCCTCCTCCTCTCCTCTCCTCTCATCCTCCTCCTCCTCCTCCTCCTCCTCCTCCTCCTCCTCTCCGCTCCTCCTCCTCCTCCTCCGCCCTCCTCCTCTCCTCCTCCTCCTCTCTCTCTCTCATCCTCCTCCCTCGACCTCCTCCTCCTCCTCCTCCTCCTCCTCCTCCTCCTCCTCGTCATCATCCATCGTCATCACGATCGTCAGCCATCATCATCCTGATCAGGCAGCCCGGCGGTCGCTGCCCAAGAGGCCAGGCGCGGTGGCGGGGATGGGCCCGAGGTCACTGCGAAGGGCACGCGCCGAGGAGGGGCGCCGTGCCCCCTTCTCTTCGTCACCCCCTCTGCTCTCACGCCGCAGGGGGGCCGATGTTTCCTTGCTCCGGCCCATCCCTGCGTTCCCCCTGTGCCCCTCCTTGCCCCGATGTGTATCGTGGTTCCGATTCGCAGCGGTCCCCCGACATCCACACGCGTCTCTTCCTCGACGTAGATTCTACTCGTATTCCCTCCTCGTCTTCCATTCCCTCCATCCTCCTCCTTTTGCCCCCCTCACCCCAATGCAGTTGCGCTTGTCACAGGGCGGTTCGCAACAACATGTATATGTTCAGCGAACCGCTCTTGCTTGCCTCTCCTTATCATCCTCCTGATGCTCCTCTGCCCTTCCTTCTCCTCTCCTCTCTCCATCTTCCCCCCCTCTCTCCTCTTGCGCGGTTTTGCTGAGTCCTTTATCTTCCCCCTCGTCCTCTTCCTCGCTGCTGCCTGCTCCCTCCTTGCTGTTCCTCTTTTTTCTCCTCGAAACGACGGCGGAAGGGGAGAGGAGAGGGATGCGCGGACGTTGTCAGGGCCCCAGCCCAGAGACCTGAGCGAGAAGGAGGAGGAGGAGGAGGAGGAGGAGGAGGAGGAGGAGGAGGAGGAGGAGGAGGAGGGAGGAGAGGGAGGGAGGAGGAGGGGCGGAGGAGGAGGAGGAGGAGGAGGAGGAGGAGGAGAGGAGGAGGAGGAGGAGGAGGAGGAGGAGGAGGAGGAGGAGGAGGAGGAGGAGGAGGAGGAGGAGGGAGGAGAGAGGGAGGAGGAGGGGAGGGGAGGAGGAGGAGGAGGCGGAGGAGGAGGAGGAGGAGGAGGAGGAGGAGGAGGAGGAGGAGGAGGAGGGCAGACAAGGGGAGGGCCAGGACCTGTCGCAAGATGCTCCAGGCGGCCGTCCCGTTCGCCCTGCGGACCCCGAAGGGGCAGCAACACGAGTACCAGGCCCGCCGCCTGCCCCCTCCAGTGTGGGCGGGGAAGGGAGGACATGGAAGAGGAATGGGAGGAGGAGGAGGAGGAGGAGGAGGAGGAGGAGGAGGAGGAGGAGGAGGAGGAGGAGGAGGAGGGGAGTTAGGAGGAGGAGGAGGAGGAGGAGGAGGAGGAGGAGGAGGAGGAGGAGGAGGAGGAGGAGGAGGAGGAGGAGGAGGAGGAGGAGGGAGGAGGAGGAGGAGGAGGGAGGAGGGAGGAGGGAGGAAGGCGGAGGAGGGGATGGGGGAGGAGGAGAGGGGAGGAGGAGGAGGAGGAGGAGGAGATGGAGGAGAAGGAGGAGGCCACTGACAGGCCACTGGCGGCCCCTCGCAGCCACCCGCGAGTGGGCGGGGGGGGGAGGCGAGGGGGAGGCGAGGGGGCACGTCGGAGACGCTCGGAGGGGCATGGGCCCAAGTCTACCCCCACGATTGGCCTAAGAACATACCGCGTTCTACGCTCTGGTCCCACCCCAGGATTATCAGCATCTAGTAGGACCCTGAGGGCACCGATGCCATCGCCTATACGTGCCAGACGTTACATAGACTTTCAAGTGTCAAGTACCTCGGTGATGTGCGGGCTGAAGTCACAGCTCTTCCCTCTTGCCCACGAGAGCCGGCTCTTCAGCTGCAGGCAACGACCTGTAAGGCGCTGCTCCTAGTTCACGACAGACAGAATGTCAGTGACCTGCTCTTGCCCCACTCGGCCTAGTGGTGTAGTGAGTACGGCCTCGAGACGGCTGACCTGGCGATCACCAGATTGAACCAGCTGACCAAGTTCACCCCCCCTCAACTGCTCGCGACCCCCCTGAGAACCTATCTGAACGCGTGGAGCACAATGGTTATATACACATGGTACTGTCGCGTGTCGTCTCGGATGTGGGCAGGATTGTGGTGATTCTACGAAGCACAATCTAATATGTCCCCACTTTCAACAAGTTGTGAGAGGCCCACTTCCCCTCCCCCCCTGCTCTTGGGCCACTGGAGACGCCTTCTGTTCTATGGTCGATGTTCGTCGGTATCTATTATTGCAAGTACAGTAAATCGTACGCACAACACCTTTAATCATGTCAGAATTCGCGGGGGATGTTCCCGCCCGAAGATCGCCTCTCTGGCGCACGGCCGCGGCCGTGCTCTGGCCGGCGCGTCGCCCGCTGTGCGCGTGGCGCTCCAGTGCCGAGAATGCCCTTGAGGTGGTGGGGCCGATGTTGTCGCAATCGAGGAAAGATAAGGACTCCTAGACTTTTCGCCCTCTTCTCGCCCCTTTTTTGTCCGCCGGCCCTCCTCTCGCCTCTTTCGGAGCGTTGTCTCCTCATCCGCATGTTCCCCTCTTTCTGTTTTTCGTCGTCGGAGGAGAGGGGGGGGGGGATGCGGAGGGAAACCCGCGCTCGGACAGCCCCGGTGCCGTCGTCACCGTCGTCGCCGCCGCGTTCGCCTTCCGCCGCCGCCGCCGCCGTCGTCGTCGTCGTCGTCGTCGTCGTCGTCGTCGTCGTCGTCGTCGTCGTCGTCGTCGTCGTCGTCGTCGTCGCCGCCGCCTCGCTCGACCGCTCGAGCCCCCCGGGCGGCGTGCCGCCGCAGCGCAGGAGCACCCCCGCACCATGCCCCAAGGCGGTGGGGCTGCCGCGGCCGTCCCGGAGTGGCTTTTCGCAACGTCGCGCAACGCCTTTTAATAGATCACGTCCGCGAGTCCGCGGGTGCCGAGTGGTCGAGGAGTTGCAGGCGCGGGTCAGCAATCGGCAGGGTGCGCCGGAAGCGAAGTGGGCCACAGCAGAGATCCGGAGAACACGCGATAATTCAATATACGTGGGTCCGTAATTCATGTGCTGCTCATCCTGCGCCCCCTCTTCCTTGTTTTTTTCACTTCCCCCCTGTAATATCTTTAATTGGTGTTTGTTTCTCTCTCTCTCTCTGCCTGTCTCTCTCTCTCTCTCTCGTTTTTTTTTTTTTTTTTTTTTTTTTTTTTTTTTTTTTTTTTTTTTTTTTTTCTCTCTCTCTCTCTCTCTGTCTCTCTCTCTCTCTCTCTCCCTCTCTCTCTCTATCCCTTCATCTCCCCCTCATCATTACCATCGTGTTTGTCCTCTTCGTTAGTCCACGATTAGTTTCCACCCCTGATGTCTCGTCCTCCTTTGTTTCTCAACCTCATTTCCCCGAGAACAATGGATTGTGGGGTCCCTCAGGGTCGACGAGATCGGTTTGGGGGGGTGCCAAGAAAGGAGAGAGCGCGCTTGGGGCGCATTTCTGATTCAAGGGGGGGCCTCAGCTTCAAGCTACCCCCCCCTTCCTTGGGAAAGGGGGGGGGCTTCCGAAACGACCCCCTCCCCCCCCCTTCCCCCTTCCCCTCTTTGTCGTTGGCATGTCGGAGCCAGGGGGGCCCTCGCCAAGAGAGGGGCGGGGTTGGAACCTACCCCCCCTCCCCTGTTTTTTCGGGGCCAAAGGTCCACCCGGGCTTCCTTTTCAAAGGGGGGGGGCTTCGGAAACTACCCCCACCTCCTTTTCGCAGCTGAGGTTGCCGCGCCAAAAGGGGCGTGTGTTCGAAGCTGCCCTCCCCGTTTTCTCCTCTTCGGGGGCCCGAGGCCAGCCCGGACTTGCCTTTCACAAAAGGGGGTGGCTTCGGAAATTACCCCCCACCCTCCTTTTCGCAGTTGCTACTGGTTTGCCAAACCGGGGGGGGGGTCAAACCTATCTGTTGTTTCTTCACCATCCTGTGGTTTTGGGTGTTCGTTTGGGAGAGGCGGTGCCCCGCGACCTCCTCTTCCTCCTTCTCCTCTTCTTCCTCCTCCTCCTCCCCCTCCTCCTCTTTTCTCTCCTCCTCCTTCTCCCCTGTCTCCTTTCTCCCGTCACCCCGTCACTTTGGCACCCCCCTCACACGTTTCGTGGCCCCATAGGGAGCTCCACCGAAGGCCCCAGCGGCTGCGTTCACATGCCGCCTCCTGTCTACTTTGGCATACCATCACACGCTTCGTGTTTCCATAGGGAGCTCCACCCAACGTCCTAGTGACTGCGCTCACATGCCGCCTCTTGTCCACTGTGACACACCTTTCACACGCTTCGTGGCCCAAAAGGGGGGGCCACCGAAGGCCCCAGTGGTTGCGTTCACATGCCGCCTCCTGTCCACAATGGCACACCCGTCACGCTCTTCGTGACCCCATTGGGAGAATTACCGAAGGCCGCAGTGGCTGCGTTCGCATGCCCCCTCCTCCACTTTGGCACACCTTTCACACGCTTCGTGGCCCCATAGGGAGCTCCACCGAAGGCCCCAGTGGCGGTGTCTAGATGCGTTTCCCCCACCAGTACAACGCTTCGTGGCCCCATAGGGAGCTCCACCGAAGGCCCCAGTGGCTGCGTTCGCATGCATGTTCACGCAGTACAACGTTTCGTGGCCCCATAAGGAGCTCCACCGAAGGCCCCAGTGGCGGTGTCTGCATGCGTCTTCCCCTGTCAGTGCAGCGGTTCGTGGCCCCATAAGGAACTCCACCGAAGCCCCCAGCGGCGGTGTACGCATGCGTCTCCCCCACCCAGTACAACGCCTCGTGGTCACATAGGGAGCTTCACCGAAGCCTCCAGTGGCGGTGTCCGCATGCGTTTCCCCCACCTAGTAAGTACAACGCTTCGTGGCCCCATGGGGGCTCTACCGAAGGCCCCAAGTGCGGTGTTTGCATGCGTTTCCCCCGCCCAGCACAGCGCTTCGTGGCCCCATAGGGAGCTCCACCGAAGACCCCAGTAGCGACGTTCGCATGGGGAGCGTTGCTTCCGAGGATCAGAGAAAGGAGGGGGGGGGCTTCTGGCAGGCAAGGTCCAAAGGGGGAGGTAGCTACCCCCCCGTTCATTTTTGGGAAAGGGAGGGGAGGGGGGTAGCTTCCGAGGGGCGGAAAAAAAGGCGGGGGTCTTTCTGGCAGGGGAGGTCCAAGGTTCAAGGGGGAGAGGGGTACCTAAACCTCCCCTCTTTGGGAAAGGGAGGGGGGGGTTGCTTCCGGCACGCAAAAAGAGAGGGGGGGTGTAGCTTCCGAGGGGCGGAAAAAAAGGAGGCGGGGGGGCTTCTGGCAGAGCAGGTCCAAAGGAGGGGGGGTAGCTAAGCCCCCCCCCCTGGAAAAGGAGGGGGGGGAGCTTCCGGAGCGCCGCGAAAGCGAGGGGGGGGGGAGGGGGGGGAGTTTCCGAGGGACGAGAAAAACAGAGGGGGGGGGTCTGGCAGGGGAGGTCCAAGGGGGAGGGGGGGTAGCTAAGGGGGTGCCCCCCCCCCCCCCTGTGGAGGTGCGGCGCCACGGGTGCGCCCTCTCTCAAAGGAGGGCTTCGTGGGCATAATTTTAGCGGCGGCGTGCGTTTTGACGTGGCTGCTTCTGAGTATGTACCCTGGCGATTTTGCATTGTGCGTTTCTGACCCAGCGGAGGATTCACATGTCGATTATTGCAGTGATCGGTTGCACATGAATTCCCTCTGTGGGAGAGGGTGCACATGTGTTCTTCGTGGAGCAGCGGAGGCGCGGGTGTGGCCCCTGGGGGAAAGTTCCAGGAACAGAAAAAGGTGGCCCTGAATTCACTAGCCTCGCTTGCTCCTCCCGGGCCAGAAATAGATCGGAGCCAGTCGAGTCAGAGGGTTTGTTTTTGTTGTTCCCCCTCCTGGGACCTTTCTTCCCCCAGGTTTCGTAAGGGACCAGCGAGGATAAGGAGGACCAGGTAGAGGGTCCCTGTATTTACTCGTTCATCCTCCTTCGTCCTTCCCTCCATCTCGCCTGGTCCCTCATCTTTCCTGTTCTTCCTTACTCTTCCTTTTTGTGGACCCTTCCTACAGGAAGCCTTACTGAGGACCCCCTTAACTAAAGGAACACTTCCCGCAAGGATCCGTTGATAAAAGGATCCGTACTAAAAGGGACCGTTCGTAAGGATTTCTTTTACCAAAAGGGACCATCCAGGGCTTCTTTTACGAAGGGGGGCCTTACGAGTAATCCCTGATCATAGGGGCCCTTATCAACGAACCCGATGAAAGGACGCCTTATATAGTGAGGATTCCCTCACTAACAGGGGTCCTCAGCATGGATCCCTCATTAAGGGGATCCTTGCTCAGACACCCTTACTGAAGGCATCCTGATTGAGGGTCCCTGGCTGCGGGAATTGAATCAAGGATACCTTACCCAAGGGATCCTTGCCAAGGAGCTCATACGAAAGATACCGTTGCTACGGAATCCTTATAAACATTTTCTTTACTGAAAGGAATCCTCACGAGAGGGCTCCTTACTAGGGATCCCTTATTCAAAAGCGTGTTTGATGAGGCTCCCTCATTAAAGGCACTAGTTAGCAGGAACACGGCAGCATTGCAACAGATTGCTTCCCAGCCTTCTGTGTTAGGTGCTCGTTTTGAATAGAGCGCTGTGGTCGCGCCTCCTCCCGCCTCCCTCCTGCCTGCAGCCTCCTGCTTCCTTGTCTCGTACCTCTCGTACTTACCTCCGACCTCGCCATCCCTGGGGGGCTGCGATCTGCGAGACTTCGAGGGCTGCTCGGGGGTCCAGCGGGGTGACGTCTTACGCAGATCAGGCCGGGACCTCGCCGTCGTTGGGGGGCTGTGAACTGCGAAACTGTCGCCACCTTCGAGGGTTGCTGGGGGGTCCAGCGGGGTCCTCGCCGTCGCTGGGGGACAGCGAACTGCGAAATTATAGCAGCCTTCGCTAGCTGCTAAGTGGGTCCAGCCACATGGCGTTTTACGCAGTTCGGGGCGTGACCGCGCCGTCGCAAGGGGGGGGGGGGAACTGTGAACTGTCGAGACTTTCGAGAGCTACTGGGGGGGGCGGGGGTCCAGCGGAATGGCGTTCTACGTTGGTCAGAGCGGCACCTCGCCGTCGCTGGGGGGCTGCGAGCTGCGAAATTGTCGTTACGCTCGAGGGCTGTTGGGTGTCCAGCTGCGTGACGTCTTACTTCGATGAGAGCGGGGCCTCGCCGTCGTTGGGGGAGCTGCGAATTGTGAAATTGTCGCCACGTTCGAGTTCTGCTCGGGGGTCCAGCAGAGTGACATCTTACGCAGATCAGAGCGGGACCTCGCCGTCGCTGGGGGGTGCGAGTTGCGAAAATGTCGCCACTTTCGAGGGTTGCTGGGTGTCCAACGGAGCGGCGCCTTACGCAGATCAGAGCGGTACCTCTGCGTCGTTGTGGGGCTGCAAACTGCGAAACTGTCGCCACTTTCGAGGGCGGCTGGGGGAGTTCAGCAGAGCGGCGTCTTCCGCAGGTCAGAGCGGGACCTCGCCGTCGCTGCGGGGGGGGGGGGGGGACTGCGAAGCTGTCGCCACGTTCGAGGGCTGCTCGGGGGTCCAGCGGACTGGCGCCTCACGCTGATCCGAGCGGCACCTCGCCGTCGTTGGGGGACTGCGAGCTGCGAAACTGTCGCCGCGTTCGAGGGCTGCTGGGGGGTCCAGCGGAGCGACGTCTAGCGGCCAGCGCTGATCAGAGCGGGACCTCGCCGTCGCTGGGGGTCTGCGAACTGCGAACTTGTCTCCGCTTTCGAGGGTTGCAGGGCGGTCCAGCGGGGTGACGTCTTATGCAGATCAGAGCGTTACCCCGCCGTCGCTCGGGGGGGGGCTGCGGGCTGCGAAACCGTCGCCGCCGAGGGTTGCTGGGGGGTCCAGCAGGCGGCTTACCCAGATCAAGGCGGGACCTCGCCGGGGGGGGGAGGCGAGTTGCGAAATTGTCGTCAAAGTCGAGGGCAGTTTGTTTGTTGTATGACGGGGTCCTTATCAACGATTCTTGATTGAAGAGGTCCTTACGAAGGACTCGCTAATTTAAGGCCACGAAGCATCAATCACGACCTGATTTTGTTGTTTTGTTTCTCCGGAGGGTGCACTGCAACACATCATTCAAAAGCATCCTCACCGAATGGGTCATTATCCAGGAGGTCTTGCTAAAACGGGCTCGTCTTTAAGACCCGATTCTAAGACATCATTGCTCATGTGGTTACTATTACATAACGCTATATGAAGCATTACGAACGACGCCTCACCACAAGGATCCTTACTGGTGGAATCCTTATTGCAGGCATCCTCACAGAGGATTCCGCACTAAGGAGCATCTGTAAGCAGGGCTCCTCACTCAATGTACGCTGGTCAGCGAATGCTCATCAATACCATCCTTACAAGGAGTCCTTTTAGATGAACGTGTACGGAGGAGTCCTTACTGCAGGGATCCTTGCTGAGGGGATATTCACCACACGCATAAACGCTAAGGTTCCCTCAGCAAAGGGACCGTTTACGAAAAAATCCGCACTGAGGGCATCGTTAGAAAGGACTCCTTGTATGATCCCTCACGAAAGGGATCAAGGAGACGTGACTGAGGATCATTTGGTCAAGGAGTCCTTGCTAAGGGAGGAAGCAGATGCTAGATGCTGCAATCGGAGCAGCGCTGCCCGCGCTAGAAGAGAAGGAGAAGACGAGCGTTCAACCCCGCCCGAGACCTGGGAGACCCCACGATCCCCTGGACTGCTCTCCTCCGGCGCTGTGGACGAGGCACGTGCCGCGGCTCTGCCCTGCCGCCGGTTTGCATCTTGCCGCGCCTGCAGGCATCCATCGTCAAAGAGCTCACGGACTTGTACGCCCAGGCCGAGCGAAGCTGTGAAGCGATAGCGTGTAGGCAGTGTAGCCACGACGATGATGGCGGTGACAAAAGACGGCGATGATGCTGGCGACGATGATGACGATCGACGTTCACCGATCTTACTCCACGATCAGGTGCGACACGGCGCCCTGAATTTAGTGAAGGTCCCCCGAGCCACCTCACTCCTCCTCACTCCTCCTCCTCCTCCTCCTCCTCCTCCTCCTCCTCCTCCTCCTCCTCCTCCTCCTCCTCCTCCCAATCCCCCCCCTCCTCTCTCTGCTCCTGCTCCTGCTCCTCCTCCTCCTCCTCCTCCTCCTCCTCCTCCAGCGGCGGCAGCGGCGCGACGGCGCCGAGGACGGCCTCGGCCTCCACAGCAAAACCGCGGGGGCGCAGCTGGCCGCCGGCGTGGCGGCAGCGGTCGACGATGGCGATGCTGCGGATGATGATGCTGACGACTTCCGCGGCGGCGGAGGAGGAGGAGGAGGAGGAGGAGGAGGAGGAGGATGATGATGATGATTGAAAGTGTGACACATTATCACTGTCCGCATCGGAGTCCTCTGCAGCTTTTTTGGCTTGGGATGGGAGGGCCCGGCCCGCTTGGCGCCCCTGCCGCCGCGATCGCGGCGTTCCTCGGTGGCCTCACCAGCGGCTGGTGGGCCGGGCCCGAGGCGGCGGGGCAGGGCTCCTGCGGGCACGTCCTCGACTGCCCGCCTTGCGCCTGCCCGGCGCCCTTCTGCCCGAAGCTGTCGTGCCCGCCGGCGGCGCCTTGCCCGGCGTGCGTCTGCCCGGCGGCGGTCTGCCCCGAGGCGGTCTGCCCCTCGCTGGCCGCCTGCCCGGCGGCGGCCGCCTGCCCCGCCTGCACCTGCGGCTGGGCGACTTCGGCCCTGTGGGTCGCCGCTCTGGCTGCTGCGACCCTCGCCCTGGGTCTCGCGGCGGCCTGCCGCCTGTGGTGCCACGGCCGCTGGGTTGGCACGGCGACGGCGGGGGCCTCTTTCGGGGGCCCCGCCCCGCCTTCCGCCCTGGCCGCGGGCCGCGCGGCGCCGTCGCCGCTGGCGCTTGGCGACCGCGACGCTGGCGGTCCTGGTCTGGCTGCTCTCGACGAGCCTGACGTCTGGGTGCCGCGGCGTCGCCGCTGATGGCTGCCATCCCGCAGGCCCTCGACATCGAGCAGCAGCAGATCGCCGAGGCCTTCGACGACGACCCGAACTTCAGGTGGCACCACCGCATCCTCCTAGTGAAGATCAGGGACGATGGCCGGTGGGTGTATGCTATTCCGACCCACGACGTCCAGGTGCGGAACCTCACGGCGTCGCGCATCGTGCCGCTGGTTCGTGGTTGCCCGATCCCGTTTCGCCTGCGCGGGAACTTCTACTGGTTCGATCCCCTGGGGGGGGGGACGAGCTGGCGAGCCTGATGCAACAGTCACACGCCCTGGCAAGTATCCTGGGTGGAGCTGCGCCTGCTGCTGCGGCCTCGGCGGCCGTCTGGTACGTTGCCGACCCCGCCGACGAAGACTTCGGCACCACCGTCGAGGTCGCCGTCACCTCCAATCCCGCGCGCTTCGTGTCGCGGGGACACGCCGGGCTCGCCAGGATGGACGACCAGAGGTGGGTGGCAGTCGAGAGGCTGCTGCCCGGCGACCTTGCGGCCTGGAGGGAGGAGAAGCAGACGGGTGCCGGCCGCGACCCTCGCGTGCTCGCCATCAGCCGCGATGCGCAGGAGGCCCGCTACCTCGACTTCAAGGAGGGCCTGGCGACCCTCTCGGAGCTGGCCGTGAAGACGGGCCGCGACGGGATGACGACGGCCGAGTCCAAGGACTGGCCCTTCCGCGGACCCTCTGCGTCGCTCGAGCTGCTACGCGGGATCCGCGCTTCAGGAGAGTCCTTGGAGAGCTACCACTCTGCGCGGGCCAGGTCGTCTGGAGTCAGCGCCGAGGCGGGCGTGGCCAAGCATCACCAGAGCCTCGTGTCCGTGCTGCACCACGCGCTGTGCTTCGACCAGCTCGAGATCTTTCAGAGTGCTGCGATGGAGATGCTGGCCCGGCGCGTGCTCTACATCGAGCGCGCGGTCAAGAAGTCGCCCAAGAACCCCGACTTCCGGGGCCTCGAGATGATGATCCACAGCCGCCTCGACAGCGGCGCCACCCTGGCGGTCGGGGACTTCGCCCGCTTCATCGCCGACGAGCAGAAGACGGAGGCCTTCGCGCTGAAGCAGCAGCGCCTCTACGCCGAGGAAAGTGGCCGCAAGAAGGGCGGCAAGGACAACGAGTAGGGCCATCGAGGCTCTTCCCCTCGCACCTGGCCTTCTGCCTCGCAGTGGTGCTGCCGCTGCTCGGATGGATCGCCGTGGTGCTTCCCGCTGGCAGTGTGGTCTATACCCGCTCCCGCGGCCCAAGTCATTCTTTTCTTTGCCCGGCTCAGCGTCGGGACGGGAGCTCGTGGAGGCCGGTGCAGTGGGCGCGTTGCAGCTTGATGCCGCCGCCGCTCTTAACGCTCTGGCCGCCGCGCGCGCCCGAGGGCTGCCCAGGCCGGCGTGGCCCAGCCGCCTTCCCCGCGGGCGTGAGCTGTCTGACGCTCAGCTCGCGACGTGGAGGCGCCTCGCGGACGTGGCCCCGGCTGCGGGCCCGAGGCCACTTGAGTTCGACCTCTTCCCCTCCAGCGCGCTGCCGGAGCTCCTCAAGGCAAAGGACCTCTACGACACGGACGTGCCCCTGGCCGCGTCGCCGCACGACCCCGACCGCGTCTCCGTCACCTCCAAGCGGCTGCGCCCGAAGGACGCCCGGCTGCTGGCGGGCGCCGACGCCGCCCGCTACCTCGCCGACCCGTCGCTCATCTCCCTGGGGGAGGACCAGCTGGAGGGAGTCGAGCCTGTTCGTCCGCATTGGGATAGGCGCCTGGCTTCGAACCCCCGCCTCCTCCGTGACTTCGTGCAGAAGCTCGCCGACTGCGGCCTCATCTGCTACAGGACGAGGGTCGCCGCCCGCTGCGGGATGTTCTTCGTCAAGAAGACGTCTGGGCAGCTCCGCCTCGTCCTCGACGCGAGGCCGGCGAACGCTGTCCACCGCCGGGCGCCCTACACCAAGCTGGCCACCACTGGGGCCGTGGGGTCGCTCATCCACGACCCGGGCTACGTGGCCGCCGCTGCCCTGGACACCGCCGGAGCTGACGGCGCGGCTCGACCAGCCACAGCTCGGGGCGCGTGCCGCTCCAAGGACCGGGAGGCTCCATCGACCTCCAGGACGGCTTCTACCAGTTCCTGGTGCCCACGGTCTCGCACTACTTCGGCCTGGGGCTCCAGGACACCGCGGGGGCGCTGGGGGTGGACACGGTCTTTGACCCCGACCTCGGGTGCGACGTGGCCGTCGCTGAGGACACCCTCCTCCTGGAGGCGTGCTTCGCGGGCTTGCCTATGGGCTGGAGCTGGGCCCTGTTCTTCTGCCACAGCGCCGTGTGCGAGGCTTGCCGTCGGGCTCAGCGTTCGCTGGGGCTTCCCGAGTACCTCTAGCTTGGGGGACAGGGAGCCACCTCCCCTGCTGGCCCCGGGGACGGCGATCTGCGCCCAACGCCTCCGTCTCCTGCCTCCTCTCCGCCGTGGATCACGAGCTGGAGGAGGCGGGCCTCGCGGTGCACGAGCGCGTCGACCCCTGCCTGGACTTCGAGGCGCTTGGCCTGCATTTCGACGGCCGCCGCTCCTGGATCCGCCCCATCGCCCGACGATCGTGGAGGCTTTGGCACGGGGTCGGCACTTTGCTCCAGGTCAAGGCCATCTCCCCGGACCACATGCACCGCCTCTTGGGACACTTATGCCATCAGTTTTGTCTGCGCAGGTGTCTCCTCTCGGTGCTCGGGGAGTGCTACCGGGTCGGCAAGGGAGGCTCCACGGTGCGACCGCTGCCGGAGGGTGCCCTCGCCGAGCTGGCCGTCGCCCGCGGTCTGTGCCACTTCGCGCACGTCGACGTCGCGGGCGAGATGCTCGGTCGGGCCTACTGCAGCGACGCCTCCACCGAGGGGTACGCCTTCCACTTCACCGCCGCGGACCCCGCCAGCCTCTGGCGGGAGGCAGTCTGGCGCGAGCGGTGGCGCTTCGTGGACGACGACGGCGGGCCCGCGGCGACGACCGCGGCCATCCGTGGCGCCGAGGTCGCCCCCCTCCTGCCGGAGGGGGCTTTCTTTCGCTGGGTCGCCGACTCGCTGCAGCCTCTGCCCAGCGTGGCCCCCCTGCAGTCCGGCGACCCCCGCCCCCGCCGCCCGCCCCGCGACTTCCGAGAGCGGGTGGGCCTGGTGCCTCCGATCGCGGCCCAGCCGCTGGCGCCGCGGGGCCGCGGGCTCTTGGCGGCGCCCGGCGGCGATCCACTGCAAGGAGGCGCGGGCGGCCCTCCTCGGCCTCGACCGCGAGGCGCGAGACGCCCGGTCGCACGGATGCCACCTCATCTCCTGTCGGAGATCCTGGCGTTCGATCGGGGTCGGGCAAGGGACAAGGAGCTGCTGGCCCTCACCCGCCGCGCGTGCGCCCTCCAGATCGGCGCGGGCATCACCTGGCACCGGCGCTACGTGGAGACTGAGCGCAACCCGTCGGACTTCGACTCTCGCCTGGCCGGGCGGGGCCTGGTGCCCTTCGGGCGCCGTGCGCCGGGGGCGCTCCTCCGCCAGCTGCCCTTGGCCGCTGCCGTGGGGCCAGAGTGGCAGGCCGACACCGCGGCGGCCCCAGGGCGCCCTCGCGGGGAGGCCGCAGCCGCCGGAGGCCGACGGCCCGCGGCGCTGGCCGCCAGGGGGACCCATTCGCCGGGCAAGGGGGGGAGGATTCAGCCCTCCAAAGTCACAGCCCCTTGCCCGGCTCCCCCGCCGCGGCCGCCGCGGCCGCCCGCTGATTCTGGTGCCCGCGGGCGCTCCGCCTGGCCCGCCTCGCGGCCGGCGTTCCTGGAGCTCTACTCCGGCTGCGGGGCCGCCACCGCCGCCGCCGCGCAGGAGGGCCTGCGCACCGCGGTGCCAGTCGATCGAGTTCATGGGGCTCATCATGACCTTCTGGACCCGCGTGTGCAGCGGGAGATCCTGGCCTGGATCGCTGGCGGACTGGCGTGGTGCATCCTGCTCGGCACCCCTTGCACGGGGCGGGTGCCGGCCCGCGCCGCCGGGGTCGGGGACCACCCCACCACCGCCTGCAAGGCCTTCACCGCCAAGGTCCTGCGGGTCGCAGCGCGCTGCGGCGTCCACATCGATCATCCTGGAGAACCCTGCTCGCAGCAGCCTCTTTGGCGACCCCGGGATCTCTCGGGCGCTGGCGAGTGCCATGCGCTGCGACTTCGACATGTGCGCCTACGGGGCCCCGTGGAAGGAGCCGACGACGATCTACACTACGCTGCCTGGGGGGCCCACCCTCAGTCGTCGATGTCCGGCGCCAGGGGCCCCCCGTGTCGTCCTCGCCGGGAAGGTGCAGCTTGCGGGGGCCCGCCCGCGGTGGCGTACCTCTTTCGCCGCGGCGTGCCCTCCTCGCCTGGCTGTTGCACTGGCCCGGGTGTGCCGCGCAGCTGCGCCGCGTACAGCCTCCGCTGCCCGCGGGAGCCCCTCCTGGACGACTTCTGGGACTGGCGTCTGGCAGCCAGCGCGCAGCCCTTCCCAGCACCCAGCCGACGTGTGGCTGCCCCGCGCCTTGGGCGCGCCGCCCGGCTCGGGTGGGAGGTGGCAGTCAAGCACTGGGACGGGAAACCCTGGCGGGACGAGCTGGCGGACTTCCGCGCCCATCGCGCCGCCTGCGCCAGCGCGGCGCGCCGCCAGGCGCCGGGGCGGTGCCCGCCTGGAAGCCTGCGGCGAGGCCCCGGAGGCTGGCCGCCGCGCCGCCGTCCGCCCGACCACAGCCCGACACTGCCCGAAGTCGTTCGTGGCGATCGGGCTATCGGCGCGGCAGCACGGGAGCAAGCCAACTGGCGCGGCTGCGTGGGACGCAATCCTGGACGAGTTTCTGGACGCCAAGAACTTCGACTACGAAGCCTCCACCATCGTGGAGGCCCATGACCGTGGCTGGGTGGCTCAGCTGGTGTTCGACCTGGCCGCCAGAGCGACGTCAGCGCGCCCAAGAGCCCCAGCCGCCCCGCTGTGTCCTGGTCTGAGGGCCGCCCGCTGGGCGGCAGCATGCCGTGAGTACCGCCTCGAATTTGTCGATGCCCAGCTGCCGTTCGAGCCTCGCTCTTTTTGCATCTTTTTGCCACGCAGGTCCTGTCAGTGCGAGCGCAGCAGCCTGTCAGACTCGCGGCCGCTTGCTCGCCCCATCCTCGGTCCGACGATCCTCTGAGCCAGCGGGGAATTTGCGTAAGAAGAGCGCGCTGTCGCCTGCCCAGCTCCGCAGGGCCGCCAGCGCGGCCAATCATCTTGAGCACAGGCTTCTGAACGCGTTCCCAGCACCACCCCGACCACCGCCCAGAGGTGCCCTTGCAGGGGCCTCGGGATATTGGGTGCCAGCGAGGCCGACAGTCCGAGCCTCGCCTGGTGCCATAGCTTCCGGGTCCGAACGACCCCGTCAGGAACCTGCCGATGCCTATCGGCCGCGGCGGCGCCCCAGCGCAAAATGATGTCCTGTGCCTTTGTTCTTTTGATGGCTGCCGCCGTCTCCGCAGAGGACGGCAGTGCAGATGGTGATTGAAAGTGTGACACATTATCACTGTCCGCATCGGAGTCCTCTGCAGCTTTTCTGGCTCCGCCCATTCCCCGTCTCCTCCCTCCTTTTTCCTGTGCTCGATGCTTTTCAACTCTTGGGTGCCGGCGAGGCCGACAGTCCGAGCCTCGCCTGGTGCCATAGCTTCCGGGTCCGAACGACCCCGCCAGGAACCTGCCGATACCTATCGGCCGCGGCGGCGCCCCAGCGCAAAATGATGTCCTGTGCCTTTATTATTTTGATGGCTGCCGCCGTCTCCGCAGAGGACGGCAGTGCAGATGGCGATGATGATGATGATGATGATGATGATGATGATGATGATGATGCTGACGACTTCCATCAGAGCCCCGAATCATCAGTGGTAACTCGGGTCAGGGCTAACTCGGGTTCGTTTTTTCGGGAATCCGAACCCGACTTACCCCGGGCCCGAGCTCCCCCGGATAATTCGGGCGCCCAAGAGCCCCGAATCATCAGGGGTGACTCGGGCCAGGGCCAACTCGGGTTCGTTTTTTCGGGAATCTGAACCCGCGTTACCCCGGACCCGAGTTGCCCCGGCTAACTCGGGCGCCCAATTTCATTGCGGTCGAGCGTGACGATGGTCGCAGGCCTAGAGATTGACACCAACACCAACGTCGGCGGTGTGCCTCCACCGAGGGAAGAAGATCCCGATCTCGGTGATGGTGGTAATACTCTTGCTTCCAAGGTGACCGAAAGATTACCACCAACACCGAAATCTAGGATCATCTTCCCCCTGTGGAGGCAAACCCCTGTGTTGGTGTTGGTGCCCATTTCCAGGCCTCCAAGATGGTGCCGACGATGGTGGCAGCTGTTGCGCGGCGGGCCGCCCGATGGCGGGCCATCTCGCCCCCCCGGTGACGGGGGCGCGCGCGTCGCGGTGCGCGCGGCCGCCGGCGGAGGAGGAGCACGAGGGCGTTCGGAGGCTGGCCGCGGCCGCACGGAGTGAGAATGGCCCGTGAAGAGCTTGCAGAAGCTTGCAGTTCGTCATCATCGCCGCTGCTACCCCCGGTACATCTTCTGAGGTGCGCTGCTCCCCGCGTGGTCCAGTAGTAGATTTCTCGCCGCCGGCCGTCTTAGGCGCTCGCCGTCTTCCGGTAGTTTTTCGCCGGCGCCCCGAAGAAGCCCCCTGGAGCCCCCCGAGGCCCGAAAAAAAAGCAGCGTCAAGAGGCATTCAGGCCGACGGCACCATGCCAAAACGTCATAGGATGGACGCTTGAGTACTGGTGTTGCCCTTTTGGCTTTATGTAGTGCCCATCTCCGGATGCCTGTCCGACGTGAGGCGAGATGAGGCGACGACGTATGTACCCACCTCTCGAAACGATGCCATCAATGTCGCGGTACAATTTATCCTCGAGTACTTGACCACATTAATTTCCGCGGTGCCACTGGAGAAAGATGTAGTTCACGAGGTGCCGCCGGGATTGGTAGAGCTTGTGGACAAACTACGGGATGGACCTTTTCACAGAATCCCCGTTCACAGGCGATGGTGACGTGTATTTCTGGCCGTCCGCGAGGTTAGATGTTATTTTGTTGTTCATGGCACTGGGATTTCATATTGCTTTCCTGGAAATGAAGTACAGAGAGACTCGATTGACACAGGCATTGCCCTCGATCCCACACTGACCGACGCATGTGCGTTGGACAGCCGGATCAGGTCAACGATAAAATCGTTTGATCTGCTTCATACGTAGACCCAAGGTTTGGGCAATGAAGTTCGGGGCTCTGTCAGACGATGGTATATGCAGATACAGCTTGCCACAGAGTTCATGCAAAATTCTTATCAAATTGTTCCCCCTGCCAGAACTCGGTTGACATTAATCCCAATGGATATTTTGTCGCAGACAAAGCCACTGGTCTCATCAGTTATGCGAAGAGCCTCACGAAGGAGATCGGCGCAGCCGATCCTCCTCCGGCAACCCCTGTCGGCCCAGCCGCGCCGGGTGTGGCTGCTCAGCCCTCCACGGGTCCACTGGCCCCGCGAGCTGACGCCAATGCCCCGGGTGGCTCTGCCACTTCGGGGTGGAGACGCCCACGGATTGTTCGAACGCCCTCGAGGCGTCCGATGGATGTCACTGAAAGGATTAGAGCTGGTTGGACTGGGAGGCATGCCGCTAGGCCTGCCCCTTACAACCCGGCGCCCGCCGGCTCAGCCGCGCCGGGCAGCGACCCCGAACGTGATGGGAGGTTGCGCGCGGCTCCTACCGAGTGGCACGATCGGGATCGGTCGCGCGCGTGGGCTGCTGAGCCCATTGATGATGTAGGCGGCCGCGCGCGCGGTGGCGGCTGGGACCCGTTGCTGGATCACCCCGACAGGGACGACAACGGCAACGTCCAGGGATATTATGTTCACGTGGATCGCCATCAGAGAATTGCACGCAGTCACAGAACATGGTACTGGTTCCGCGCGAACGAGTACAATGCAATGTTCGTCACCAACCGTGAAGAAGAATCGCGGGGAGAAGTGTAGACCTTCAGCGGGAGAGCTTGGACAAGATCTGGAGACATCCCCGCTGGAAACCCAGTCTCTGAAGATCGTGCCCGTGGCGCAGTGCAAAGTGCTTCCGCATCCTTGCCCGCGCCACCGCCGCCACCTACGCCGAAGGCGAGGCTGGACGACAAGGGCAAGGGCAGAGATAAGTCTAGCAGCTGGAACACTGGCCAAGGAAAAGATGCTTATGACAATCGCCAGCGAGATCAGTCTCAATGGAGCTGGCGGACCGGCGACGATTGGATCAATCGTCAGCGCTGGAAAGAAAATTGGCGGATATGGTTTTGTGCAGAAGGACCAGTGCGACTCTGTCGGCATGGGTCCCACGTCGCTAGGTTTCCTCGACGTGATGTGGGTGCACCAGGAGTACAATAATTTTGAGGTATGACTTGGTTTAAGATATTAGCTCTGGTGGGCTTCGTCGGGTTGTTTCGGTCTCTTGCCCTGCGGCAGCCACAGCTGAGCTGTAACATGTTTTTGCGGTTGGCTCCTGTGGCTGTACATATCTACAGGCAGGGTGGGTGGGGGGTCGGAGCGACTCTACACACCCCGCCGCGGAGGGAGTCAATGCACTCCTCTTCGCTCCACCATCCCGCTGCCCTTGCTCTCTTCACTTTGTACTGACATGCTTGACTGTTGCAGCTGTATTGGCTCTAGGGAAACAGAAAATGAGCGAGCTTGCGGCCGCGCGCGTCGGCCGGCGGGCCGGCCTCCTCCCTTCAGGGCCATCCTATTGCCAGGTTAACGGAACACTCCTTCTTCGCCATGGTTTCAGCGGAGCCCCCTGAAAATGAGACATCATAAGAACACGTTGCGGGGATGCTTAATGTCCAGGCAAAAAGCTAAGAGACCCCAGGACAAGTCCGAGAGGCGTCCCAGGATGGCCCGAGGAGGCCCAAATCGTAGATCTGCATTTAATCGTGTCGCTCGTTCCGCCGGCCCGTATTGCATGATCGCTACTGCTTCGGCGCGGGCTCGGGGCCATTTCGGCGCCGCCGGAAGGAGGAAGATGAGGATGGGGAGGGGGAGGGGAGGGGGAGAAGGGGATGAGAAGGAACGGAGGAGGATGAAAATAGATATGAGGGGGAGGAGGAGGGGGAAGGGAAAACGGCGGAGGAGGAAACCTCTCGATGGCATCTTGCGGCGCTCTTGGGGGCCAAGCAGGGCCGTCGTCCAGATGCTTCTTTGGGAGGTCCTGTGGTCTGTTGAGAGGCCGTTCGGGGGCGCCTGGGAGACATTTTTGAAGCCTTGTAAGGCCTCTTTTGAGCCTCCATGGGGCCTCCTAGGGTCTCTTGGGGGCCTCTTGGCGGCATCTTGGGGGCCTCTCGTGGCCTCCTGGGGCCCTTTTGGGGCGGAGGGCTCGAGGTTTGGGTTCGTGGTCCCCATCTTGGGCCCCTCTTGGGGCCGTCTTGGGGCTCTCTTGGGCCGTCTTGGGCGTCTCTTGGGCCGTCTCGGGGCCCGTTTGGGCTCTCTGGGGGCCTTCTTGGGTGCCTCTTGAGCCGTCTTCGCGCGCTCTTGGGAGCCTCTTGGGCCGTCTTGGAGCATCGGAAAGCCGAAAATGCGACAAGGCCAAAATCCTTCCAAAACCATCGTAAAATGTATGATTTTGGCCTCTATGGGCGCTCTTGTGAGGCCTTTTGGAGGCTACTTGGAGCGTCTTGGCGGCTTCTTGGGCCGTGTTGGGATCATCTTCGGCGTCTTGGAGCGCCCTTTGGGCGTCTCGGGGGCCTCTTGGGAAGTCTTGGGGGCCTCTTGGGGCCCTCTTGGCGCGCTCTGGGGGGCCTGAGAGGCCGTACCCAGGAGGAAAACCATCTCTGAGTAGACCTTCCTGGGACCTTCCCGGGACCTTGCCAGGACCTTCCCGGGCTGCGGTCGGGGTATTTTTCGCCGGGGGACCCCCAGGGGCCGCCCCGCGCGCCCGAACTAGAAGAATTGTGATCCAGTTAACGGAGATCTTAGCACGCCTCTGGCCCGTTGGGCCGGCGAATTGTTTTTCAATGTTTTTGGGTTGTCGCGTTTTGGAGCTTCCAATGATCCTAGAGCGCCGAAGAGGCTCCCAAGACCGCCCCAAGACCACCCAAGAGACCCTCAGGACGGCCCCCAGACTGGCCAAAAAGGCTCCAAGATTGCCGAAGAGGCGCCCAGGACAGCCCCAGACCACCCCAGAACATGCCCAAGATGGGCACAAGAGCGAAAGCAGGAGGCTTCCAGAGACATCCGGGAGGCTTCCGGGACCCCCCAGAGGCCCCCAACACACCCCCTGATCCCTGAGAGGCCCAAAAAAGACCCCGACGAGGCTCCAAGAACAGCCCAAGAGAGCTGCGAGAGCCGTCCTGAGAGAGCCCAAAAATTGTAAAATCGTTGATTTCCAATGGTTTTCCTGATATTTTTCGCCTTCTCACGATTTCCCGCGTCCAACCCTCGAGGATCGAGGATTTTGAAGAAAAAACAAGGAATTCCCTGAATCCATTTTTTTTCAAAGTGGGACTCCTATTCGGGGGTCCCACTCATCCCCTGACATCTGGCCGGTACCGCGCCTCCCGGTTTCCCGGGTGGAGACCCCAAGACGCCGAAGGACAGCCCATGACGGTTTACGTAAAGAACGGCCCAACACGCTCCCGCGCAGCCCGAGACACCCTTCCGGCGGTTCTCCAAGCCTCCAGGAGGCCTCCAGAAGCTCCAGGGGGTCGGGAAGATTCCACACCCCTGAGGGGCCCGGCTAACAAAACCCGCGAGGCACAAACAACAAACAGCGCCGAACAGCGCCGAGGAATTGGAAAAACATGGAAATCCCACAATTAACTTATTGTTTTTTCTTTTCAAGTTTGGCCCCCGGTCTACTCTTGCACAACAGACCACAATTCATACCCCCCTCACCTCAAAAAAAATCCTTTGAGGGCCCCAGAATCGTTGAATACCTAAAGGAAATGAGTGAGTTCTGCGTTTCCGCGCTTCCCCTTCTATACGATTCCGAGGCTTGAGCAGGGCCTCCAAGGGAGTCCCTGGACGCAAGATGCGACCCAAATGAGATTACACGAGTTAGCCTATCAAGCCTAGCTAGAACTTGAGCGCGCGCGAAGCGCGCGCGATGGGCCCCCTGGCCGCGCCTGGGACAGAATGACAAATGGGGCCACCCCCTGGGTAACCCAATTTGGCCTCGGGGCCTGTTTTCGGTCCTTCGCGGGGCGGTTCCACCCCCGGGAGCGTTCCAAGAGCATCCACGATCGCCTCCAGACGGCCTAAGAGGCTTCCAAGACGACCCCATAGCGCCCCAAGAGCGCTCGAAGACCGCTTAAGGTGGCCTCCAAGAGGACCCCCACAAAGCAAAAATCGTCCCATTCCAGTCGGAAACTGTACACTTTAATTATCATCGCTTGTTTGGTTCCGAGAGCGTCCAAGGTGGCCCACGAAGCCCCCAAGGTCGCTCCAAGACGGCCCAGGAGGCCCCCAAAAGGGCCCCAAGACGGCCCGAGAGAGCCCAATGACGGCCCAAGAGCGGCCTCAAAGAGGCCCACAAGGCTCCCAAGAGAGCCCCGAGAGAGCCACAGGAGGGCCACCACAGAGCCCCAGGAGCGCCCCAAGACGGCCCCGGCCTCCCAAGACTGCCCAAGAGCGCTCCAGGACGGCCATCGACGGCCCACAATGAGGCCCAAGAGGCCCCAAGAGGCCGCCAAGAAGGCCAAGTGATGCCATTTTGTGTGATTTTCAATTGTTTTGGCGTTCTCGCTTCTCTGGTCTCTCAGCAGCTCACGACGGCCTCAGAGGCATCCCCCCGATCGCCCCAAGATCCCCAAGACAGCACAGGAGGCGCCCAAGACGACCAATGAGCACCCGACGAGGGCCCCAAGAGAGGCCCAAGAGGGGGAGCTCGAACTGACAGTTCGAGCCCTCCGCCCCAAGACAACCCCCGATACTGCCACCAGGCCTCCCAACTCCCCGCAGGAGGATCTCAGAGGCGCAGGGGACGCCCCCCGAAAGGCCCTAAACGGACACACGGCCCCCAGGAGGCCCCAGGAGATTCCAGAACTGCCGCCACGAGGCTTACCAGAGGCTCCCGAATGACCCCAACAGGCATCCAAGAGGCTTCTGACACAGGCACGGTTGCTGGATGGGAAAACGAGCACTCGGCATTCGGAGTGGCACACGAACCCAACAATCAGCTGTTTTTATGTCGGTTAGTGACTGATTCCAGCGCTCTCCCCAACCACCCGACAATGACGTCGAAGATAAGAATGACGACGACGAGCTGGGTGGGTATGTGGTAACTATTGAGCAATCGATTTGCACTCGAATCGCCCCTGCATTCCTCAGTGGCACATCGGCAATTTGCGATGCGCGTTCCTTGTGCACGGCTAGAAGCTAAGCGCGCGCGAAGCGCGAGCGTGGTTCTAGTGTGTATGTATGTGTATATATATGTATATATATACACATATACTAGAACCACGCGCGCGCTTCGCGCGCTTAGGTTCTTGTCACACTTGCGCCCACTCCTAACATTGGCAATGCCGCCACGGCTACGACTTCTTTTTGCGCCGTCACCGCGTTCACGATCACTTCTGATTCCATGTCCATTCTGGGCATGACCACCTTTTCCACGACGATTGCACTTCCCGCGACCATTGTAACGGCCATGCGTTCAATCTCCGCCTGTACCACCACCAATACCACGACCATTGCCACTGCCACTGCCGCGATCCCCACGACCACCATCATCACCACCACGGCCAGTGCCACCGCGTCTACCATCGTAATCATCAGTAGCACCACAATCGGCGCACGAACTGCAGTCATCTCCACGTGGACCCCATCCGGGGCTGTCCTGGGTGAGGAGAGAAAGGTCGGCCCGCCCGCCCCGGGGTCGGGTTGCCACCATCCTTTTTTGGTGGACCCAGGGCCGGTTCAGGGGCACCGGTGGCCGAGAACGGCCTCAGGAAGCGAAGAGTTGCCCGCAAGGCTCGGGAGCAGCAGAAGTAGCCGAGAGCGTCCGGTCAGAGGGTTGCGTGGGGCCTCTTGGGGGCTTCTCGGGGGTCTATTGGAGGGTTCTTGGAAGCCTGTAGGGGCCGCGTGGGGGCCCCCTGGGGGCCTCTCGGGGCCGAGGGCCCGCCAAGTCAATTGGATCCCCTGTCTTGGGGGCCTCTTGGGCCGTCTTGGGCTGTCTTGGGGCTCCCTTGGGGGCCTCCATGGCCGTCTTGGAGCGTCGGAAAGCTGGAAAAGCGAGAAAGCAAAAAAACATAGTAAAAACCATTGAAAATCAACGATTTGGGCCTCGTGAGGCCATCTCGGAACGCCTCTCGAAGCTCTCTGGGGGGGTTCTTGGAGGCCTCTGGGGCTGCTTGGGGGCCTCCTGGGCGCCTCTTCGGGCTCCTGGGAGCTTCTTGGGGCCGACGGCCCGAAAAGTCAATTTGGATCTCCCCGTCTTGGGAGCCTTTTGGGCCATCTTGGGCGGCTCTCGGGCCGTCTTGGGGCCCGCGGGGGGGCCTCCTGCGCCGTCTAGAGGCTCTCTTGGGCCGTCATGAGGCTCCATTGGGATCCTGTTGGGCCGTCTTGGGGCTCCCGTGGGAACCTCCAGGGCCGTTTTGGAGCGTCGGAAAGCTGGAACAGCGAGAAAGCAAAAAACATAGAAAAAAACACATGAAAATCAACGATTTGGGCCTCGTGAGGCCATCTTGGAACGCCTCTCGGAGCTCTGTTGGGGCCGTTTCAAAGTCTATAGGGCGGTCTGTTTGCCGTCTTGGGCCCATCTTTGGCCACGTTGGGGCCATCTAACTTTCCTGGGGAAGCTTTTAGAGGCTCCCCGGGGACTTCTGGGAGCGTCCTGGGCCTTTCTGGGGCGGTCTGGCGCCTCCAGGGGCGTCCCGGGAGCGCCCCAAGAGCCCCAGAACCCCCATGCGCACCCGAGGTCGCGGTCCCGGGCGCCCCGGTCTCGTGCACGGGGATATATATATATATATATACACACACACACACATATATACCAGCTGGCGCCCTAGTAAAGCTCCAGGATATCGCGTTTACGCCGAAGGAACTGGAGGCAACTTAGAGATTCAAACGTGTAGTGGTCAAAGCGGCCAGTTTGCCATCCTGGGGTCGGGCGGAGGTGTGCTTTTTCGCTGCCCAGCGGGCAGCCACAAGTGCAAGGTAGGCCTTAGTGCTTGCGCGCAAGGCGCAGGCGCCTCCAGTTCACCGCGCGCGGCTGACAAGCCAGAAAAAGAAGGGAAAGGTTAGGGAGCCAGATGCGAACCCTACCCCTCCCCCTCAGAAATCGTTAGGGGGTTTGGGTAGGGTTCGCACGTGGCCCCCTAATGTGGGGGCGGGGGTCTCTGAGACCTCCCTGCAGGGCCGCGCTGTCCCAGGGTGAGGCTCGGGACGATGTCCCCCCCCCCCCCCTGCCGCTGGGGGGAAAGGTGCACGGCCCCTACGCTGGTTCGGCCCCCCGTAGGGCCTGCTCCGCGCGGTGCCGCTGGATCGCTCTTAGGGCCCGTTCCGCCTGCGCGCTGGCTCGGCCCTCTGTGGGCCAGTTCCGCGTGAAGAGGAGAAGGAGGAGGAGGAGGAGGCGGAGGAGGAGGAGGCGGAGGAGGAAGAGGAGGAGGAGGAGGAGGAGGAGGCTCGCTGGCTCGGCCCTCCTGAGCGCCTGCTCCGCGTGCTGGGCCCTCGCGTCTGGTTCGGGGCCACCGGCGGCCTGTGCCGCGCAGGGTGCTGGCCAACGTGGGGGGGGCCCAATGCTTGCGCCAGCGCGCACACATATGGTTCTTGCGCACGGCGGTCGACGACAAGGACGCCATGATGATGATGATGATGATGATGATGATGATGATGATGATGATGATGATGATGATGATGATGATGATGATGATGATGATGATGCTGATGCTGATGCTGATGCTGATGCTGATGCTGATGCTGATGCTGATGCTGATGCTGATGCTGATGCTGATGCTGATGCTGATGATGACGATGACGATGATGATGATGATGATGATGATGATGATGATGATGATGATGATGATGATGATGATGATGATGGAGAGGAGGAGGAGGCGGAGGAGGATGATGGCGATGACTATCATCATGATGATGATCACGAGGATAACGACGATGATGATGTTGCTGATGATGGTGATGTTGATGATGTTGTTGATGATGATGATGATGATGAGGATGAGGATGAAGCTGGTGCAAACGATGATGATGCAGCTGAGGGCGAGTATGTTGTTGATGATGGTGATGATGGCGATGCGAACCATGATGATACTGATGATGATGACGATGATGATGGTGGTGGTGATGGTGATGGTGATGGTGATGGTGAGGAGGGGGAGGAGGATGAGGAGAATAAGGATGAGGGTGATGGTGATGATAATGATGATGAGGAGGAGGACGACGAGGAGGAGGAGGAGGAGGATGATAATTAGGATGATGAGGACGACGATGACGATGACGATGACGATGATGATGATGATGAGGATGAGGATGAGGATGAGGATGACGATGATGATGCTGATGCTGATGTTGATGCTGATGATGCTGATGATGATGATGATGATGATGATGATGATGATGATGATGATGATGATGATGATGATGATGATGATCCCCGCGTCTGAAGGGGTCAGGAGCTCCTAGCTCGTACTGCCCCTCGGACCGAGGCGTTTCCTTTTGGCCCTGCGGAGGCAACGCTCGGTCTCGTGCGCCACGGCGAACACATGCACATCGCCCGAGTGCCGAGAGCAATCAACCGCCTCAGCCGAGGCAAGCGGATGACCGATCCAAGCATTCGAAGCGACTCAGCACGCTCGGCAGCTGGCAGAGGCCACGCTGCGCGGTCTAGCAAGCTAGTACACAGCTGGGCTGTATGCCGCACCTGAGAAACAACTAGGTCCTTTAGGCAAACAGGCCACGGCTGACCGACGTTGCTCCTCAGGCCTGCGGAGATCTAACCAGAGCGTGGGCGGGCCTACGCTCCCGGGTGGGTCGCCCTCCACGTCGGGGGACGGGCAGGGCACTGTCGCAGAAACGCGCCGAGCTACATTGAGCAGAAGGCGTGCAGCGCACGCCGAGACGGAGGCAAGCCGACTGCACCTCCCTTCAGCAGAGCAGCCCGTCGAAGTGGCACCAGGCCACACAGACGGACTGGTTGCATTGCCGAGGGTACGGAGCCCGATCCCGAGTGAGGGCGAACCTTCACTCCTGGGTCTGCCTCCAAAAATGAACCTCTGATGAGGGGCTGCGAAATCCTCTCCCCGACCCAGCCCACCGCGACCTTCCACCTGGTGGCGCGCTGTGGAGGTCGCACCTGGTGCGGCAGAGTCGGTGCCTTTTGGCCAGGGCCGGCGGCCTCGTCAAACAAAAACAGTTAAGCGGGGGGACATGACAACGGTCAAAGCGGCCTGGCAAACCCAGACCACTTCCGTGCCGAGCCCCTCCCGCCCCAAAGGAGAAATACACACCGCCTCCCGAATGGCGGAACCCAAGGCCCGAGTTTCAGGGCTGGCAGCGTGACACCAGCACCACCAAACAGGTCGGCAAAGAGCAGTACGTTCCAGGGCTGGCTGCGTAGCACCAGCACCGCCAAACAGGTCGACAAACTGAAGGGGGGGAGGTCAGAAAGACAGGGCAAGGGCACGGAGCGTGCCGCTAAAGTAAAGTGGCGAGTGCAGCACAGACAAGACCCATCGGCAGAGCAACGTGTCCCTTCGGCTCATGGCCACACACTGGATTAGTTGCATTGCCAATGGACGGAGCCCGATCCTGCGCGTGGGCGAACCTACGCACCTGGGTCAGCCGCCGCTGAAGCTTGCTGCAAAGGCAGCCGCAGCTGCTAAAAGGCAGCACCGAGCACAAAGCCATGCTGCAAAAGTGTCGAAGCCCGATCCCGTGTGTGGGCGAACCTGCACACCTGGTTCAGTTTCCGCTGCTAACAGCAGGCAGCTGCACGCGCGCGCACCGAGCAGAGGCCGTGCACGCGGTGAGAGACCGCCGAGGGCAGCGGCAAGCGACCTGACCGACAGCAGCGCAACTGTCCTCCAGGCCCCAGGCCTCGCAAGGGACTTGTTGCATTGCCGGCGGTATCGGGCCCGATCCCGTGCGCGAGCGGACCTGCGCACGCGGTTCAGGCCCGAACTGGGCGAGAGAGGCTAGCCGTCCACTCGCCTGCGCAGGCGGCGCAGGGGTTCAGGGTCACCGATGCTGCCCTGCCCTGCCCTGCTGGCTGCAGCCCTCGCTTGAGGCGGCCAAGCACCGCCTTCTGCCTGTCGCTCTCGGGCGCCCTCGGACACACCTTCGCCAGGCCCGGCATCCTGACGCTCTGCGTCCAGATGCCGCACTTGACGCAGAAGAGGTGATTGTCTGCTCGCCATAACTCCTGGAAGTCGTGCGGATCGGGCCCCCGCCACGGTGGAAGCGCGGGTGGAGGCGGGGGCGGCGGCTGCGCCACAGGTGCCGCAACCGATTGCTCGCGAGCTGCCGCGGCCGCGCCGCCGCTGCTGGACGAGGCTCCACCCCCTCCGCCGTCACGCTGGTCGCCGTCATCTGCTGGTGCTGCGCTCTGCGAGCCGCTGGCCTGGCTGGAGAGAAAAGCCGCGCTCGCTGCGAAGAGAGCCGCGGTTGCGGCGACCGGGCCCGAGGCCCCCTCCGAAGCCGAAATCCACGAGCCCGGACTCGCCTCGCCCCGACCCGCGCACTCCTGGCAGGCCCAGAGCGTTTCGCTTGCCGACCTTGAGCCATGTCCCATGTCTGCCATGCGTCCTCCGCGAGCAGTCGCGAAAGTTGCAGTGGCTCCTCCAGCGCAGCTTGCATCCCTGCCAGTCGCGCCGCGCCGCCGCCATGCCTGGCCCCTCGTGGCCGTCCGCGGCAGTCAGCTCCGCGTCGCCCTCCTGCATGGCGACGCCCAAACAGCGGAATGCTTTCCTGACGAGGCGGTCCTGGCGCAGGCTGCGCGCGCGAACCGCGCCGTCCGTGGGATGCATCTCAGCGCTCTGAATGGCGCGAGCGCCCGCACTGTGGTTGCCCCTGCGCTGCCAGGCGGTGGGCGCTCGGCCTGCGCGCCCGCCAGCGTCGCGTGGGCCTTCGCCCTGTGGACCGTGACGCTGTCGAGGCCGATGTCCTCGAGCGCTCGGCCAGCCCAGGCGAGCTCGCAAGCAACTCGCTCTTCGACTTCGACACCTTGCAGCCCAGCGCGAGCTGCGCCACCGCGGCCCTGGTCGCCTGGGCGACGTGCGCCGCGACCTGTGCCATGGGGCCGTGGCACCCAACGCAGCAGTCGTCGAACATGATGGCGAGGGTGACCCGGGGCTCCAGCACCCGCCATAGGCGCGCGTGCTCATCGGCCAGCACAAGCAGGCCGCACTTGAGGAGCCGCCCTGCGTGCGAGCAACCAGCGAGGAGGCCCGCGTCGAGCAGGTAGGGGTCGGAGACGCTACCGTCGAGCATGAAGCGCCGCGCGCCAGCATGCAAGGTCAGCGCCCTGCCCAGCCGCCCCCCGCCATAATGCTGCGGTCCCGGATGATCGCCTGGTCGACTAGCTCGTAGGCCTTCCACAGGTCGATGAGTGCTGCAGCTCCCTCGCCTCGTGCCTGCGAGGCCTCGGCTCGGAGCGCTTGCCACCAGACGGCCTCTTCGGCCGCGCGCCCGCGGCCGCCCCAGAATGCACCGGCTACGCCTGGGTCGATCTGGGAGTCCCAGCGCCGCGCGTCTGGCTGACGGACGCGACTCCAGAGGCGTGGAAGCCAGCCCGGCAGGCTTATGGGCCGAAAGCCCCCTTGAGGTTTAGGAAGCATCGCGGCGAGAGAGTCGGTGATGGCGTCGGGCCAGCCGCCCAACTCCTCGCACCGCATCTCGAAGTCGATGATGACCTCGAGGAGGGCGTCGCTGAGGTCCGCTGCCTTTCTGGGGTTTAAGCGACCGCTGCCGACGCCAGTGCAGCGCCTGAGCGTCTTGGCGGCCCGGCGCGCCCGATCGGCCGAGGGCCCGGGCAGTGCCTCTGCCTCGGTAGGCGGCCGCCGCGGGCGAAACCAATCGTTGCCCTGCCGAACCCGCCAGACCTCGGAGGTCCACTGCAGCGCCGCGACCTTCACTCGGTCGGGGCCGTGCTCTGGAGCGCCATGTAGCTCTTCGTCGGGTGCCCAGCCGCGCGGTCCTCGCCGATAGGCGTGGAGGCCCCCTGCGCCTGCTGCCATGGAGGTGCGGATCCACTCCTTGAACCCCTGGCCGCGGATGTCGGCAAAGGCGGCGCCCTCCGCCTCGGCCGCAGCCCTGGCCTCGGCAGCCCATTCGGCCAGGGGCAGCAGGTCGGGGCAGTCGGCCGCCAGGGCTACGCGTGCGGCCCACTGCGCTCCCAGCGGGGTCGGGGGCCTCGGGGCTGCCGCACCTGCGCGCGCCTCTCGGCCGTCTGCGCCGCCGCCGCCGCTGCTGCCGTCGTCGCTGTCATCGCTGGAATCCAGCAGAAGGTCACCGTGGTAGCGCATGAAATGCCTGACGGACTGGATGTAGCTGTGGTGCTCGTCGTCCGCGACTGCCCACGCGTCAGGGAGCTGGATTCTAGGGCGGCCACGCCGCGGTGGTCCCCTCAGAGGCTGCGCGCCTGACCAGCTCTCCTCGCACAGCTCCACGGCCCTGTCCCCGCGCGCGGCTGCGCGCACCGTGAACGGCTGAGCCGTGCAGGTGCCGCCCACGCCCTCGCTGCCAGCGCTGCCGCTGCCTGTGGGTGCAGCCGTCGAAGGCGATGCTGCATGCCCCGTGCTAGGGGCTGCTGGGTCACCCCCACCTGCTGCCGCCAGTGCTGCGAAGGAGCCTGGAGGGGGCTGGATTGGGATCGCGCTGGCCCCCTTCGCAGATGCTGCTCCCAGTGCAGCCCCTGCGTCAGCGCCGCTGGGGTCCTCCACGGCATTCGCGTCGGCGGTGCCATCGCCCTCGTACTGGCTGAGGCGGGCGAACGCATAGTGCGTGCACGGCTCCATCCACTCGGCCTGATCGATCGAGCTCTGGGTCGGGGGCGTGCAAGTGCGGGAGCCAGCCTCGAGCGAGGCGCTGGAGGGTTCTCCGAACCCCCTGCGCGCCTGCCTCGCTGGCGCCCCAGGCGCCGACGGCCGCCGCTCGCTCAAGAGCGGCGCAAAGGATTGGGGGCTGTGGCGTCGCCCGTAGGTCGCCACTCAGACGGGGCTGCGGCGTCGCCCGCAGGTCGCCACTCAGATTGTTGCCACCCAGGTGCGGCCCCCAATCCGCAGGAGGCCCGGTCGAAACATCGAAGGCGACGAGGGCGCCGGGGAGGGGCCTGCGGTGGTCGCCGCGCTCCTCCAACCACCGCTTCGATTCCAGGTAGTTGTCGACCGTTCGGTGGAACTCCCCCCCCCGTCCTCGGGCGTAGGTGGCCGAGCTGTCTAGGGAGACGAACCAGCTCTCGCCTGCCGGGGCCCCCGCGCCGCCGCGCAGAAGGGCAGGCCTCTCTCGCGGTGCGCCTGCGGCTCCCGAGATCCTGCGCCTGGCCCGCGGCGGCGTGCGTCGGCAAGCCCAGCGCGCGGCAGATGTGGGGCGCGCGCTTCTCCATCCACTCGGCCTCGTCCTCGCAGTTGTTGGGGCTGCTAGGGTTGGAGACCCCCAGCGCGCGCTCGTAGCGCTTGACGGCCCTGGCCTGCATGCGCTCGGCCTCGCGGCGCGCGGGGCCCAGCTCGCGGCGCGCGCGTCAGACGCGGGTCCCCCGTCGTCGGCCTCGGCGCCGCCTGTGAGAAGCCTCGCGTGGGTGAAGTAGTCGCTCGAGCGCGTGAGCTTCTTCCCGTTGAAGCTGGCCTTGGGGCCCTTGATGGGGCGCGCCTTCGCCCGGGAGCCGAAAACCAACTTCGGCGGGCCCCCCCGCCCCCGATGGAAGTCGGCGTCGCCGGGGTCGATCTGGTCAGCCCAGGCGAGCTCCTCCTCTACGCTCCCGCAGAGCCCCTGGTAGGCCTCCTCCATGTCCTGCAAGGTGCCGCTCATGTCGATCTGGGCCCGCACGGAGTTGTGGTCCCAGTACTTCTCCAGCACGAGCCCGAATGGGCGGGCCTTGGGGGAAGCCATCGGCCCCCTGGCCCTGAACGACTGGCACATGTCGCCGTAGCAGGTGAGGCTGAGCTGCACTGCCATATGTGGGCGGCAAGGATTGGCGCACCCCTGGGCGGTCATGTCCAGGGAGGTGCCCACGCCCGTGTCGACAACGTGACCGCCGATTTAGCCGAGCGAATGCCTCGCGCTTTGAAGGAAGCGCTCGGGCCCCGCGTTCCAGTCGCCTGCGATGACCCACGGCTTCCCCGTTCGCTTGAGGAGGCAGCCGACCTCCTGCAGTACGGACTGGCTGGTCTCGCCGACGTCGTCGCTGTCAAGGTATACGGAGCCCAGCAGAAACCCGCCAGGTACTGCTCCATTGACATGGGCTACCGTGGCCCTGTCGTCAGAGACGTGGCAGCTGGCCTTGCAGCCCTGATCGCCTGGGCCGCACATGCCGCGGGTAGAGCGAACTGCGGCTCCAGTGCCACCGCTCACCGCGCGCTGCTGCGATGCCCCCGCGGAACCCACGCCTGGGGTCAGCGCCGCGCCCCAGCCGACCTGCCTGCACCACTGCTCCTGCTCGAAGGCTCGGCAGCCGTTGAGGTGGTGCTCCTGGGAGCAGATCGCGTCGCCCATGTGCGCGTCGGCGACCGCCTGCTGCTGCGGGCCCTGCTGCCCGCCAAGGATGGCCGTGAAAAGGGGCCCCAACCGCTGCCGCTGAGGCTGACCACCGTGAACGTGGGCTTGCCGCCCACGCTTCCCCCTCCGCTCGAGCCCCGCAGAGCGGAGGCTCTGGAGGAGCTTTCTGCGCGCGAGGCCTGCGCTTCTGGGCGGCCTGGGCTGCAGGGTCCCCGCGTCGCGCCCCTTCGTCGCCGCTGCCAGCACCTGCTGCCGCGCTGCCCTCCTCCGCGGGGACCTCGGCCTCCTCCTCCATGCTGTCCAGGATGTTGCTGAGGTCGGCCTCCTCGAGCTCTTCGTCGCCGCTGTCGCGTTCCGCTGCCGCGCCAGCTGCTGCGGCGCTGCGCGCCAGCCGACGAAGCTGGGAGACTTGATGTTCCCATCGCTGAGCGTAGCCTGTATTGAGCATGCCAGAGGCCTGGTCCAAAGCTTCCAAGCAAGCTGCGGCGCGTTCGCCCTCGCTGAGCAAGGCTGCTGGGGACCGAGGCGCTGCTGCTGTGGCGCCCACCCCCACCGCTCCTTCTCCGAGAGCACCTTCACGCTCACGTTTCTGCATGGCCAAGAGGTTGTCGATGAGCGCCTGGAGCTCCTTCTCCGCTGCCTTGCTCTGCTCGCGCTTGTTCTCCAGCTCGGGCTTCTGCGCCTCGAGGCCCGTGATCTCTTGCGCGGTGTCCGCGATCTTCCTGGCAAGCGCCTCCGAGGTGCTCTGCTGGTTCCGCTGCTTGCGCTCGAGCTCGCTGAGCTGAACGGGCGTGGGCTTCTCCTCGGAGGGCTCGAGTTCCAGCTGCCGTGTCTCCTGCCGCTTGCCCGCCAGTATCTCGGCTGGGCCTTCCACTCCTGGGAGCTTTTTGATGTCGGTCCGAAGCTTCCCAAGTCGCCGTACTATCTCGTCTTTCGGGGAGGAATGGGCTGCTGCTGATGCTGCGCCTGCATCGCCCCCTGAAGCTGCACGAGAATCTCCTTCGAGCTCCTGACCTTGCGCCGCAACTGGTTGAGCTCGTGGCGTTCCTTGGCGTCCAGCTGTGACATGACACGCCACCACCAGCTTGCCCCAGATCGTTGCTCCCACCAATCAAATCCGCAGCTGCGACAAACGTGCCTGGAGCCCCAGTTTTTCTTGGCTCCGCACTTGGGGCAATCCCAGGCTTTGGGCTGGCTGCCTCCACCACTGCTGCCCCCAACTCCGCCTGGCTGACCTCCCCCGCGTCCGCCTCTGCCGCCTTTGCCGCCGCCGCCACGCGCGGCACCCCGAGCACCACCACCATGTCCTGCCATTGGCCGAGCCCGCCGCGGCTGGGCTCCCAATCGGGCGACTGGGGCCGGGCGTCGGAAAAGATTATGGATTTGAAAGAACTGTGGCGCGAACGCCTCGCTGAAAGCTTGGTCGATTTGGAATCTGACCCAAGAAGTGACGCGACGGCTAGAGCCAGCCACATGGGACCAGACATCTGCCCTGATCGCATCATCTTGAGCCAAAATTGCTACGGACGATAATGCTGATGATGATGATGATGATGATGATGATGATGATGGTGGTGGTCGTGATGATGATGATGATGATGATGATGATGATGATGATGATGATGATGATGATGATGATGATGATGATGATGATGATGATGATGAGGGTGATGATGATGCTGATCCTCGACGCAGTCGCACGTGACCGCAGCCCAGCGCAGTACATACGAACCCGTGGCCCAGGCCGAACAGCGGCACGTGGCCGACCTGGCCGGCGCGAAGGCCGCCGCCGCGGAGCACGAGGAAGCTTGCGAGGCCGCCCGGGTGACCTTGGAGGCCGAGCGGCCGTTGCCGAATGGGTTCGTCGAGGAGGAGGAGGAGGAGGAGGAGGAGGAGGAGGAGGAGGAGGAAAGCGACGGTGAGGATGAGAGGGGGAGGAGGAGGAGAGAGCAGGAGGAGGAGGAGGAGGAGGAGGAGGAGGAGGAGGAGGAGGAGGAGGAGAGGAGGAGGAGGAGGAGGAGGGATTGGTCGCCGAGGAGGAGGAAAAGGAAGAGGAGGAGGCATACATACATAGAAATACATACGCATGACAGAGAGAATGCACATTGCTAGTATGTATATTGTGTATCTATACATCTATACAAGAGGAGGAGGAGGAGGAGGAGGAGGAGGAGGAGGAGGAGGAAGAGGAAGAGTAGCCATACATACAGATGCATGTGTGTCTATATACATAGGTGTGTATCTACAAATCATAACGGTCATTCACTGTCCCTGGGTGCGTGGCTGAAGTGGGGATCCGTGGTGAGGATTATGCTCGTTGCGTTGTTGTTGTTGTTGTTGAACATTATTAATTCTAAAGAATAATTATTGTTGGGACCCCTGGTGCACGGCCCCCCTGCGCCGCCTAGGCCGCAGCTACATTTTCATCATTTTCGCCTCTAGGCCGCAGTTTTCATCATTTTCGTGAGGAAGCCTCAGGTAATTCGATGTGATCAAGATCCGGTTGTTTTGTTCCCCCCCGCTTTCCCTTGCAAAAAACACTATAAAATGACATTTCTTGTTCTAATATAATCAAATTTCAAGAATCCCTTGCAAAAAATAAGGTAAAGTGGACATTCGCGCGCGCAAGACGAAATCCTTCCAAAAGCTTAGTGTTCGGAGCGATTTTAACATAAAAACATCAAAAAACCAATGGTTTTTCAACAAAAAAATGTCAAAATCTCATCCCGCGCGCTCTTGCGGATTCGTAGGAAACCCAACACTTTTTAAACATTTCTGTCAAACGGGCTTTTGCGAGCAACTTTTTCGAACTTCTGCGACAACGGTTGCGCACCTGCCAGGGCCATCATCCCTGTCAAATAATACCATGCGGGACACATTCGTTTTTTCTTCGCGCGCGCACGCCGAAATCTCCAAAAACCATTGGGTTTTTAAGAATTTTAGCACCGCGCATCATAAAATCACACGAATCGCACCGTAGGTCCTCGAAAAACACCTGCACGACTTTTCAAAATTTCCACCCGCGCGCGCTGTCCGAATCCTAAAACAACCAATGGTTTTCCAACATTTATGTTACATGAGCTCGCGCGAGCTACTTTCGCACGCTCTTGCAACGGGTGTGGGTTCACAAGTTGTTAAGCCTTGTGGGTTCACAAGGCTTAACAACTTCTGTGGGTGTACGAACGTAGGCTTCACAACTTCTGTGGGTGTGTACTCCACGCCAGTGTAGTAGCCACGGTCGTCCGCAGGCCACGAAGTGAAGTGTCCGAACGTCATAGGGCGGGAAGCTGGGTGTGGGTGGTGGCGAAGAGTCGTGTGGATATTTGGTAGAGCTTGCACTGCCCCCCCACAAAGTGGGGGTATTGGCTGGCGTCGCATGAAAACCCTGGCACTGGTGAGAACACTGAGCGTTCGGGTAAAGTGATTGTTGTTGTTGTTGTTGTTGTTGTTGTTGTTGTTGAACTCATATCTGAAGAATAATTATTGGCGATCCCCCCTCACTGGTGCAGATTGTTTTTTCTTAATCAAAGTGTGCCCCTCGACGCTCGGGAAAGTCTTGATGCTCAAACTGTGCCCCTGACCCCCGGGTTACAACAGCAACTGCTCCCGCCTGAGACTTCCTCGCGATTTAGCCAGGACCCCCGCTCCCGCCCGAGATTTCCTCGCATTTTATTCAGGAATCGCGCTATTGCTTGGGACCCCCTTACTATTTCTTATGGGATCGTTCTCCCAGCGCTCTGGAGTCGTGCTCTCGATGGAGATTTGCTTGCAATGTACTGGCGACTAGCGCCCCCGCGTTGGAATTTCTTGCAATTTACTCAAGCGCCGCGCTCCCAACACCCAGGCACCCAGGAGTCGCGCTCACGCTTAGGACTCCCTCACAGATTACCTAGGAGTCGGGATCTCGCTGCCCTTCGTGGCCCCGTTGCAGCCCTTCGTGGCCCCCTCGCTTTGTTTCGTGGCCCCGTTGCAGCCCTTCGTCGTGGCCCCCTCGCTTTGTTTCGTGGCCCCGTTGCAGCCCTTCGTTGCCCCGTTGCAGCCCTTCGTGGCCCCCTCGCTTTGTTTCGTGGCCCCGTTGCAGCCCTTCGTGGCCCCCTCGCTTTGTTTCGTGGCACCGTTGCGGCCCCTCGTGGCCCCCTCGCTTTGTTTCGTGGCCCCGTTGCAGCCCTTCATGGCCCCCTCGCTTTGTTTCGTGGCCCCGTTGCAGCCCTTCGTGGCTCCCTCGCTTTGTTTCGTGGCCCCGTTGCACCCCTTCGTGGCCCTCTCGCTGCCCTTCGTGGCCCCGTTGCAGCCCCCCCTCGCTGCCCTTCGTGGCCCCATATATGTATGCCCTTCGTGGCCCCCGCTCGTTCGCGCCAGTGGTGGCCCCATATGCATGCCCTTCGTGGCCCCGCTGACGCCCTTCGTGGCCCTCTCGCTGCCCTTCGTGGCCCCGTTGCTGCCCTCAGTGGCCCCGTCCTTGCCCTCCGCGGCCCAACATACAACATACGTATGCCCTTCGTGGCCCCCGCTCGTTCGCGCCCGTTGTGGCCCCATGTGCATGTTCTTCGTGGCCCCGCTGTCGCCGTTTGTGGCCCCCTCACTGTCCTACGTGGCCCAGTTGCTACCCTCAGTGGCCCCATCGCTGCTTCTGTGGCCTCGCATTGTCTGCCCTTCGTGGCCCCCGCTCGTTCGCGCTCTTCGTGGCCCCATATGCATTCCCTTCGTGTCTCCGCTGTCGCCCTTCGTGGCATACTTCGTGTCCTTCGTGGCTCTGCTGTCGTTCTCTCTCGCTCTCGCTTTCGCTCGTCGTCGTCGTCGCCGTCGTCGTCGTCGTCGCCGTCGTCGTCGACGTCGTCGTCGTCGTCGTCGTCGTGGTCGGTCCCCTGTCCGTCCCTCCTGGGGTCGGGTCGACGGTCCGCGGCCACCCCGCCGATCAGCGCTGCCGCTGGCCAGGCCGACGGTCCGCGGCCGCCCCGCCGCTTGCCGGGACCCGGCCTGCAGGGAAGAAAGGTATACCCCCCACAAGGGGTTCGATCGAAGACGAAAAGGGCGGGGATCGAGGGTTTGGGAAATACGCATGATTGGACACTGGAGCAGATAAGGGCGATCAGTCTTAAAATGCTTGTTGTTGTTGTTGTTGTTGTTGTTGTTGTTGTTGTTGTTGTTGTTGTTGTTGTTGTTGTTGTTGTTGTTGTTGAACCTTAATTACTAAACAATTATTATTGTTGGACCCCCTATATTCGCCCTGGCGCTCTCGCCGAGGCGCCGGCCGCATTTCCTCTGAAATTGAAGCTCGCGCTCAGGCGTTTTGGGGTTCCGCCAAAACCGGCCCCCCAACAACAACAACGCTCCTGCTCGAGACTTCCTCCTTTTTTACTCGGGTTCGGTGCTCTTGCTCGCCGCCGAGAGCGGCTCCCGGGCCGGACGCCCGGGTCGGCGCCCGAGCCGGCGCCCGGGCGCCGGAAAATCGAGTTCCGAGGCGGCGCCGAAAAAAGGCCATTCCAATACACATTTCTCTTTCGAAAATGCTGAATTTCTGCTTCCGGCGCCCGGCGCCCTGGAAGGGAGGCCGTCCGGGCCGATTCCGGAGCTCGGGCCGGCACCCGGCCCGGCCGGCACCCGGCCCGGCTCCCGGGCCGGACGCCCGGGCAGTTAAAAGAGGCCATTCCAATACACATTTTTCTTTCGAAAATGCTGAATTTTTGCTTGCGGCGCCAGGGAAGCCGTCCTGGGCCGATTCTGGAGCGGCTATGAGCCGGACGCCCGAGCCGGCGCCCGTACGTGGTGCTTCTCTGCTTCTGGCGCCTGCGCAGCTTCCCGAGCCGCTTCTGGAACCATATCTGGGCCGGTCCAGCGATAGGTTTCCTGGATGTGCTGAACCATCAAACTTTTTGAGACTTCTGCGTCTCAAGGATAGGGAAAGAAGACATTAAAGGAGGATCAAAAAGCAACGTCGCTACGAACGCTTGGCTGCCACAAGCCAGTTCTACTTACTTGGACTACTACTACCGTTACCACTACTACTAGTGCTACAGCCGCAACAACAATATCATCAACTGCTGCTACTACAACTACTCATCCTTCCTCCCCCTCCTCCCCCTCCCTTCTCCTCCTCCCCCTCCCTATCTCTCTCATCTCCCCCTCCTCTTCCTCTTCCTCTCCCTCTGAGATGCGGGGCATGCGCAAGGCGATTGCGAAGGCGATGTGCCGTCCGAGCTATGGATGTTGAAGTTCCTCGGAAGAGGTGGTGGCCAAACCTTCTTGGGCGGGATATCTGGGTGAGGGAATATCGGATCCCGCATGCCAGAAAAATCCCCCATGATGGGGTGTGTTATCCAGATGGATGCATGTGTCATGTGGAAGCATGGCGCATGAGGGTAAAATGATTGTTGTTGTTGTTGTTGTTGAACATTATTAATTCTAAAGAATAATTATTGTTGGGACCCCTGGTGCACGGCCCCCCTGCGCCGCCTAGGCCGCAGCTACATTTTCATCATTTTCGTGAGGAAGCCTCAGGTAATACGATGTCATCAAGATCCGGTTGTTTTGTTGTAATCCGTTTTCCCTTGCAAAAAACACTATAAAATGACATTTCTTGTTCTAATATAATCAAATTTCAAGAATCCCTTGCAAAAAATAAGGTAAAGTGGACATTCGCGCGCGCAAGACGAAATCCTTCCAAAACCTTAGTGTTCGAGCGATTTTAACATAAAAACATCAAAAAACCAATGGTTTTTCAACAAAAAATTGTCAAAATCTCATCCCGCGCGCTCTTGCGGATTCGTAGGAAACCCAACACTTTTTAAACATTTCTGTCAAACGGGCTTTTGCGAGCAACTTTTTCGAACTTCTGCGACAACGGTTGCGCACCTGCCAGGGCCATCATCCCTGTCAAATAATACCATGCGGGACACATTCGTTTTTTCTTCGCGCGCGCACGCCGTCGTCGTCGGCCGCGGGGCCCTGAATAGTAGCCACGGTCGTCCGCATGCCACGAAGTGAAGTGTCCGAACGTCATAGGGCGGGAAGCTGGGTGTGGGTGGTGGCGAAGAGTCGTTTGGAAATTTGGTAGAGCTTGAACCGGCCCCCCCACAAAGTGGGGGTATTGCCCGCCTCCTATGAAAACCCTGGCACTGGTGAGAACGGAGTGTCCCCACGTGCTAGTAATTGTTGTTGAATATTATTACTTCTAAAGAAATATTATTGTTGAGACCCCTGGTGCGCGACCCCCCTCCAAAACCTAGGCCGCAGCCTCATTTCCTTCATTTTCTAGCGAAAGCTTCAGAAAAGTGGATTGTCACCGGATCCGGTTGTTTTGTTGTAATCCGTTTTCCCTTGCAAAAAACACTATAAAATGAAAATTCTTGTTCTTACTTGATCAAATTGCAAGAATCCCTTGCAAAAAATAAGGTAAAGTGGACATTCGTGCGCGCAAGACGAAATCCTTCCAAAACCTTAGGTTTCGTAGCGATTTTAACATAAAAACATCAAAAACCCAATGGTTTTTTAAGAAAAAATTGTCAAAATGTCCTTCCGCGCGCGCTGTCCGAATCCCACAAAACCAATGGTTTTTCAACATTTATGTTACATGAGCTCGCGCGAGCTACTTTTTCTTGTTCTAACATAATCAAATTTCAATAATCCCTTGCAAAAAATAAGGTAAAGTGGACATTCGCGCGCGCAAGACGAAATCCTTCCAGAACCTTAGGTTTCGTAACGATTTCAACATAAAAACATCAAAAACCCAATGGTTTTTCAAAAAAAAATGTCCAAATTTCATCCCGCGCGCGCTGTCCGACTCCCACAAAACCAATGGTTTTTCAACATTTATGTTACATGAGCTCGCGCGAGCTACTTTTTCTTGTTCTAACATAATCAAATTTCAATACTCCCTTGCAAAAAAAAGTAAAGTGGACATTCGCGCGCGCAAGACCAACAAAAAACACGACGATCTCAGGAACTTGCCCCAAAAATGTGACCAACTCCGCTCTCTCTGTCTCTCTCTCTGTCTGCTCTCTGTCTCTCTCTCTGTCTGTCTGTGTCATGTATTGTATGTCACAATTGCAGGATGCTGGGCACACGCGCGCCCCGAATAAGTGACCAAGTTCTGTGGGTGTGTACCCCACGCCAGTGTAGTAGCCACGGTCGTCCGCACGCCACGAAGTGAAGTGTCCCAACGTCATAGGGCGGGAAGCTGGGTTTGGGTGGTCGCGAAGAGTCGTTTGGATATTTGGTAGAGCTTGAACTGCCCCCCCACGAAGTGGGGGTATTGTCTCGCGTCGCATGAAAACCCTGGCACTGGTGAGAACACTGAGCGTTCGGGTAAAATGATTGTTGTTGTTGTTGTTGTTGTTGTTGTTGTTGTTGTTGTTGTTGTTGTTGTTGTTGAACTCTCATCCTTGAAGAATAATTATTGTTGATCCCCCCCACCGGTGCACATCGATTTTTTTCGATTGAAGTGCCACCCCCGGGGCTCGCACTTGGTTTTTTCTTAAGGAAAGTCTTCCCGCTCAAACTGTGCCCTTGCCCCCCGGGCTACAACAACAACGGCTCCCGCCTGAGACTTCTTCGATTTTTACTCAGGACCCCCGCTCCCGCTTGAGACTTCCGCGCAATTTACTCAGGAAAGGCGCTCCCGTTTGAGACTTCCTCGCGATGTAATCAAGACCCCCGCTCCCGCCTGAGACTTCCGTGCAATTTGCGTGGGAACGGCGTTCCCGCCTGAGACTTCTTCAAATTTTACGCAGGACCCCCGCTCCTGCTTGACATTTCCGCGCAATTGATTCAGGAACGGCGCTCCCGCTTGAGACTTCCTTACAATTTAGTGAGGACCCCCGCTCCCGCCTGAGACTTCCGTGCAATTTGCTCAGGAACGGCGCTCCCGCTTGAGACTTCCTCGCAACTTAGTCAGGGCCCCCGCTCCCGCCCGAGATTTCCTCACAATGTACTCAGGACTGCGCTCTCGCGTGCGACGTCCTCACAAATTATTCTGGAATTGCGTTTCGGCGCTCAGGAACCACGCGCGCGCCAAGGACGCCTTCACAACGTGGTATCTTCCCTCTTCCTTCGTCCTTCCCCCTCCCCTTCCTCCCACTCTCCCTCGTTCTTCCCCTCCTCCTCTTGCAGGGCCCGCGCCAATTCCAATGGCGGGCAGAGAGATGTACGCCCCCGAAGGATTGTCCGCCCGTTCCGGTTTGCCCGTACGTCTAAGCCCGCCGGCCCCAGCAAAGAGAAATAATCCCCCCGAAAGGGGTGTGATCGAAGACGAAGAGGGCGGGTATCGAGGGTGTAGGGTATACGTGTTGAATGACTCGCGGGCAAGTAAGAGCGTACAGCCTTAAAATGTTGTTGTTGTTGTTGTTGTTGTTGTTGTTGTTGTTGTTGTTGTTGTTGTTGTTGTTGTTGTTGTTGTTGTTGTTGTTGTTGTTGTTGTTGTTGTTGTTGTTGTTGTTGTTGTTGTTGTTGTTATTGTTGTTGCTGTTGTTATTGTTGTTTGTCGTCGTCCCACCCGCGACCCACCCGCGACCCACAGCGGTCCACCCCGCGACCCACCCCGCGAACCACACCGCGACCCACACCGCGACCCACCTGCGACCGAACCCGCGACCCACCCACGACCCACCCCGCGACCCACCCCGCGACCCACCCCGCGACTCACCTGCGACCCAACCCGTGACCCACCTGCGACTTATCCCGCGACCCACCCCGCGACCCACCCGCGACCCACCCGCGACACATCCGCGATCCACCCCGCGACCAACCGGCGACCCAGCCGCGACCCATCCGCGACCAATTCCGCGACCCACTTGCGACCCACCCGCGACCCACCCCGCGACCCACCCGCGACCCACCCGCGACACACCCGCGACCAACAGCGACCCACCAGCGACCCACCCGCGACCCACCCGCGACCCATTTGCGACCCACCAGCGACCCGCCCGCGACCGACCCAGCTTGGTTTAACGAAAAAATCGGCGCCTGCGGCGGGCTCGTTGTATAATTTGTGAAATTTAGGCGCCTGCGGCAGGCTTCTCCAGACACTCGCAAACTGCGGGGGTCGCGGGCAGGTCGCGGGTGGGTCGCGGGTGGGTCGCGGGGTGGGTCGCGGCGGGGTCGCAGGGGGGTCGCGGGCGGGTCGCGGGGTGGATCGCGGTTGGGTCGCGGGCCGGGCCGCGGGGGGGACGACGCCAAACAACAAGCAACAAACAACACACAACAAACATCAACAGTGACAACAACAACAACAACAACAACAACAACAACAACAACAACAACAACAACAAGAACAACAATCATTCTAAGACTGTTCGCCCTTCCTTGCCCGAGTGTCATTCAAAACGAGTTCCCCACACCCTCGATACCCGCCTTGTGTGTCTTCGATCACACCCCCGGTGGGGGGATTATTTCTCTTTGCTGGGGGCGGCGGGCTTAGACAGGCGGGCAAACTTGAACGGGCGGACAATCTCTCGGGGGCGTACATGTGTCTGCCATTGGAATTGGTGTGGGCCCTGCAAAAAGAGGAGGGGGAGAACGAGGGAGAGTGGGAGGAACGGAGAGGGAGGGACGAAGGACGAGGGAAAACGCCAGCAGAGAAGGAGCGAAGAGGGGGGCGGTCGATTAGAGGCAGAGAGAGAGAGAGAGAGAGAGAGAGCGAGAAAAACAAAGAGAAAGATAAAGAGAAAGAGGGAAAGAGAGAGAGAGAGAGAACAATACATATAAGAGAGGTAGAAAGAGAGAGAGAGAGAGAGAGAGACAGAGCGAGGGGGAGAGAGAGAAAGAAAGAGGGAGGAAGGAGGCAGGCAAGGGGAGGGAGAAGGGAGGAGGGAGAGGAGGGAGAGGGGATAGGGCATAGAGGCATAAGGATGAGGGAAGAGAGGAGGGAGAGAGAAGGGAGGAGAGGAGGGAGGAGGGAGGAGGGAGAGGGAGGAGGAGCAGGACGGTAAAAGCGTGAACGTTCGAGGAAGTCCTAGTCGAAAGCGTCGTTCCTGAAGGAAGTTTCGGGCGGGGGCCCACGACGGGCGGGCGATCCCCTGACGGGCGGGTCGGGCGGGTGGGACATTCAAGCGGGATGCCTGAGTATGGCGAGAGCGCGGTTACTAAGTAAATTGTAACGGCGTCCTTGGCGCAGCGTGTTTCCCGAGCGTCGAAAGCGCGAGTTCCGAACAAAATACATGGAAATCACAGGCGAGAGCGCAATTCCTGAATAAGTGTGAGGGGTTCCCTGGCGGGGGCGGGGGTCTTCATTAAATTGCGAAGAAGTCTTGATTCAATTGTGAGGAAGTCTCAAGCGGGAGCGCCGTTCCTGAGTAAATTGTAAGGAAGTCCCAGATGGGAACGGGGCTCCTGACTAAATTGCGAGGGAGTCACAGGCGGGAGCACCGATCCTGAGTAAATTGTGAGGAAGACTCAGGAGCAGGGGCTCTGAGCAAATTTGGAAGAAGTCTCAGGCGGGAGCCGTTGTTGTTGTAATCCGCGGGGCCAGGGGCCCAGTTTGAGCAGGAAGACTTCCCCTGTCAAAAAACAGGGTGCGAGCGTCGAGGGGCACACTTTGATTGAGACAAATAGCATGCACCGGTGAGCAATATTTATTCTTGAATAATGAGAGTTCACCGACGACACCACCACCAACAACAACAGCGGCAGCAGCAACAACAACAACGCCGCCAACGCCAACAACACCAACAACAACCAACAACAACAACAACAACAACAACAACAACAACAATCATTTTACCCGAACGCGTGGTGTTCTCCCCAGTGCCAGGGTTTTCATACGACACCAGGCAATACCCCCACTTCGTGGGGGGGCATTACAAGCTCTACCAAATATCCAAACGACTCTTCGCGACCACCCAAACCCAGCTTCCCGCCCTATGACGTTGGGACACTTCACTTCGTGGCGTGCGGACGACCGTGGCTACTACACTGGCGTGGGGTACACACCCACAGAACTTGGTCACTTATTCGGGGCGCGCATGTGCCCAGCATGGTGCAATTGTGCCATACAATACATAATACAGAGAGACGAATGTGTCCCGCATGGTATTATTTGACAGGGATGATGGCCCTGGCAGGTGCGCAACCGTTGTCGCAGAAGTTCGAAAAAGTTGCTCGCAAAAGCCCGTTTGACAGAAATGTTTAAAAAGTGTTGGGTTTCCTACGAATCCGCAAGAGCGCGCGGGATGAGATTTTGACATTTTTTTGTTGAAAAACCATTGGTTTTTTGATGTTTTTATGTTGAAATCGCTCCGAACACTAAGCTTTTGGAAGGATTTCGTCTTGCGCGCGCGAATGTCCACTTTACATTATTTTTTGCAAGGGATTCTTGAAATTTGATTATATTTGAACAAGAAATTTCATTTTATAGTGTTTTTTGCAAGGGAAAGCGGATTACAACAAAACAACCGGATCTTGATCAACTCGAATTACCTGAGGCTTCCTCACGAAAATGATGAAAACGCGGCTGCGGCCTAGGCGCGGCGGGGGGGGCGCGCACCAGGGGGCCCAACAATAATTATTCTTTAGAATTAGTAATGTTCAACAACAACAGCAGCAACAGTAAGCACAGCACCAGCTAGAGCAACAACAACACCACCAACAACAACAACAATAATCAGTTTAACACTGCTTGTTCCTATCTGCTCGCGAGTGTCATTCAACGTGTATTTGCCAAACCTTCGAAATCCGCCATCGTCCTCCGTGGCGGAGGCGCGGGGGGGAAACTCCAGCGCAGCTGCGCGAGGCGCAGGCATGCCCTGGCCCGCGAATGCGGCTTCATATTTTCCGCCACCAGCGCCAACTACGATTGCACCTCTAATTTTTCCATCCGCGGACTCCGCGGGTGAAGTGGTTACCTACTACGTGGACAGCAGTCATACTGTTCAGCTAACGGATGATTTGTTGGGAGCGCACAAGACCCCGACTTGGGCAACATCTACACAGCCCGTCAATCAGAAGCAGCAAACCTCAACGCCTCGATATCATTCTTCATCCAAATGAAGCGGTTTGATGACGAAGTCAACATCAATCCGTTACCTGACTATCTTGCACCTTCTTGGACCTACCAGCAGCCGTCGCAAAGAGTGGTCTGATATATGCGCAGCAGGACCCGACGGTACCACAGCAGTACGTATTCGCCGAGGAGCTGTCGCAGCGGAAATCTACAGGACATTCCCCTAAACGTATCATTCCTTTTCGTTGGCAGGCCGAATGGACAGATAAATACGCCGATTACGACAACAAACTGGATGATTCTGCTGCCCCCAAGAATTTCAACGCTAAACCGAGATGGATTCGCATGACCCCGACATTGTTGTGTTGAATCGAAGTGCGCTCTACGCCCTCTACAGCAGATGTACCTCTTACTCTACATGGTCTGTCCTCTATCGAGGCTAAGGCCCGGGTCGGCGACGTTCAGTCTGGTTTTACGCAGGGGTTTCGACATTTGCGGGAAGAGTTTCTTTCTGCCTCACCCCATGCGGGAGGCCTTCCTGGCAATGATCCCAACGAGCTGCTCGTGATCGCACAGCTGACAGAAGTTTATGGACTCGTCGCCGGCCCTTCAGGCTGACGCAGAAGCCTTCTGACAGTGTTCAAGGAGTTTTGCTTTGCTCGCCATCCTCTGGCGTCCTGCGCCATGCTCATGCACGAGTCTCTTGATGGGCGCCCTGTGGATTTTTCCGGACTCGTTGCCGTCGAAACATATGATTTGCTGGGGGGCGGCATTGGGGAGATACTGGCCGATGCAATTTCTCGCTTTCGCAAGCTGTTCATATTCGAAATATGGATTGAGCTCGTGGATGACGCTACTGAGCACGGCGTGCGCACTCTGCAATTACACAAATTTTCGATTTTACAATCCCTATGGCGCGGCATCTTGCAGGACGAGCTCGAACTGTCAGTCTCCCACGGGGGCGCCGCAATAACCCTGAGCTACCAGCCGCGCCAGGGGAGATTGCAGCTATGCGTGGGTTGCGTGGGGAACTTAAGTGGACGTGCCAAGAAGGTTTGCCCAGCGGCTCGGGGGGCGCATCTCTCCTGGGCTGCGCCCTGCCCAACTCCGAGGCGAAAGATCTCATCGAGGCGCATGCGGCACTACGGCGCCTCAAGGACGCCGATGCCACGATCGCTATCAAGTCTGTGCCCTTTTTCGCGTCGCCGCCTGGTCGCTCTGTGCGAGAGTTGGGTTTGGACTTCGAGGGCGCGGGGCAAGGTCGCCCTCGGACAGGCGGCATGATATGTACTGCAGACAACTGCGTCTCGTTGGGAAAGGAATCCGATGTCAGCATTCTTACGTGGCATCCCGGCAAGACTGAGCGCGCTGGGAGCTCCACCCTGGTGGTGGAGGCCAACGCCATGTCCGAGGGCTTGGCTGAGGGCGAGTGGGTTACCTCGTGGAATGCAGTTGCGAAGGATTGCCGATGCGAGCTCCGAGACCGACACGCTATGAACCGAGACATCCGAGTCGCGACGATCGTGGAGCACAATCCCGACCTGGACATCATCATCATGGCTGACGCGAACTCTCAGTACGATCGCATCAATCGGGAGCTATTCGCCTCGACCGAGAAGCGAGCAGCCCTGGGGCATGTTGCGATTCGGGACTCCTTGGGGAACCTCGGTGGTCAGTGTCGCTGTGTTCCACGCGAACTGCAACCCGCGGACGGTCTGGCGAAGTTCAGAGGGAACGCGCATCCTTTCCTACAATTCTGCAGACGGCTAAGTTACATATTTCTCGAGAAATAAAGGAAATGGAACGACGGAAAGCAGATCGGCTGGCTACCTGGGAACGCAATCCGAGACCAAATATTTCAAATTATATTCCTCCGCCGAACACTGCATCTTCCCGTGCGTCTCGTTCCGCCCCACAACTCAGCCTGCTGCCGCAACTCAGCTCTTCCGACGTGCGACTTCTTCCATTGCCCCCTATCGCGCAGCGGGTGCGTCAGCGTGTCATGATGCGTCGCCGTTTGCAGCCTGCGACTTTGGCTCTGTGGCGGGACCCCCCATGCCTGCGGAACCATGCCGCCCAGGGAACCAGCGCCTGGATCCCCGGTCCACCTCCTCGACGACCCACCAGCTTCAGAAAGGGGGCAGGGTGGGCAGGTCGACTTCGACGGCGACGACATGGACTACATCTTCCACGACTGCCAGGAATACAACGACACGGCGGGCGAAAAGGAGGTCAGCTCAGGTGGCTCTCTGGCTGCAGTGGCCGATGGCCCTTGGGCTGATCCCCAAAGCTCTATGAGTCAGGTTTTTGCCTCGTCCCCTGGGGGCCCAGCGCGGGCTGCACTTCCTTCGAAGCGCCCATGAGGTGCACGAGAGATCTCGGGGCTTCCTTCAGAGGACTCTGGATGAGACTCGCCCAGACGAGAGCTTCCGGGACCCCGCGGGCTTGGGCGCTCTGGGAAGTGCAGAGATCGACCAGGAGCTGCGCGACGAGCAGCGCAGGTCCACCACCATGCGAAGCCCGCGCCCCCTGGAACGTCTCCAGTTCACGGGCCGAGGCACCATCGCCCAGCGGCGATAGTGAGGTCGCGGACTTGGCGCCCATGGAGGAAACCGACCCGGGGGATCTGTCATCCGAGGCCGGTCAGCATGAAGGGGGAGAAGGCAAAGAAATTGGGTGGCAGGGATCACCCAGCGCCGAGGTGAGAGTGCAAAGAGGGTGCGTAAAAGTGGACGAGTACAACAAGACCCTCGATGAGCACGTTGACAGCCTCGAGCTCCCTGGGTTCGTCCCTGGGGGGTGGATGCCATCCGATTCGGCCTCGTATGTCCATTTCCCCAGAGGACACGTTGCGGTCTTAACTCTTAATGGCCACGAGCCAAAACCTCGAGCTGGAGCTGCGCCGCTTGGAGAAGGTGACGGATAAGATGAAGTCCATGGAAGGTGGTCGGACGAGGATCATCAAGTGGCCGGCGGCGGGAGACGACGCCCGGGTTGAGTCTCAACGGCTCAAGCTAGAGCGGTACCTCGAGCTGCCCCAGACCAGAAAAGCGTTGATCAAGCAACGAGGCGAGGCGGTGAACGGACCCGTCTACGCCCGAAGTCAATTTGAGGCATTGGAGTACAACGTCGCAGAGGTGATCGAGCCTGAGGCCGCGAACAAGGCTAGCTACATTCAGGGACTGTCGACCTTCCTCTACAGGTTCGCGGTGCGTTCGGAGATGCAACGCACGCAGAGTGCCCGAAAGAGACAGCTCGCGCAGTCCTCTTCCAACTCCCACACCTAGGTGTCCTGGATCCGCCACTTCAAGAAGATGCTGCGAGCGCGAGTGCACGGGGCCAGGTGCGCCCTGAAGGGCAAGAGGAGCAACTTCAGCTTACTGGCGGACCCGGAGGAAGCCGCGGCTGATCCGAAAGGACGTTGAGAACCTACCAGGGGAAAAACTTAGGCCGCACGCCCATCAGTAGACGAACTCGACCCGCGACCACCCAAGAGTATGAAGCAAGAAGGGCCAAGCGCCGATGGCGCCGACAGAACAGCAATATCAATCACCTGACCGCGCAGGCCGAGGACGTCGAGGACGCGGGCTCGAGCGAGGGCGATGACGAGTAGGAGAGGAATCCCAGCGGTGGACAACCTGGTGCAGCATCCGGTGGCGACCCCGCTGGTGACTTCCTGCAGCGTCTTGAGAAGCCTCACGAAGCCTGCCTAGAAGGGAAGCTCTTGGCCGACGCAAAAGCAAAGGCGCAATAATTCCAGCTATCCAAGGAGCTGGAGCCGTCCCTGGAGCCCGCTGCAGGCGGGGCCCAGGCAACGAGAGGGCCCAGGAGATCTGCTGCTGCCTCCTCGTCGGCGCAGCGCCCTCATGCCGGAGAGGACATTGTCGACGATGCGGTCAAGGAGACAGTCAAGGAAAACGCCGGCGCCCGACGACAAGCCGTTTCACCCCGGGCCGAAGTACATCGGGACCGTCGGCGTCTACGCATTGGCCCCCGACGAGCACGACGACATTTCCGCCCTGGCCCACCGTCGGAGCAAGAGGGTGAGTTCCCCGCACGCTTTCGCTACTCCAGGGGGAAGGGTCGACCGGAAGGATATGGGCGTTGCTCGCGAGCGGGGCTTGGAGTTCGACTGCGCCGCCATGTGCGCGGCAAGTTGGGAGCTCGGGAAGAGGCTGGACCGCGCGCTTCTCCGGACAATTTGGTGGATATTCCGAATGACAAGACGACGGATTCACCTCGCGTGAACCGCGGGGCCCTCTTCCTGGAGCATCCCTCGATCATGCATTATCACGGCGAAGTGGAATGCCAGGTGTGCGGGAATCTAGGAACTCCTTCCGGAGGCGGGTGCCATGTCTGGACCAGCGCGGACGATCTTCTTCAGCAGCAGGACCCGCTACCCGCGCGTCAGCAGCCATCGCTCTACATCGCGACGGTGGAGAAGCAAAACGTTTTGCAGGTGATGCGAGAGATGGCCGAGGACAAGGCGGCGGAATATGAGGGCGCGGACGTGGACCAGACGTTGCAGGACGAGCCGCCCGATACAAAGGAGCAAAACGGACGCTGACCCAGCGACGACCTGATCTACTCTTTGGCGCTGAAGAGCCGTGCTCGACAGACGCGGGACGAGCGAGCTCAGAATCCGATCGCCGCCTTCAACGAGCCTTTTGCGGAGATGCCTGCAGTTCAGCATCAGTGCCCGAGATGTCTTACATGTCGTATCTGGATGAAACTGTTGACGTCCATGCCCACCGAGATTGCTGCCAACGTGATCGCGTCGTGCATTACCTATGACGCCGAGATCGCGGTGCACTACCTGGCGACAGCAGCTGAGGGCAACGATTGCGAGCCTCTCATAGTTACTTCGACGTGTGCGCAGAAACCGAGACCGAGGACACCGCGATGACTCACCTTGCGTGAGAGTTCGCTTGCAGTAGATTCAGCGACCTACCATGTTGGGCCCCCGCGGTGTTGGCTCTCGTCAACAGCGTGAACTACAGCGACCTTCTGAATATTGGCAGGAACCAATGGCACCCGCCCCAGGAGGAGAAGAAGCTCAAGACGGCGAGACTGTTCTCCGGGATTTAATGGATTAGATCTGGGTCCGCGGCGAGCGCGGACCCAGAGAGGAGCTGCAGCGCCTTCTCGAAAATTACTCCGGGCTGTCAAGCGCCGCGCGTCTTCTCAAGGGATACGTCGACAATGTTTCCCCAGCCGGGGAAACCACACATGAGGCCATGAATGCCGCGATGACAATCGACCAATGCGTCTCCACTCTTGCAATGGAAGAATCTCCAGCAAAGAAGGGCCATATACTTTTCGGGCCCGAAGAGCATTACATCAGTGCCCACTGGAGGAAGGGCTGCAAGCTGACCAGGAACAGGAAGCAAGTCCTCGAGAAGATGATGAGCTCCAACTGGAAGGTATGCGCAGAGGTCGACGTGACGAGGGGCCGCTGGATCGACGCTTCCTGTCATTACGATTGTTGTGGACGTGTTGGCTCTGGAGATTCACTCTGGAATATCCATGCGTCTAACAGATCAAACCTTGATCGCGAACATCTATCGGCACTCCTCGGCGGCCCTCATGTGCAGGGCCCGATCGCAGGTCCATCTGGGTAATGGTGGATCATCGATATGTCTATGGCGCGCACCAAGGAGATGCGGCGGGACAAGGATCTCAGCAACCCTGATGCCGACATCCAGACCGCCTGCCACGGCGCCAGCTTGGCGGCCCTTGCTTCTATCTGGGACAAGGGAGGCCTTTGCAAGTTGGAGCAGGGACCCTCGAGTACGCACAACATCTTCGGCGTCTATTGTGAAGGAGCACCTCGTCGCACCTCTTGCACTCACTACATGGTGCACCTGTCGCCTGATGCCGGCCCCAGGGTGAATCTAGATCCATGCATTTGCGAGATACAGCTGGATCGCAGACGCCTTGCTGGCTATCCCAAGGTACATGTTCACAAGCAGTGGTGCCAAACCGAAGGCAGCACCTGCGTCGCCAAGTTCTGGATCCATATTACTACAATGAGGGAGATCTGGGACAAGATCCAGACGGAGCAGCAAGTCTTTGGATGCTGCAGCTCAGGCTATTCGCATTGCGTTCCTGAGCGTCCACGCGTACTCGGACGAGAAGATCGAGGACTCCGGCCTGGCGGTTCTCGAGGTCAAGCTGATACCCAAGAATGAGAGATGGGTTCCTCAATGGACCAAAGAGCTCAGCGCAGCATCCCGCTACCTGGAGCGAACTGGGTACCAGTGCGACCTCAGCGGATCCGAGCCGCGATGTTTCACGGACGAGATGGGGCAAGTTGCGGACGAATCAGGTTCTGGCAATCCCTTCGCGGAGCCAGGATCTGACAATATATTCATGGAGCTCTCCTAGAGGCGCTCTCAAAGCCTACGTGTTCGTGTAGCCGTACCGGCTGTGCGACACAGACGCTCTGGGATTGCATCAGAAGGCTGCGCAATCTGAGTTGCTACGGCTTCCGAGGATTATCAGCGAAATTTCTCGGACTGAGGCGAGGCGGCGTTTCTGCTGCAAGAAAGGTAGGAGCTGGGCTTGTCATGCCCATGTCAGCCTGTCCTCCTCCTGCGCGCAGGCGACGGGCACGCCCTGGCCCCCGTAAAAGGACGTGCTCTCTCACAGCACGGGTTCCCCTACTTATACTTCGTGTCATTTTGAAATCCATGAAGTTTCTCCAGTGCACTCCACGCCCCCAGCTTCCCCCTAGAATCCTAGCGGGCTGGGTCAAGAGCGGTCGGATCAAAGGTCCGGGATGTTTACGTCCAGGGCTTGATCCTGTTATATTGTATGATGTATTACAAACGGGGTACTTTACAACCCCGACGTAAAAGTGTAGGGCTTTAGGAATTCCACTGGGCGTGATCCCGCCTTGCCAACGCAAGATGGTCGAACCTCAGTTACGAACGAAACGCTTGTAACGCCGAGTGATATATACATATATATGTATATAAAAAAATATATGAA
>CAUYUJ010004202.1:60000-77500 GCA_963575745.1 Prorocentrum cordatum
GTTGGCGTTGGAGGTCGACTATGACATGCGTCCGCGGATTGAGAACAAATCAGCGCAATGGGAAGGCATTGGAGGGAGGGGGCGGGATGTCACATGAGGCGCGCGTGCACCTATCTTGTCCCAGAGCACCCTTCCTCCTCCTCCTCCTGCTCCTCCTCCTCCTCCTGCTCCTGCTCCTACTCCTCCTCCTCCTCCTCCTCCTCCTCCTCCTCCTCCTCCTCCTCATCTTCCTTTCCCCCAGGATGACCGAAAATGGCTCAAGTCTGTCCCAGGACCCTTTCCAGGATCCATCCGACACGGTTTTTCGGCCCGGTTCGACTTTCGATGGCCCCGGGGCCTGACAATGCCTTTCAGAAGCCGAACACGAAGAACAAAAACAGGTTCGAACCTCGAAGTTCGAACCCCGATGTCAGATGAGGCGCGCGCGCGTCTACAGTCGGGGCGTTGACCTCAGGAACCCTAAATAAGGAACGAGGCCCCTTTTCTCCACAAGTTAAACTTCGATTTCCCATCGAGAACACAAGGAAAACCTGAGGCAAACTGTGAAACACTTTAGGAACACGGAGCCCCTCCCCAACGAAAAGGGTTCCTTCTTCAGGGCCCCGACTGTAGCTCGCCCTCCGTTCTCTCCGCCTTGTGTCGGCGATCGACGTCCATCCACATCCCTGCGTCTGCCCCCCATGCTGGGCGCCAGGGGCAGCAGGGTGTGGATCAAAAAACGCGGCCTTGGCGAGAACCATCGACGAGCATCCTTGATCAGTTGGCGAAACAAACACGCACGAAACCGAAAAAAACACAGGGGATGGACGTCCGAGCGATGGCGAGTTCTGGGCGCCAGGGGCAGCAGGGTGTGGATCAAAAAACGCTGCCCTGGATGCCAGACTTCCACCCTTCTCCTGGCCATCGCTCGGGCGTCTCCACTTTTGTCGGCGAGGACCATTGAGGCGCATCCTGCCTGAGGATCACCTTGAAAACTATAGCCAGAGTCCAGTATCCCCAAGCAGCGTGTTTCGAGCCAAGGCGGTTCCTGAGAGTGTTCGCGCGTTCCTTTGCTTCTGATCCGCCTGCGCCTTTGGCGTCGTCGTCTAGCTTTCCGTGATCGTCGCTGCCGTTCTCCTCCCCCGCATCCACGCAGTTCTCCTTCTCGCCCTCGCCCTGCGGGGTCGACAAGTCCGCGGCATTCCTCGGGAGGGCTTGCGGAGAGGAAGGGGTCTCTCGCGCCGCCGCCCGCCGAGGGGCCCAGGAGCCGCTGGTGGGCCCGGAGGTGGGTCTGGTCCGAGCTGCCCGCAGGCTGCCCAAGGATCCGTGCAGAAGGAGATGGCAAGGCTGCGGGAGGAAGTCAAAGCTCTGCGGGCTCCCTGACTCCAGATCCGCCCTACTTTGGGGAAATTCGTAAGTAGGGCTTGGAATTTCCGCCTTACTTTTCAAGCCCCGCTGATGCCACTTTCCGCCCTACTTTTTTGTTGCTGTTTCCGCCCTACTCTTGTGGATTTCCGCTCTACTTTATGCTGGGTGCAGGAATTTCCGCCCTACTTTTTCGGCTCCTTATAGGTGGATTTCCGACGCAATCTTAAGTTAGAAAAAAGCCAAAGTAGGGCGGATTTGGAGTCAGGGCTGCCAACAAGGCCAAGGGTCAGCTCTCCGAGGCGGCGAAGGCCACTTAGGAGGGGGACGCTGAGGAAGCACAACGCAAAGCCCTGGCGCAGTTCGACGAGGAGCTGCGGAGTCTCCGTGCCGTCCCGTCGCCCTCGCAGTTCCGTCAATGGCACAATCGACCGACTGGACGAGCAGAAGTCCAAGCTGGTCGAGGAGGTCCGTTCGAAGAAGCCTGTCCTCACCCAGCTGGTGGCGCTGCAAAGGAAACTCAAGGCGAAGCAGGGTGCGATCGTCAAGCAGGAGAGGGTGGCTGCCAAAACTGCGGAGGCGGTCACCAACGCCCAGAAGGCGCTCGAGGACGAGCGCGAGCGGGGCAAGGCGCTGCGTGTCGAGGAGCTGGAGCTGGAGGCGGAAATGCGGGACCTCAACGCCGCGGTCCCCAAGCCGCCAGATGAAAAGGACCCCCCCGTCGAGAGAGGGGCCCCGACCTCAACTCGGCGGGCCTGGAGGCGCTACTCAAGGGGCTCGGCGCCTCGGGCGAGGTCACGGAGCGCGCCCTGGGCCACTCGAGGCTCGCCGAAAAGGTGCTGGCCCAGCCACCTGCGGGGGAGCGCGCTCGGCCTGCCGTTGGCAAGATGTCCCTGGCGAGGCTGGCGGGCAGGCACCTGGCCCCAAGCGTCTCAGGTGCGCCGCGGACAAGTGCCCATCGAGACGTTGCGGGCCAGCCTCAGCGAGGCGGGGGTGGAGGCCCTTGCTGGTGATCGTGCCATCAGGACCGTGGCACACAGGATGGCAACATCTTCCAGCCAAGTGGGCCTAGAGGGCGTAGTAGGACAAGAAGTTGCAGGATGATAGTTGTCTATGTCGTTGCAATCGTGATGGCGGAAGTTATAGCATCAGGGCGTACGACGGGTTGTTCTTGCACCGTCAAAGAAGTACTGACCACGGTCAACGTTTCGTACGTGCGATGACTGACGGAGTACCTCGCCGACGCCCCTGACGGGGATCTGTTCGCGGTGCAAGATCACAGGGCCCTCGGTGACAAGTAGAGTGCGCTGCAAGGCCAGGTGCGCAACCTGGGCTACCACGGCCTGTGGGCCCCAGGTCAGGCCACAGGCGAGGGGGCGCTGGAGGTGTCCAGTGGGGTGGCGCCCCTCACGCGCAACGTCATCACTGTCACTGCGCCGCCACGCGTGCCCTCTTTTATTCCGGAGGAGGCGAGGATGCTTGCAGGCCATGTCCATTGGGGAGCGAAAGGGGACCTGATCGTCGTCGTCGCGCACCGGAGGCGCACTCTCGGCATGGCCGACGACAATGGCGACACAGTCCGAGGTCCTACCTCCGCGTGCTCAACGCGCATGGGCTGGACTGGGTGGTTTTGGGGGATTGGAATCTGGAGATCTACGAGCTCGCGTGCCCGTGGCTAGAGGAGGTGCGAGGCATCCCCATTGCGCCGTCGGAGCCGACGCGCTGGCAGGCGGTCGAGGGCTCCACCCCAGACTACGTCATCGCGGCCACGAACCTCGACCCCAGGCTGAGCGAGGCGAGGGTCACCGCCGACGCGGCGCTGTACCCGCACTACTCAGTCCTCGTGGCCGTCTCCACGGTGGACCGCGAGGCCCATGCGCGGGTCGCAGCCGAGCCGCGCGGGTTCGTGGCGGTGGCGCCAGTCGGGGCGACACCCTACTCTCGTGAGCGCATGTGTGAGACGGCGCTCCAGCAGGTCCTCAGCGTGTCCGATTCCAGCGGGCCGGAGCAGGCCTGGGATCCAGTGGTCAGCGCGGCGGAGGCTGAGCCCTGTGATCGCTGAGAAGGCAGCGCGCGGGCAGAGGGCGCGAGGCTGCTGTCAAGCTCGCCAAGCCCAAGTGGCGGCCGCCCCGCAAGAGGAAGCTCCACGACCCGAAGGTGAATGCGCACATGGTGGCGGCGCGGTGGGCGAAGCACCTGGGCGCTTGTCGCAGTCGCCTCATCAAGATGCCAGGGGCTGCTGGGATGGGCAAAGTCCCGAAGGGCATAAGGGGGCAGGGATTCAGCCCCTGGAAGTCGCACCCCTGTGCCCACATGCTCGATGGCTCCAGGGTTGGCGTCTTCGTCGGTCGCCCAGTACCTCCCCAGATGGCCAGGGATGTTTCTCCCCTGGGCTGGGGGCGGCAGCGAGACAGATGAGTTCGTCGGCTGGGTCTTCGGCGTCGAGCGGTGCACTCGCGGCTCCGCTGGAGCCGCAGAGGTCGCCACGTGCCCTTCAGGTTCCTGCTGGACTTCGTGTTCCTGGGGTGGGGGGCGGTGGCGTCAGAGCGCAAAGTCCTAGTGTGCCATTGCGGCTGCTAGGCAGCGTCGCCACGGGCGTCAGCTCGCAAAGTCCTGGCGCGCCATCGCGGCTACCGGGCTCGACGTCGCCACGTGGGCCAGATCGTCCAGCTGCAGGTCGAGTTTCTAGTGGGGTTGTGGATGATGTGGCCGTGGGCCCGCCGAGCACCCCGGGCCCTGACCCCGGGGTCGCTGTTGGCGCGAGGCGCAGAGAGCGCGCCGCTGCTGGAGGGGCGGCGCGGGCGGGGCCCGACGGCCACGGGGGGCGGCGTTATGGCCAGGGGGGGGATAGGGGAGCAGCTCGCTGAGTACACTAAGACCCCCCCCCCTCCCCAAGGACGCGACCGCTCCGCGCGGCGGAGCGGCGAACAGGAGCTCATTGGCGAGGCTGCTGCTGCATCCAGGACGCACCCTGGCCAGCTGCTCCGGGCGCGCGTCGACGGGGGCAGGCGCGGGCTCATCTGTGGCAGGAGGCCTCCTGCCGTGCAGGCGCCTGAGCCTGGTGGCAGCCTGCGTGCCGAAGGTCCTGCAGTGAGGTGCGCGACCTATTGCTGATGGGCGCGACGGCGGTGCTGACCTTGACAGGTGAGGTGGTGAGAGTGGCATAGTGGTCAGCCGTGGTGGGGGCTGCCATCGCAGCGCCCACGTCTCGGAGCCGAAACTTGAAGGTCCTGCAGTGGAGGTTCGCGACCTACTTGCCGTGGGACGCGGCGGTGGAGCTCGCGTTGCCGGGAGAGGGGGCGAGCGTGGCGCAGTGGCTAGTCGAGGGGGAGATTGCAATCACGGTGCCCACGTCGGCCCACGTCTCGGAGCCGAGCCTGCGCGAAGGCGAGTCTCACGGAGGGGACAACGTCGAGAAGGTCGTCGAGTTGCTCCTGGAGACCCACCGCTGCGACGGCAATGTGGCGAAGTCGGGCTGAGTCAGGAGCCGGCCCCCCGCCGACGCGGCGCAGTGGTTCGACGGAGGCTTCGCGCAGATGGGCCATGTCCAGCGGGAGGTGCAGGTCCAGAGGATCGCTGACGACGCCCGGCGGCTCACCAGGTGCTGCAACAAGGAGCGCGAGATGAAGTGGCGCAGCTGGGCCGACGAGAGCTTGGCGGGATGCGCTCGGGCGGCGCGCGGCTTCGCCGGGTCCACAGCGGCAGCCGAGGTGCGGAGGGTCACCGCGCGCGGCAGCCTGCATCAGATGGTTGACCGCAGGCTCCAAGACTGAGCGGACGTCTGGGCTTGCCGCGAGGAGCCGGCCTTGGTGAAGCCGCCCGATTTTGCCGACTGGGGCGAGCTGCCGAGGATCGGGGTGGAGCGCGTCCGCAAGGCCGCGCTCAGCTCCAGGGGGCGGACTGCTGTCGGCCAGACAGGAGTTGCCCCGAAGGCCCTGCGGCAGCTCAGTGACATCGGCTGGTGCGTGCTGCCAACGCTCTTCAGTCGGCGTGAAAGTCTTGGTGGGTGGCCGTCGACCAGGCTGTGCACGGCATTGGTTCGGCTGCTCAAAGAGAGTGGAGGATGGACGTTGGCTGCCCTTGTCAACTCCATTCTTTGGCTATGGCCCAAGGCGAGATCTACGATTTCAAGGGCGCGGTGGGCCAACGCAGACGCGCCTAACCTCCGGGGCGCAGGCGGAGCTGGCAGGGCGTCGTCGGCGGCGGCCTTCCACCACGACCTCACAGCGGAGATTGCGACCCTCAACGGAGGCCACAGCGTCACGGGGCTCCTGGACGCCTGGAAGGCGTTCGACAGCCTCATAAGGAAGCAGGTGCTGCGCGAGGCTGAGCAAATGGGCTACCCGCTGCGCCTCATGCGGGCGATCCTCAGTTACCACCACTTACCGAGGCGCCTGAAGGCATTCGGCTCGCTCTCGAAGAGCTACGTTGCGCACCAGGTCATCCTCGCGGGCTGCTCCCACTCGATGGCGGCGTTGGTGGTGGCGTCGGCCAGGGCACTCCAGCGGCTGGCCAAGTGCGACGTCATCCCGAGGACCCTGGCTGACGACACCTCCGCGCAGCCGGTCGGCATGGACCTGCAAGGAGTGCGCGTGCTCTGGGAGGCCGTCAAGCGCTACAAGCATGACGTCGCGGACGTGGGGCTGGTGCTGCAGGTGCTCAAGTCTGGCTACGTAGCGTCTTCGAGGCAGGGGGGGGGGGGGGGCGCCAGCACATGCGCAATCCGGGCCACGACCTCAATGGGTCCAAGGCGCGGAGGAAAGTCGCCAAGGCGCGGAGGAAAGTCGCCAGTCGCGCATGCGACGGGCGATGAGGCTGAGGCGTGCTGCAGGTGCCAGGGCGTCGTGCCTGTGGCAGACGGGGCTCTTGCCAGCTGCGGCCCACGGCGCTGCCGTGGGCGGGGTGGCCCCGTCCGAGCTGGCTGCGATGCGCACCGAGGCCGAGCGGCTCGCAGGGGCCAAGGGCCGAGGAGGCAGCATCACGCTCTACCTCGCCAGCCAGAAGAACCCGTGTTACGACCCGATCTTCGCGGCGACGGTCGAGCCGCTCATGTATTACGCGAGGGTGATCTGGCAGCAGGAGATTGGCTTGGGTGCGATGGAGCGTGCCTGGGTGGCGAGTGCTGTTGGATAGGGTCGAAGCTGGAGAGGACAAACTGACGTGGGCGTCGGCGCGAGGCCGACTCGAGCAAGGTAGTCATCCTCTCGCTCAAACGGATCGGCTGGGTCATGCATTCGTCGCTCATGATCAAGCCAGATGGGGGGCCAGTGATTTCGCTCCTGGCCACGCCGCCTGGTTTTTTCGTGATCTCCTCAGACAGGGGATCCAGCGCTGACAGATGCGCCAGATTGCTGAGCGCCACTCTACTGCACCGCCGAGCCGTGGTCTTCGCGCTTGTGTGTGGGAGGTGGTGGTGTGGGGGGGGGATCGGCGTCGGTGGCGGGGGCGGGGCGGGTGGGGGCGCTCCGCAGCCTGTGGTCTGATTCTCGTCGGCCCAATGCTAAGCTCTACAGGCACGGTCTGCGCGATGATCAGAGGTGTAGAGTTTTTCCGCTTGAGGCCGAGACGATCGGCCATGCTTTCATTGAGTGTTCTGCGCTGACACAGCACTTGCTTGAGGATGAGGAGGACTGCGGCCTCGATCCGAGCCTGGCGGCGGCCTGTGACGTCACGTTAGAGCAGGGGCCGCTCGGCGAGGGGCCGCAAGATCTCGATTCGCTTGCTGTCTCGATCGGAATCCCGCGGTGGCCCAACGTTGAGGTGCCGAAGCCGCCGAGCGACCCCCCCCCCTGCCTGTTCTGGGGTGACTGGGGCTAGCCCAAAGAAGACTGGAGTGATTGTGCTCCCCCCCCTGACGGCTCTGGATATCACGATGATGTCCCAGAGCTGCGTCGGCGTGGCTGGTCAGCCGTCGTGCTGAACGCCGATGGGGTCACCGCGCGCGCCGTGCATGGCGGGCTCGCAGGCGCGCAGCAGACAGTCGGACGGGCCGAAAGGCTGGCTGGGCTGAGGGCGCTACAGCAGATGCCCTCGGCCAAGCTACTGGTCAGCGATTTGCTCGGTTTTGCTCAGGAAGGGGGGCCCTTGCGTGACGGGGAGGTCGGAAGAGTCACTTGTGCCAGCGTTCCCTACCCAGGTGTGTGGAGGCAGTTCGTGAGGTTGAAGCGCGAGCCGCCGCAGTTCGCCAGGGTCCCTGCCCACATGACAGAGGAGGAGGTTATGTTTCCTGCCCCCGAGGACCCTCCGCCCCTTCCCCACCCCTGGCCTGTGGGCGGATTTTTTCGCTAAGCTGGGGGCCTTGGCGATCAAGGTCCCCGAAGGGCATGCGATATTCTGTAAAAAGGGCCTCTCCGCGGCCGCCAAGTACGCCAAGTATCTAAGCTGGGTTGTCCAGCGGAGCTGCAAACTGGAGCTCTGGGCAGCAGCCGCGGAGCTCACAGCTGGCGCACAGGGCCCGAAGCCCGCATAATGCAACCTGAGCTTGCTGCTCCACGAGCATGACCTCGCGGAGGTCGGAGGGCGTCTTTTCTGCAGGAAGTGAAGGCGATCGGCCCGAACACCCGAGGCTCGTCGACAGTTGGCGGGGGGCGCCGGCCGATGGCGCCGCCCGGCTGCCATTCACACCCTGCAGGCCAAGGTCCTCGAGGCTGCCGCCGTCAACCGCCTGCTGGGGGCGTCGGTGGGGTCGGCGGGTGCTGGGCTGTCTGGGGTTGGGGCGTCTGGCGTGAGGGCGGGGGGGCCGTCTGTGGACGGGGCCTCGCCTGGCCTGGGCCCTGTGGGGTCGTCGGGGGAGGGGCCTGTGCCTGCCCGTGAGGGCGAGGCTGGGGCTTGGGTCGGGCCCAACCCAGCTACAAGTGGCGTTACCTTGGTGTTATAGATATCATATAGGCGGCCACAGGATGGGCACCAAATCGTCACCACATTGAGGGCTTGGTGACATCGCCAGGCTGGTGCGAAGAGGCCCAGATTCAAATTGTGTTAGATCAAAAGAGAAAAAGGGAGGAGTGGGATGAGGGAGGAGCAATTGGAGGGGGGAGTGAGAGATGGGGGATGGGGAAAGGACGACGAGGGCAGGGGGCAGGGGTGCACATACCGGGGCAGATGGCGTCGCATGAATCTCGGAAGCACCGTCGAGATGAAATGCCACTCACCGCGCCGTTGGGTCAAGTCCGGCACTGGATTCGCCGGCGTCGGTGCCTGTGGCGTTCCGCTGGTGCCAGGGGTGTCGGGCCGGCAAAAATATTTTTGCCAGCCCCAGCCGGCGGTCACCGCGGATTTTCGCCAACCCTGTAAAACATGGGGCCGGCAAAAAATCGGTGGCCTTGTTTGGCACCACGCGGGGGCGGCCGGCACATATATTTTTGCCAGCCCCTCCCCGCTGGCACCATGCGGGGACGGAAACGATGGCGGCGTCCAGGCATCGTTCCTGTTCGGTTGCCCGGGGCTCCGCTGGAGGCCAACCGAGGCATCAGGAGTATCCCAGGGGGTGCAGAAGCATCGGGAACTCAAGGAGTGCATGCTTCAGGCGATCCACAATTAGAACTGCAAGCGCCAGCTCTCACACCAGACCCATGCACGTCCCACTTCTTCCCTCCATCATGGCCCGCGCCTTGGCATGAACATCTGAAGACCAACGCGCGCCTGGCAACTTATGTTTGGTGACCGTCCAGATCTTGCCAGGCATGCGGTGTCACCGCGCTACCCCCCAAGGTATAGCTGGGTTGGGCCCGACCCAAGCTGGGGCCCCTGGCGGCGCGGCCTCGGGCTCTGGGGAGCCTGAGGCGGGGCCGCGGGGGTTCACCGCGCCTGGGGGACACGACGTTACCGCAGCGGGTACGGTAGTCTGGTGTCGGCAGTGCGGGGCCTACGGGTCCGTCAGGACAGGGAAGGAGTTCGGGGCCCCCTGCCCTGACCCCCAAGACTTGGCCCCCAGCAGGCGGCGGGCCCTTTTTCCGCTTGTTGGGGGGCAAGCACCCAAAGTCTGCCAGGACTAGAAGGGGGTCGCTGACTTTGCTTTGTTTCCTTTTACTCGTTGAGAGCTGTGTCTGTGAGCAGACGCTGCCTCTTTAGCTCGTTCCTCGTTCCTCATTCCCCTTTTCTCTTCATCCCGCTCGCCCTCCTCCTCAACCTCCTTCTCCTCAACCTCCTCCTTCTCCTTCTCCTCCTCCTTCTCCTCCTCCTCCTCCTCCTCCTCCTTTTCGTCCTCCTCCTCCTCTTCGTCCTCCTCGTCCTCCTCCCCCTCGTCCTCCTCGTCCTCCTCATTCTGATCCTCCTGGCCTCCCCCCCCTCCCCCTCCTCCTCCTCCTCCTCCTCTCCTCCTCCTCCTCCTCCTCCTCCTCCTCATTCTCCTCCTCCTCCAGCGTCCTCCTCCTCCTCCTCCAGCCTCCTCCTCCTCCGCCTCCTCCAGCCTCCTCTTCCTCTCATAACACTCCTTCTCGTCCCCCTCCTCATACGATTTCTCCCCGTCGTTTCTTCGCCATTCTGGCGCACCCCGCCGCGAGTGGCGTCCAAGTCGGGACTGGATCACATATGGCGCTGTTCGCACCCCGGAACCACGCGGAACCATGCAGGTGGTATCGTGCCGGCTAGGGGTGGCCATCGTTTCTGCTACGTTCGACCCGAACGGCGGTTCTTTTTTCGACTCGGAGTTCGCCTTTTTTTAGCACCACTTCAAATTTAGGGCGGTCTGCTATCAATAGGTGTCCTCCTTCTCCTCCTCCTCCTCCTCCTCCTCCTCCTCCTCCTCCTCCTCGTCACTCTCTACCTCGTCATCGACCTCCTCTTCGCATGTATCCTCCTGCTCCTCCTCCTGTCCTGCTCGCCGTGCTAATCCCTTGTTTTCCTCGTGCTCCTACTCGTGCTCTTCGTCCTCCTCCGCTTCACAGTGCTCCTCCTCCTCCTCCTCCTCTTCCTCCTCCTCCTCCTCCTCCTCCTCCTCCTCCTCCTCCTCCTCCTCCTCCTCCGTCTCGGAATACTCCTCCCCCCTCGTTGATCTCGCAGTCCTCCTCCTCCTCCTCTTCTTTCTCCTTCTCGTCCCCCCCGTCCTGTTCCTCCTCCTGTTTCTCCTCCTCCTCTTCCTGCTGCTCCTCCTGCTCCTCCTCCTTGTCCTCATGATCCTCCTTTTCCCTCCTCGTTCTCCGCTTCCTCCGCCATGCAAGGGTTGCCTTCGCACTCTCGATGCCGCTTCCAGGAGGCACCCTCGTCAGGGATGCCCTCAAACAGGTAACGTTTGAGCCTGGTCCCGTCTCCCTCCTCCACTATCCCGCTGGCGCAGCACCTCGGACCTCGTTCCTCCTCCCTTTCTCCTGCCCGATCCCGCCTCCTCCCTGCCCGCCGCGCTCCAGCCGAGGCCTCGCCACGAGTTGCTCCAGCACGGCTCCTCCCTGACCAGCCCCCTGCAGTCTGCCAAGGAGTCGTGCTCGCGCCGCGGCGCCCGGTGCCTCCTCCGTCGGGCCGGGGGCGCCCAGGCTCCTGCCAGAGCACAGCTCGGCAACGGAAACAGAATCTCAAAGCGCTCGTCTGGGTCTGACCCCTCCTCGCTCCTCTCTAGGGGGGCCACATGCGAACCCTGCCCCATACCCCCCACGATTTCTGAGGGGCAGGGCGGGCTTCACTTCGCTCAGAAATCGTGGGGGGTAGGGGTAGGGTTCGCATGTGGCCCCCTATTCTCCCTTCCCGCTCGGAGCGCAGAGCTGCGAGGATGTGTCATGGCGAAACCGGCCCGACCACATCTCGCGCGCGGCATCTCGGGGCCCCAGGTTGCGAGGATGTCTCGGGCGAAACAGGCTAGCCCACGTCGCGCATATTTTCTGAGAGCCAAGAACTGCGAGGATGCCGCAGGCGAAACGAGCTGGGCCACCCTGCGCACATCTTCAGGGAGCCTGGAGTTGCGAGGACGTCGCAGGCGAGAGGCGCCAGACCGCCGTGCGCGCAGCATCTCGGAGCCCCGAGCTGCGAGGATGTATCTGGCGAAACGGGCTGGACCACCTCGTGTGCGACATCTTGGAGCTGAGAGTTCCGAGGGTTTCTCAGGTGGCGCCCAGACCCTTCGCAGAGCACAATTCGACAACATCTTGCGTAGCCACATGATTCGTTTGTGTCTGACTCCTCCTCCTCCTCCTCCTCCTCCTCCTCCTCCTCCTCCTCCTCCTCCTCCTCCTCCTCCTCCTCCTCCTCCTCCTCCTCCTCCTCCTCCTCCCTCTCGGAGCCCAGAGTTTCGAGGATGGGAGCCCCGACAATCGAAACGGGCTGGACCACCTCGCGTGCGACACCTGGGAGCTCAGAGTTCCGAGGATGGTCCAGGCGGCTGGGTCTGACCCCTGCTCCCTCTGTTTCTTCCCTCTCGGAGCCCAGAGCTTCGAGGACGTCTCACGCGAAACGGCCCAGACCATCTCGCCCGTAGCATCTCGGGGCCCCGAACTGCAAAGACATGTCAAACGAGACCAGCCACACACGCACACCCTTGCGCACAGTTTCTCAGAGCTCAAGGTTTCGATGGTGTCTCAGGCGAAACGAGCTTGACCACCTTTCGCGCAGCATCTCGGAGATGAGGGGCGCGAGTGCCAGATTACCTCTTGCGCGGCAGCTCGGAACTCAAAATTGCGAGGATGTCTCGGGCGAAACGAGCTGGACCACCTCGCGGGCGGCAGCTCGGAGCGCAGAGTTGCGAGGATGTTTCAGGTGAGACGGGCCAGACGACCTCGCGCGCGGCATCTCGGAACCCCGAGTTGCGAGGATGTTTCAGGCGCGCGACATCTCGGAGGCCAGATATGCGAGGATGTTTCAGGCAAAACAAGTTGGACCACCTCGAGCGCGGCATCTCGGGGCTGAAAGTTTCGAGGGTGTCTCAGGCGAAATGGCCCAGACCACCTCGCGCGCGGCGTCCCAGAGCCCAGATGTTCAAGGATGTCTACGGCGAAACGGCCAAGACCACCTCTCGCACGGCATCTCGAGTCTTGGAGTTTCGAGGATGTCTCAGGCGAAACGAGCAGGACCACACCGCGCGCGGCGTCCCCGAGCCCAATGTTCGAGGATGTCTCAGGCGAAACGGCCAATCTTGGACAACTCAGAACCGAGAGTTGTCAGAACGCCTCAAGCGAAACGGCCAGGAGCACCAGATTTGTTTGAGGCACAACAGCACCCCCTTCAGCGATCTGCTTGGGGAGCAAAAACACGCGCGAAACCGAATATTGCACTGGGAATGGACGTCGGAGCGGAGGAGGAGGAGGAAGAGGAGGAGGAGGAGGAGGAGGAGGAGGAGGAGGAGGAGGAGGAGGACAACGGCCAGAATTCGACCCACCTCCCCGCCTGGGCGGGAGCCGGGGCGGGCTCGGACAGAAAGCCGATCGCCTCTTCTGGTGGGGCGGAGCTCGGTCTCTGATTTGGCCGTCTCCCGCCGCGCCAGGCAAGGTGTCGGCGGCGCGCCGAGCGCGGAAGTGAGAGAGAGAGAGAGAGAGAGAAAGCTCCGAGGGGGAAGGTTCCGGAGGCTCTTCGAAAGTCTTCGAGGTCTGGCGTGGGTTCCATCGGCCGCGACCCGTCGAGGGCGCCCTGGGGGTGCCAGAATCGCCCCGAAGGGCCGCGGGGGGCCCGAAGTATGAGGAGGAGGAGGAGGAGGAGGAGGAGGAGGAGGAGGAGGAGGAGGAGGAGGAGAGGAAAGAGGAGGAGGGCGGAGGAGGGCGGAGGAGGAGGAGGAGGAGGAGGTTCCGTTCGCCCCCCCCCCCCTCCCCCCCCCTGGCCGCTCAGGCCAAGAACGCGGCGTACGAGACCGCGACGGACGGGGTCAAGATGGCGAAAGTTGCGCTGCAGGCAAGCGCGCGCCAAACCCGGGGCACCGCCGCTGCGAAGCCTCCCTAGGAGGGCCCCGCGCTGCCCGCAGACGCGCCGCCGTTCTCCTCCTCCTCCCACTCCTGCTCCTCCTCCTCCTCCTCCTCCTCCTACTCCTCCTCCTCCTCCTCCTCCTCCTCCCCCTCCTCCTCCTCCTCCTCCTCCTCCTCCTCCTCCTTTTCCTGTTCCTGTTCATGTTCCTGTTCCTCCTCCTCCTCCTCCTCCTCCTCCTCCTCCTCTTCTCCTCTTCCTCCTCCTCCCCCTCCTCTCCTCCTCTTTCTCCTTCTCCTCTCCTCCTCTCTCCTCCTCCTCCTCCTCCCCTCCTCCTCCTGCTTCTGCTCTCCTCCTCCTCCTCCTTGTCCTCCTCCTCCTTGTCCTCCTCCTCCTCCTCCTCCTCCTCCTCCTCCTCCTCCTCCTCCTCCTCCCCCTCTTTCCTTTATCTCCTCCTCCTCCTCTGTCCCTCCGCCTCCTCCTCCTCCCTCCTGATGCTGCTGCTGTTGCTGATGCTGCTGATTGTCCTCCTCCTCCTCCTTCTCCGAAGCCTTTAGGCTGAAGACAGCGAGTCCCTCAACATAACAAGTGTATACGCGGCAAGTTCCCCAGCAGTCTACGAGGAAATGGAGTTGCGCGCTGCCTGGGCCAAGCTCCATACCCCAGCCTCACTCACGCCACGCGCTGCCGACGGCCTCGTTTTCGCGACGATCGGGTTGCGCGCTGCCAGTTGCTTCCGTCTCGAGCGGGCATGGTGGATGAGATGTCTGCTAAAAGGTGGCGGTGGTGTGGGCGAGAACGACAATGGTGCAGAGGAGAAGCGAGCGAAGCAGGGCCGAGTCGCCATCCAACGCGGCAGAGAAGTGGCCTTCTTCACGGGACGGCGTGGCACTGGCGGCAGATAAGAGTGCAGCCGGCAGCCGACACGGAGGCGGAGCCCAGTCGAGATAGCACGCCGCCCCCGACGGCCTCACCACGGAAGGCGGCGCACACACGGATGCTTCACACAAGATGATCTTGTGTAACACATCCGTGCCGTGTAGGGTAGCGGCGATGGCGACTCTTGGAGATAACCGCTGCGGTGTGCAACGTGGAAGAACCACTCCGCACTATACGAAGGTCTGGTGTGTGTGGCTGTTTCTCTACGACACACCATGTTGTGTGCGGGCGTTTTGTACAATCAGATAGTTTGCTAGCTGAAGTGCCGCATCTCCGTGCCTGCCCAGCAGGATCAGTTGTGGAATTGGACGTCTGGTGGCCGCACCACTGGAAATTAGCTGGTCGAGGGGAAGAGGCGCCACCGAACACGACTCTCACACAGGTCAGCACCACAGCTCTGGGGGCACACGCGGCGAAACAAGACAGGCACATCACGTAGATCGAGGGGGCGTGGCCGAGGTGCGGGCTCCATTCCAGAAGCAAATACTTATATTGCAGGAGCCACGGGCGGCAGCACAAGGACTCCAACGAGAGCTGGCGACTGCAGAGCGCATGTTGCGCTGGGTCAGCGCAGAGGGCGCAGTCAAGTACGACAGGGACCGGGACAGCAGCTTCCTGTGCATCAGCGCGCCCGACCCCATCCGACGAAGCGGCTGTGGAGGCGGCTCGTCATCTCGTGGCTAACCGACATCGGTGTCGACCACGCAGACTTCCGAATTATCGGGGAAGGCCGTCACCGACGCTGCCAAGTTCAATTCCTCGGACACGGAGCAGCGGCAGCAGCAAAAGCAAAAGCAACAGCAAAAGCAATGAACGCGTTCTGGATGATCAAAGCAGCCTCATAGACAATGGATGTGGTTAGCGGTGGCAGCGGTGGCCGACGGGAGCGCGCAGCCTATCTCCATCGCACTGGACGCGAGGAGTCCGAGACAGCAGCGCATGGGAAGCCAGCGCGTTTTTTTTTCGCACATCGCAAACTCGCTCGCTGGTGACAAGTGGCGCATGGTCAGGTGCAAACGACAGATTGCCCACAAAAGAACTCCTTTCGTTCGGGCCCAAGTGGGCCTGCAATATGGTGGCGCCCCCACGCTGTGTTGGAGCCGTGCGGCGGTGGGCCAACTCACCAGAGGCAAGATCATCCGGTTCGACAAGCGGCGGATCATGGCGCTCTCTGACGCGATCTCCATACCCGCGGACCTGGAGGTCGAGCGGCGGATCAGTCGCTGCGTTTGCGCCGTGGCGGAGCTCGCGCCTCCCTAGGCCCGGCGAAGACAAGCTCGCGGCGGTGGCGGGGGGGCGCGGGGGGGCCCGGGCCCCCGATGCACTTCGCCCCCTGGAGCGCGCGAGCTCCCCTGCATCGCGACCCGCCGAACCGCGACGCCAAGATGAAGCACATGGCGCGACAGATGCCCGCGCCGCAGGCGATCCGAGAGGACCGCGGACCCGAATTGGAGTTGCGACGAACACGACTTAGTGCACGCCTCGCGGACATGCACGACATGTTCTGCTCAATCCCTGCGCGCGGCGCTGGAGCAGCGGCAATCCTCGTTCCGAGGCTGGGCGAGCACGCCGAGGTGCACGTTGAAATTGCCATCCCTGTCGAGTGTTTTGCGTCGCGTTCAACCTCCCACCCCGCGCGGCGATTCCGCGTGCTGCGAGGGCGCGAGCTCGACTGCACGGCGCGCGCAGCTTCGAGCTGGCTGCGGGGGGTGGGCAATATCGGGGCCCGTCTGTCGACGGAACGCTATCGCTGCCAGCGCGCCCGCGAGCGCGCGTCGACGGTGGCACTGGGCGACTTCAGTTTCTCAGACAGGCCTCCCCATCTACTTCTGCCTGCATTCGCCCCCTGGTGGGCCGCGGCGCCTCGAGCGCGGACGGGCCCTCGCAACTTCGCTCGCGCGCGGGCCAGGCGGCGCGGCGCCGGGGGGGCGGCGCTCGCCCCATATCGTGGCGCCGCGCGGCAGCGCGACGACGAATGGCGTGGCCCTGGGGCATTAAGGAGGGGAAAAAACACAGAGACACAATGAATCGTCGATTCCCAGAACATATGGGAAAATACAGTATTGGAAGTGGGGGGAAGACAGAAGCCCAGAAACTATGGGAACATATGGGAAATATTTCTAGTTGTGCGTATTTATTTGTGTGTCCTGGGGCCCCTTCGGACATGCGGAGCCCCGTGCTTCGCGAACCGCCCGCCTCTTCGTTGCGCTGCCCTCCTGGCTGGCGCGGCGCTGGCGCGGCGCTGGCGCGGGGGCTCGCGCGCGATGTCTGGCCCCGGCGAGCTCTTCGACGCGGGCGTCTCGGACCGCGCGCCCGCGTGCAGTGGGGCGGCAGCCATGCGCCCGATGCCCAGGGGGCAACGGAGGATCATTGAGCTCATCTTCTGGCACCACCTGAGGGAGGGGGAAGCCGGAGGAGAAGGGGGGGGGAGGAGGACGGGATGACGAAGAGGAGGGGGCGGAGGAGGAGGTGGAGAAGGAAAAGAAAGTTACATGAGCAGGAACAGATCATGCGCTGTTTTCCCTTTTTTGGCGCTTTCCAGCAACTGCGGACAGCGGAGCGCGAGCCCTTGCGCGCGCAACTGCGGGCGACCCGTGCGTCCGCAACTGCGGACCTGTCGTGCTCGGAGCCCTCCTGTCGGTCTGCCTCTGTCGATATTATATATATATATATATATATATATATATATATATATAGATTGCCTTCTGCCCCTGCTGCTCCGCAGTGTCCTCCTCGCTTGCTCCGCCGGGAGCGGCGCCCGCAGCTGCGGACGCCGTGCTCCTCGCCTTCAGGATCGCCGTTGGTTATTGTGTGTGTTCACTGCTTACCAGCCAACCGGGACCGAACCTGCCGCGCCTCTGGAGAGCGTCGAGGGCTGCGGTCCGCGGCAGCCCCTGGATGGGCGCGCGTTGAGTACCTTGTTGGGCGCGGGCAGAAGCGAGATGAACCAACGTATGCCAGCGCGTCCGCAGGGCTTGAGGCTGCCCCCCCCCCCCCCCCCCCACACACACACACACACACAGTGTGGGGGGGGGCAGGTGAGACCCCTTTTTGGCGTTGAACCTCAGGGGAGCCTTCGTTTGGGTGTCCTTGAAAAATCGGCAGGTCCCTGGGCCCCAGCTCTGCCCCAGGCCTCGCGGCGGAGGTACCGCAGGCCTGCCCCGCCGCTCCTTTTCGAACGTCTCGACAGCAGGCGTTTTTCCTTTGCGGGTGCAGCCGCGATGCAGACCCGTCGTCCCTCCCGAAGACGAAGTCCCAGATCGGCAGGCGGACGTCCGTCTGGTGCCGCCCCTCGGCTCTCAACGCAGCGTGCCTCTCGTGATCGTAGCTGCCGACCCTTGGCGCGCATGAGCACGCCGCCAAGCCGCGACTGCGGGTACTGTGCCGTTGAACTGCAACCGTT
>CAUYUJ010004202.1:82500-85486 GCA_963575745.1 Prorocentrum cordatum
GAGGAGGAGGAGGAGGAGGAGGAGGAGGAGGAGGAGGAGGAGGAGGAGGAGGAGGAGGAGAGGAGCAGGAGGAGGAGGAGGAGGAGGAGGAGGAGGAGGAGGGGTGAGGGGAAGGGGGAGGGAAGGGGAGGGGAGGAGGGGGAGGAGGAGGAGGAGGAGGAGGAGGAGGAGGAGGAGGAGAAGGAGGAGGAGGAGGAGGAGGAGGAGGAGGGGGAGGAGGAGGAGGAGGAGGCCCCCGCGCTTCTTGCCGAGCCCGCGCCGTGGGCCAGCCTGCTGCGGGCGTGACCCCCTACAGGGGGATTGTCGACGAAACATAAAACATGCCCCAGAAATACCCCAAAGAGGCAAACAAATATTCAAAACATAGTCCCAAGATTATTTTTGGACTATGTTCTGATGATTTTTGTTGGGGTATGTTTCATTTTTCGTCGAAGGTCCTCCTGTAGCCCCGGAAATACCCCAAAAAGGTAACAAAATCATCAAAAAGTAGTCCCCAGATTATTTTTGGACTATTTTCTTATCATTTTTGTCGGGGAATGTTTAATGTTTCGTCGAAGGTCCTCCTGTAGGGGGACAGGCCCGACTTCAGCTCGGACTCCCTGCAGGGGAGCACCGGCCGCCCGACGACGACGACGACGACGACGACGACGACGACGCCTCTCCAGCCACCACCCAGGCCCACGGCGGGAGGGCGGCCTCGCGGGTCAGCACGGGGGGGGGCTGCTCCGCCCGCGCGCCGTGCCCCGTGGGCGCCCCGAGGCGTGGGGTTAGAGCATCGGAAAGGCGAGGACGCGCAAACACTGTATGGATGTTTCCAAAGTTTTGGTTCGGTTTTCCCAAAGTTTGGCTTTCCGTAGCCATTTTGGCTCAAGTCCGTAGCCGTTTTGGCACGAGACCTGACCTTACTGGCGTGGGGGAGTCAGCGGCCCCCGATTGTGACGCCTCACTGCCTGGTCAGGGAGGCATTTCTTGCTTTGCAGAGCTGGTTCGCCCCAGCTACTGCTGCTTCGCTCGGTCTCCGAGCGCTTTCGCGATTTCTTCCTTTCAGCGATGGCCTATGGGAAGCAAGGGTTTCACGGTAAGGGCAAAGGCAACCAGGTCTCACCTGGGTACCATGGTTCGGGCTGGCCACCTCTTCTTCCTGGTCTTCAACATCCTGCTGGCCTTGGCGTGCAGCCTGCACAACAGCCACCAGAGAAGAAATGGAAGTGCCAAATATGTGGGTGCGCCAAGAATGCTGCGAGGTTTTATTAGTGCAAGCACTGTGGTTCCTACAAGCAGCCCATGGCGGCAGACTCCGCTTGGCAGGGCAACGCCGCCCTGCAGCTGTTCGGTCAAGGGCGTCCTCAAGGCTTCTACTGGGACGGCGGTCAGGGCAAGGGAGGGTCGTCGGGGGGCGCAGGTGCCTGTGCCAAGGGTGGCCACGGCCTGGCCAAAGGCGGCCACCAGGCACCTGCCCCAGGACCCACGCTGTCTGCAGAGGAGTACGAGACCATGGCGGCACTCTCTGAGAAGCTGGGCGACAAGCTTGCAGCTGAATCTCACCGTCGTTACGCTCGTGCCCTCACGGCACCTGTCGCTCCACCTAAGTCTGTCCAAGTCCGCCCCAACGAGGCCCACTGGAAGGTCGAAGGCATCAACAAGCGTATGGTTGCTGCTGTGGGCAAACACGACGAGTTAGAAGCCCAGCTCGTTGCCCAGAAGGCCATGTTGGTCGGCCTTCGGCAGGATTTCATCGAAGCAGAGAACGAGCACAAGGCTTTGGTTCAGTGTTTGGTTCAGGAGGAGGCAGGCACAACCGCCAGCGCTGCTCCCGTCTGCAAGCTCTCGCTCGAGGGCATCATGGACCAGGAGCGCCTCTCCCAGGTTTTCGACATCAAGGTTTGCGACCTGTTCAAGTGCGACGACTTTGACCTCGATGAAGAAAACAGTCTCGAGATCGAGTCCCGTGTCCTGCAGCTCAAGAAGGGCCTTTCTACCATGGCTGGCTCGCTGTTCTCAGAAGCTAAGCAGAAGGTCGACGAGCTCAGGGCTGCCCACCGCGCCCACGTCTCCCGCTTGGCTGCCAAGCGTCGGCGTACGGACGAGGACCTTGGCGAACATGGCGCTGGTGCTGGGTCAGCCACCACTCCCGAGGCTGGCAAGGAGACGGCAGCCCCGAGATCGCCCGCCGGCGGCAAGGGCGCTCAGGCCTCTGGCGAGCCTGGGGCGCCTGCTGCGGCAGGCGAGGGAGCTGGCGACGCAGGTGGCGGTGGGGAACATCCTGACGCGGGCTCGGCTCGGGCCCGCGCCAACCTCATTGTTGGTGCTGTGCCGCCTTCTGATCAAGCCCCCCCTGGAGGAGCGTGCTGATGCCCTGGGCTCGTTCGTTTCCTGGTTCGCCCGGGGTCATTCGGCCCGTAGCTCGTCGGGCGCCCTCCAGGGGGGGAAATTTTATTTTTGCGCTGGCATTAATCGGTGCTCATCGTGGCCCTGTAGGCTTTTTAGAGCTCCTCTCTCTGCTGCCCAGGCCTGCCTTTGGGGCAAGAGGGGAGTCACCATCTCGTCGCGGAGTGCTGGTCAGAAGAAGCACTCCTCCAGCGCCCGCTGGACTTCAGTTGTCCAAGGGTCGAGCATCCTGTGATGACCCTTGGCCAGCCACCCAGCAAGGCCTCCGCTGAGGGGCCAGCCCCAGCGGTCGCCGTCTCTCCTCCCCACGCTGAGCCTGGCGTAAGTTTCGAATGTACGGCCTTAGGGTGCGCTGGCGGTGGGCCTCCACCGTCAGCCTCACGGACTGCCAACTGCAGCCCCGTCTGTTTCAATGACCAAGAGTCCACCCATCGCGTGAGCAGCGTTCGTCTGCCGCTGCCTGCGCCCGTGGTAGGAAGGCGAGGTACTACGGCTAGCTCAGTTTGCGATGAGTTGGCGCCCCTCGCGATCCGCCCCACCAATGCCAACTCGCGGGGGCACTCTGAGGACCCTCTTGGAATATTGCCCCGCTCATGTT
>CAUYUJ010004202.1:85586-398086 GCA_963575745.1 Prorocentrum cordatum
AGCAACTCCAGCAAAGAAGGGGGGGGGGAGGGGCAGAGATGTCCTGAAGCTCTGCCGGCTGGGCCACTCGACGGGAACAGTTGTCAATGTCACCCGGCCCCGCAAAAACGCCCGAACCCTGAGACTCGAAAGACCCCGAGGCAGCGGCGGCGGGGAGGCGGGCGGCAGGATGGGGCCTCAAACAAAAGTTGCAACGCAGGTGTCGAACATGAGCCTGCGTTGGCCCGACTTTTCCCCGGCGAAGAACATGCCGACCTTACTGCGGCGGCCCGTGGCAAGCTTCGTGGCGGCCATCTCCCGGTCGACCGACCCACGGACGAAGGCGGCATATCGAGCGGGGGACCAGCTTAGAAGCGGATCCACGCACGGCCCCATAGGACGGGCTTCTCGAATCAAATTCCGATCCTCATCAGAGGGCCTTAGCAAGTTCACCTGGGCACGGCCGATCCATTCAGAGTCGCCAGGGCTGAGGAGCTCACTCAATGGAACTCGGCGGGTGCCCTCGACTGGCCAGGAAACGAGGTCCAGGGAAAACGGTCGCCTAGCGGTTCCAGCAGAGACGTACAAACCACTAGCGGCGCAGAGTTCATTGAGGGCTCCCGCGCATGAAGAGAAGTCAGCGGGCTGATGGCCGACCTCGCAAAACTGCTTACCCACGCGATCGAGGGCCCTCCTCTGGTGAGAAGTAGGGTTCCAACTGCAAGAGGCCGGCCCAAAACCGTGAGCACTGTTAAGACAAGAGATAGCGTCGTTGGTCCAATCCACAGCATAGACCTGCGATGGCGTCGGAATACGCTCCTACTCGCGAGAATGGCGTCACGGACAGGCCCGGAGGAGGAGGGAAGCAAGGTGGGGGGAGAGATGTCTCTGGCACGAACAGAGGCAGCGCCATCAGGTATCATGCCCAACCGTGGCGCATCGATCGGAGAAGGCTCAATCATGTGCCCGTCCGGCGCCAGAGCCCTCGCGCTGGCGTCGACGGGGGGGTCACCCCTGCTCATCATTCCCCTCCTTGCCGTTCTTCTTCTGGCCCTTCTGGCGGTTCGCACTGCGCTCTTCCCGAGCCTTGTGTCTCTCTTTCATCGCCGAGACCTCCTTGGCAAGCTCCTGCGCGATCCAGTCCTGAAGATCGGGGGCCAGGCAAACGTTGCCCCTCACGAGGTCTGAGCCCAAGAAGAAATGAGAGTCAACCTTGTCATCGGCCCCGATGGTGCGGTCTCGGCACAATTCTTGCACCTGGAGAGACCGCCCGGCATCTCGAAAGACGCCACCTCTGCGATATTCAACTGATCGTGGCAGGCGGCCGTCTCCAAGGCCATGCACGCGCGGAGGTGCTCCCCCACCCCAGGCTCCGAGCCTGTCAGGCGACCCTCCGTCTTCTAGCGGTTGTGCCTGGCGACCAGAGACCCCCCCGTTCGTGACCATGAACTTACTCACCCATAGGAGGGTCCGAGGTCCACGCGCTGGCCAGCCCGCGAAGAGTGCGACCGTGAAGCTCGAGACAGCAGCCCTGAACTCCTGGTAACGGACCCCCTGAATATCGATCCCGACGGGCTGCACCCTCAGGCCGAAAGCGACGGCCGCAGCTGCCCCTCCACCGGCGGGTCCTCTCGCGGCGCCGGCCTGCAGACCTCTCACTGGCCCGGCGACGAGGGGAGCTCCTCCAGCGGCGGGCCCTGCGGCAGCCGCAGCGGCTCCGCCTCCACCAGCGGGACCAACGGCGGCAGCACCAGCGGCAGCCCCAGGCAGCAAGGCACCTGCTGCCGCGGCTGCGCCGCCGGTGGCGGCCGCGGCGGGCGGCGCCAAGGCCCTTGCGGGCGCGCCCGCGGCGGCAGGCCCTCCGAGGGCGGCAGCCAGGGCGGCGAGGCCTCCTGCAGCCGGCGGGCCGGCCGCGGCAGGCGGTGGGCCAGGCTTGAAGACCACCGCCCTCTCGTGCCAGAGAACCGCCCCTGGAATGTTGCAGCGAACCGCGAGGAACTCGCCCCCATCGAGACCGCCAGCAGCCACAGGAATGCCCTCGCCGACCAAAAGCGGGCGTCCGACCGTTTTCAGCTGGAAGGGCCCGACAGGCAGCGCGTAGCCCAAGCGGGCGGCCCCTGCCGCCCTAGAGGCCGGGAGGGGGCAGGGCACGAAAGCGATGCACCTGCGCGGGAGCCGCCGCGCCGCCGGTCAACGGCGGCACCCCCCGCGCACCGCCTCGATGATGTCCGCCGCGACCGCGGCTTCCTCGTCGTAGTCATCATCGTCCGGGGTCGGTATAATGTACACCCCTGGGCCGCCGACCGCGGCAGCCACCACAGGCCAGGGGAGCCCCCGAGGCCTCGTCGCTTGAGCGCGATGGCCTCCAGCTGCTGTCGGGCCTGCTCAGCGATCGGCTCCGCCTCGAACGCCTCCGCCATTGTCGCCCGACGGGCACGCGGCGGGTGGTGGGCCCCCTGGGCCCCCGCAAGGGGCAAGCGCCCCAGGACGAAACCGATGCTGAGCAGGACCAGCCACCACCCCGGCGACCACAGCAGGGAGGACTCGCTAGTCTCCTGCTTGATCTGGTCGCCGCAAGTCACGGCGGGGCAAGAGGGGCAATCGCAATTGACCACGGGCGAGCAGCCTGGGCAGGGAACGCGATTGGCCCAAGTGAGGAGGGCGGCCGAAGACGAAGTAACGAGAAAGTTGGCCGCCCCCTCGAGAATCACCTTGGCCCCCCCCCCCCCAAGATGGGCATTGGGGGGGAAGAGCTTGAACCAGAAACAGAATTACGGCACACTCGTCAGCTGGCTGTTGCTTCTACTTTGAAAAGAGGACATGTGAGGCATGGCGGCGTCTTCGAGACACCTGATTGGGCGACGCGCAATCACAATGCTGAACGCATCGATCTTGATGTACCTTGTCAAGGGCTGTGCTGTGCTGCGCCGTGCGGAATCAGGATGTGCCAGGCCGCGATTGTGCTCTACAGCGTTGTGGATCGAGTCCTCCTCTGCATCCGAGTCCCGACCGAACTGATCTGGATCGCAAGCTCGAGCTGCCCGGGCACGCAGCAGCTGGCCCAGAGCTGATTGAAGTCGAGACGTGCGGGACGCTCCGCCGACTCGACCTCCAAAATCCGACTCGGCTCCAAGAAGGAACGACACGACCCGGGGCACGGGCTCCCGGACGCGCCACCTAGTGTGCCAGGGGCGCAACCGTGGATGCGCCAGGGGGCGTGTCAGGGGACGCATGAGAGGACGTGCCCTGGACGTGTGGGGGGACCTGCCACGGGACGTGCCAAGGCGCGTGCCATGGGGCGGGCCAAGAAGCGGGCCAGAGGACGTCATGCCAGGGGGCGTGGCAAGGGGCGCGCCGGGCAGGGGAAACGCCTCAGGACGAGCCAGGAAACGCGACAGAGGACGAACCAGGGGACGTGCCACGCCGAGTGGCGTGCTAGGGGACGTGCCAGGACAGGTAACGCCAGACCGTCGCAAAGGACGCACCGTAGAACCGATTGTCCAACGTCACTTCGTGCGAACACTGCGGCAAATGGGCCAACAGCAGGCCGCGCTCTGCAACGCGCACACCGTGCAATCAAGCGCACGAGACGGCCTCAGGGGACGCGCCAGCGCGCCAAGGGACGCCCCACAGACGGGTAGGGTTAAGCTTGGACGCGCTCTACTGCGACTAGCATTTAGCTAGAGAAATCCTCAAACAAACCTGAGGCTAGACATCCGCCTGGGCGACCTGGACACGTGAAAGCAAGCGTCTCGCTAGATACATCCTCAAGAAGTCCTGATCTAAGACATCCGCCTGGGTGACCTTGGCAAGTGAAAACAGCCGTTTTGATCGAGGTATTCTCAACAACTGTTCATGTTAGACATCCGCCCAGGCGACCTGGGCAGGTGAAAACAATCGTTTCGCTCGAAACATGTTCAACGCATCCTCATGCTCGACATCCACCTGGGCGACCTGGACACGTGAAAGCAAGCGTCTCGCCCGCGACATCCTCTACACATCCTCATGTTAGACATCCGCCTGGGCGACATGAGCAAGTGGAAACAACCGTTTCGCTGGAGACATCCCCAACACATCTTCATGTCAGACATCCGCCTGGGCGACCTGGACACGTGAAAACAACCGTTTCGTTCGAGACATCCTCAACATATCCTCATGCCAGACATCTGCCTGAGCGACCTGGACACTAGAAAACAAGCGTTTCGCGTGAACCTCCCCCAACTCTGTAAAATTCTCGTTTCGCTCAAGACATCCTCGACAAATGATTCAAACCAAGCGTCTTGCTCGGGACATCCTCAGAAAAGTATATGCCGGCACACCCTTTCCTCGATATTATTCATCACAAACTAATTCCGCCAGTCCACCTCAAGTCGAGGCCGGGAGGTCTAACATCCAAGAGAACCCTGGGCTCGAGCTTTTTCTGGGAACATGATCGACCCACGAACCGGGAAAGGAATCCAGAAATGTAAGGCGTGGCAACGTTTTCAAAACACCTGGTTGGGCGACGGGCAATTGCTGAGTGCATCGATTTTGACGTACCATGCCAAGGGCTGCGCTGTGCTGCGCCGTGCTGAATTGCGATGTGCTATGCCGCGATTGTGCTCTATCTATAAAATTGTGGATCGAGTCCCACTTTGCATCCGAGTCCTGACCGAACTGATCTGGATCTTAAGCTCGAGCTGCCTGGGCACATAGCAGCTGCCCCAAAACTGATTGACAGGGGGACACGCCAGGGGGACGCGCCGCGGAACGTCCCAGGGGACGCGCCAGGGGACGTGCCAGGGGACGTGCGACGTGCCAAGGGGACGCGCCACGGAACGTGCCAATGGACGTGCCAATGAACGTGCCACGGGACGTGCCGGGGGACGCACCGCGCGACGTGCCAGGGGGACTCGCCACGGGACGCGCCACTGAACGTGTCAGGGAACGTGCCAGGTTGCAAGGCTGAGTGTATCGATATTGATGTGCAATGCCAAGGGCTGTGCTGTGCTGCGCCGTGCTGAAATGCGATGTGCCATGCCGCGATTTTGGATCGAGGGAACGTGCCGCGGGACGTGACCGAGGGCCAGGATCCACCGAGAATTCAATGCGTCCGCGCTCGAAGGGCCACGATCCATTGTAAACTACACTGCGTCCGCGCTCCCAGGGCCACGATCCCACGTAAACTAAGCTGTGCCCACGTTTCTAGGGCCGCGCTCCCCCATGAATTATATTGTGTCCGCGCTGCCAGGGCTACGTTCCCCTATACATTATACGGTGCCAGCCCCCCCAAAGGCCACGATCTCTCCTAAATTACGCTGCGTCCGCGCTCCCAGGGCCGCGTTCCCCAGTAACTTACGCAGCGTCAGCCCCCCAAGGACCACGATCCCTCCTAAATCATTCTGCGTCCGCGCTCCCAGGGCCACGATCCGTTGTAAACTACACTGCGTCCGCGCTCCAAGGGCCACGAACCCACGTAAAATACGCTGTGCCCACGTTTCTAGGGCCGCGCTCCCTCATGAATTATATTGTGTCCGCGCTGCCAGGGCTACGTTCCCAATAAATTATACGGTGCCAGCCCCCCAAAGGCCACGATCTCTCCTAGATTACGCTGCGTCCGCGCTCCATGGGCCGCGATCTATTGTAAATTACGCTGCGTCCGCGCTCCCAGGGCCGCGTTCCCCAGTAACTTACGCAGCGTCAGCCCCCCAAGGACCACGATCCCTCCTAAATCATTCTGCGTCCGCGCTCCCAGAGCCACGAACCATTGTAAGCTACACTGCGTCCACGCTCCGAGGGCCACGATCCCACGTAAACTACGCTGTGCCCACGTTTCTAAGGCCGCGCTCCCCCATGAATCCCAACAGCCCTCTGGGCTTAGGTGGTATAGCGCGTTTTTTGTCTTATCTCTTCCACTGAAACCCTTCCCCCTACCCCCTCCCCTGGGCCTGGACGGGGCGCGCCGCGAGGCGTCTGAGCGTCCAAGATGGCCCAATATTGCTCCAAGAGGCGTTCAAAGTCGCAAGATGGCCTCCAATATGGCCCATGTTACTTCAAGATGGGTCAAGATAGCCTCCGACATACCCCCAAGAGGCCCCAAGACAACCCCAAGACGGATCCAAGTGCCCTTCGAGCTCTCCACGGCGCTCTCCAAGATGCCACAACCCTTCAAAAACCTGGGGAAAATCAATGTTTTTGGCATTCTCGCCTTTTCGCTTCCGATGGGCATTGGAAGCCTCAAGATGGCACCATGATGGCCCAAAAGGGCCCCAAGAGGGGCCCAAAAAGGCCGAAGACGGCCCCAATATCGCCCACGAGGCGCCCAAAAGCGCTCCAAGACGGCCCCAAGACGCCGTTTGAGCCTCCGAGGCGGGGGTCCAAATTAAGGAACCTCCTCTTTTGGAGACATGGGGCCCAAGATGGCCCCAAGAGGCCTCCCAGCCTCTCCCAAAGACCCTCCACCCCGCCCTTCTTGGCCCAAGATGGCTCCAAGAGAGCCTTAGATAGCCCAAGATGGCCTTCAAAATGGCTTAAGATAGCCAAGCATTGCTCAAGATAGCCCCCGACAGACCTCCAAGAGGCCTCAAGGCAGCCTCACGATGGCTCAAGATAGCCTCCGACAGCCTCTAGCCGAGCATGGCTCAAGATAGCCTCCAAAGAGGCCTCCAGAAAACTGGAAATCAATTATGGTTGGGCTGGTGGGGATACTTTTCTTGGTCGCGGGCGGACGCGGAATCGCAGTCGCCGAGCTGAGAGGTCCAGGCCACGGGCCTGCCAAATTAGCAACGCGCGAGCCTAAGAGCACAGCGGCCGAGCCCGGAATCAGAACCTACCGCCGGTGGGGCCGCAGGCTGAGGCTGAGCTGGCTGAGCTGACTGCAAACGGCCAGGGTAGCTGATGCACACATGCGGGTGAATTGGCTCCTGCACGCCAGGAGAGGTCGTGACCTGTTCTGTACCAACAGACCACACGTCGGCCGAGCGGGGCGGTGCCACCAGACGGGCGGACCCGGGAAAGCGGCGCGCAACCAGGAGAACAGAGCCCGAGAGGTGCGAGCGCACACGAGCTCAAGTGGGCACCGTGGGAGGAAGCCACCAGGTACGCAGACGGACCTTGTCGCCACAGGGCGCCAGGGGTCAGGGCGAACGACAGTCCCAAGTCGGAGTCACCTCTGCGATCCCTCCACCGATCCCTGTGGAGGGTCTTCAGCGACCGCGGGGGGGGGAACAACGCGCCAGTCCACTGGCAGAGGACAATGCTGACACTTCGTGGTGCCCTGGAACTCCACCCCACAGGCCCCTGCCTTCCTGGTCGTTGCAAGTGCGCCCCGGACAATCAGAGAAACCACGCGCCGAGAAGGCAGCCAGCGAACCGAAGCGGCGGCCTCGGCGACGCGCTAAGGGGGCGAACGGGCAGCGTGTCGCCCAGCACCGGGGGGCGGGGGGCCAGGAGAAGCTCGGGGCGCAGGCGTCCGTCTGGGGGAAACGCAAAGCGTAAAGAATCCAATATTATTTTGCTAGCCTATTGCGACCGCTCCAGGGGGGACCTGTCAATCCGTCACCCACGCAGCGCGTCGCCTCCGACGTAGTGTTGACCACAGCCTCCGCCGTCCCGCCGTGACTTCCCACTCTGTTCCTTTGTCCTTCTGGTACAGAGGACTGCTGTCGGACGGCTAATCCGTAGGGGGGTACTCCGCGGCATCCGCAGCCTCTGCCGTCTCCGCCGCGACCTCCCGCACCTTCCCTCAAGCCGGCTGGCACAGCTGAAGGGGGGGGGTCGTTCAAGGAGGAGGAGAAGGAGGAGGAGGGGGAAGAGGAGGAGGAGTCGCAGCCGATAGCCGCACAATCCGGTGAATTGGAGGAGGAGGGGGAAGAGGCAGCACCGCTTCGATGTTGAGTCGGAGTCGCCACTGCGGTCCCTCCACTGCTCCCTGCGGAGGGTCTACAGAGGCCGCGGGGGGAACAACGCGCCAGCCCGCAGTCGGGGACTGCGCGGCCACCTTCCAAGCAGCGCAGCCTGGAGACTGCACCCGTAGGGGGTGCGCAGCCAGGCGACACACACACACACGCACGCACACACACACACACACACACACACACTCTAGGGAATGTCCAAGGCCTCCGATTTTGGGATGGCCCGTCGCACTGTCCAGTTCCCAGCCAGGGCACTCTTGCTCGACGCACTGGCGGGGAGACGCAAGCGTAAGAATATCAGTGTTCTTTTGCTTGCCCATTGCGACCGCTCCTGGGGGGGCCTGTCATTCGTCACCCACGCAGCCTGTTTTCACCGACGTACTCGGGATGCGCGTATCATCCGCTCCGGGGGGGCCTGTCACTCGTCTCCCTCGCAGCGTGTTTCCTCCAATGGAGAAGCAAGGCACGACCGACAACAGTCCGTCAGAACCAAGAGGGGGAAGTCTGAGACACCCAATCGCGCTGCAGAGCACGGTGTACAACTCGTAATCAACAGAGAAGGTGGATCTCAGAACAGAAAACCGAACTGTCCACGGTATAGCCACACGCGCAGCACGCAGACAGAGGAGAAATGAACTGAGGCCGACGGTGTAGCCACACGCGCAGCACGTAGACAACATCCAAGAAAAAGGACGTAGATGTTCTGAAAGAAACAGGTGACGAGACACTACCATGGAAGCAACTCGCAGGGACGCCACGAGGGGGTAGCAAGGCTACTGTGGGGGGACGGCCCACCACTGTCTGCAGTGCTTCCTGGGGGCCTGTTTGCTCGGGTGGCCCTTTTACCGCATGGTGACCACTGCTCGCGCCGCCGCTCGGGCCCAGGCGCAGCTGCCAGGCCCGAGCCCAGTCGACGTCGGGGCCCAGCGCATCGCTGAGGACCCGCGCGTCGCCCTTGTGGCTGCGGAAGGATTCCAGAGAGAGGTGGCAGGTTTGCGGGTCGTGCCGATTCGGGTCGAGCGCGCCCTTGCCGCCAGGCGCAGACTGCCGCTTGGCGAAAGCGTGCCAAGTGCCAATGAACATTGGTCCCAGTGTGACTTGGAGTCGTCGCATCGCCTCGCCGGGTGCCTCCCCGGGGAGGTCCCACTGGCCCACTGGACGTTGTTGATTCCTGTTTTGTACAGCTGTTGTCCCGTGTCGGGGTCCTTGGACTCTGGCCATTGACGCGGGTCGGGCCCCTGGTGCCGCCTTGCATCCCGGCCGCCAGTCTCCGACGTAACGGCCTCGTTGTCCTGGATGGGGGGATCGCGATCCGCTCGCGACAGCTCCGGCTGCCCGCCTGGCAGAATTTTGCGGGGAAGTGCAGGCCGCGTGGTTGGCCGCCAGGCTGGGGTCGGAACGCGTCCGGCGGCCAGGGCAGGCTCGGCCTTGTGGCTCGCGGGGAGGGGTCCCTTTCGCTGGCGCTTGCCTTTGGGCCTGCGCCCTCTGTCGCTCCCAGGTGCGTCCCCACTGGACAGCGCCTGATCCTCTCCGTTCTCTGGGGTACCAATGGTTGCGCCGGGGACGTGCACGCGCTGCGGCGCAACTTCCACGGCCGGGGCGCGGGCTGCGTCGCCAGCGGTGCCCTGGACGCCTGGCGAGGGCGCCTCGGGTTCGCCGTCCGCAAGGAGCTCGCCAACTGGGGAAGGGGGGCGAATGGGGGCAAAGGGGCTTCTCCCGACTAGCCAGCGGATGGCTTCGCTGTCCTGCGTCTGGATGGTTGTTCCATGGCCTCCCTGCTGGGTGCGTGGCGGTCCCAGAGGACTACTGGCGCTCTGATTGCCCCGGGGGGGGTATTCCGCGGCTTCCGCAGCGTCCGCCGTGACATTCCACTCCTTTCCTCTGTCCTGCTGGTACAGAGGACTGATGACGGACTGGTTGTCCTGGGGGGTACTCCGCGGCTTCCGCAGCCTCCGCCGCCTCCGCCGTGACTTCCCGCTCCTTTCCTATGGCCTGCTGGCGCAGCTGGAGGGGGGGGCGGTCGTTCGTATGAGCAGTACCCTGGTCGCTGCAGGCTACCTCCTCTCGATTCCCCGTTGGGGCGTCGTCGTCCGATCACGATGCGGGGGGTGGTATCGTGACGTCTGCCTCAACCGCCTCTCGATTCCCCTCTGGGACGTCTTCGCCTGTCGACGCTACGGGGGGTGGCACGCAGCCGCTGCTGCTGCTGCTATGCTCCGATGTGTCGTTGTGCGTGGCAGGATCCCCGGGATGGTCGTCTGTCGTTTGGTGGTCGCCGTCGTGGTCGTGCTCGTGGTCGCGGTCGTCGTCGTCGTCGTCGTCGAGGCGACGGCGTCCGTGGTGGTCGTGGTCTGGACGTGGTCGTGGTCGTCGCCGCGGTCGTGGTCGTGATCGTCTTCGTAGCCGTCGTGGTCGTGGTCGTCGTCGACGTGGTCGTGAACGCGGACGCGGTCGCAGTAGTGATCTGGGTCGTCGACGCGGGCGTCGACGAGGAGGTCATCGTCGTCGTGGAGGTCGTCGTCGTGGTCGTGGTCAGCGACGCTGGCCGTCAGCGCCTTCCAGTCGAAGTCGCCCGCCGTGACCTCGGAGCCAGCAGCCTGCTCCTGGAACAGCTCGCCCAGCGCGCAGTAGGCCGAGATTTGCCCCAAGTCCGCCGCGGGGACTTCGGAGATGGCGCTGAGGTTTGCCCTCATGGCCAGTCGACCGTTCGCAATCTCGGCCTCCAACCTGCGCTGCCTGACCGTGGCGTCGGTGCTGAAGAGGCTGATAGGCCTCCGTCCGAGCTTTCCGGGCTTCCTGTTAGGGTCCGAGTTGTGCCCGAACGGGCCCGACTCGCAGTAGAGGCGATGCGCCAGGATCTGCAGCCAGCCAGGTCCTGACACCTTGGAGAGGGCAGCCAGCCGGTTCGGGACGCCCTCGAACTTCACCTCGGGTGACGGGGAGGTCTCGCCACGGAACTTGCCAGCAACCTCGGGCGCGCTGTAGCCCAACGCGGCGAACATGCTCACGCGTCCACGCATGATCTCTGCCGCGCGGTGCCTCGTGAAGGCCGCGGCGCCGCCGTCCTTCGCGAAGCCAGCGGGGCCCCAGAAGTCCACTGACGCCCGCGCGCCCAGCTCGCACTCGAAGGCGCGCAGCGGGGAGACCATGATCGGCGCCCGGTCGTCCCACGCGCTGCCCGAGAGGCCGTCCTGGTCGAACATCCCGATGATCGCCATCACCGCCAGCCTTCCGTTCGCGGTCTCGGCGTTCAGCTCGCGGGACATGGTCACGCCGGCCGGCAAGGTGCCGCCGTTGGGCACGCACAGGACGCCGTCGTACGCGCAGTCACCAGGAGTCGCCGCCGCCGCGCCAGCGGCCTCGCCGCGGGCGGCCGCGGGGGCGGCCGCGGCGGCGCTGGCCGCGGCGGGGCCAGCGACCGCGGGGGCGGCCGCGGCGGGACCAGCGGCCGCGGCGGCCACTGCCGCGGCCGCCGCGCCGGGCCCGTGGGCGGCGGCGCGTGCCACGGCGCCGGCGGCCGCGGCGGCGTCGCCGCGGCCAGCCGCCGCCACGGCCGCGGCGGCGGCGGCGGCCGCGGCAGCGGCGCCGCCGGCCACGCCGAGGCAGCCAGGGGCCGCGGCAGCCCGCGGCGCCATCCCCGGGGGCGGCGCCGCGCGGCGGCTGGTGGCCGCGCGCAGCAGGCGGCGGCGGCGGGTCGCAGGCGACTCCGCCGGGGGCATGGCCCGGCGGGCGGGGGGGAGGAGGGAAGGACGACCTCCGTCCCCACCCCCGCAGGCGGGGAGGCCGGAGGCCAGGGGCGGGCCCCCGGCCGCGGCCGCGCAGGCCGGCTTGGCCACCTCGAGCCAGAGCGGCTTGAGCCAGGCTGCGGAAGGTGGGGATACTTTTTGTTCGGCGGCCCGCAAGGAAAAGTCCAGAGGGCGTGTCAGAAGGCAATGGGGCGTAATGCCAGATAATTAATGAAGGCCAGGTCACGACTGGAGGGAGCCGCCAAGAGGGCGCCAACCCACACACGAGCAACATGCAGAACCGGGCAGCAAGCCAGAGTGACCGACTGTCCTAACAACAGCCGACCGGAACGGCGAGCAGACACTGCTCAGGACAAATTCGGCAGGAAAAAGAGGCGCAAAACCAGATAATTAGAAGGGACAGGCCACGGACGGTAGAGACCGCCAGAGGGCGCCAGCCCACGCACGTGCAACATGCAGAGCAGGACGCTGCGAGACCAGGCCAGAACATTAGACCGACTGTCCTAACAACAGCCGACCAGAAATAGAACCGGCAGGCGCATCCCCTGCACAAACAAGAAGACAAGGGGGGGAACAAAAGAGCGGAGCTGAAAGAGGCGGACTCACTCACGGAGCACCCTGTGCTCGTCGGCGACCCGACACCGGTCCACTTCACGGCACCTATCAAGTGTCGGTCAGGTCGGCGACCGGGGGGAAATGTCGGACAGGAAGAAGGGGACCTGTCGCCGTGAGCACCACAGGATTTGGAAGCCAGATTCAAAAGGCGATGCCACTGGCCGGCCCACGTCACCCAAGGCGACCACCGCCGCACCACGCAGTGTGAGAGGAACACCTCATTTCCAAGAAGTGCCCCATGAATGGCCAGAGATCCACCCCACGTGGTCGCCTCTCTGCCATGGTGGCGCCGAAGGAGAGGGGAGAAGCAGCCGATAGCCGCGGAACATTGAATATATCGAAGGGAGGCGTCGGATGCAAACGCCTCCAAAGGAGGATCCAACACGTGAAGTGGGGGGTCGTGGCGCGTGGCGCCGTCGTGGGGGCGAAGCCACCTCGAGCCAGAGCGGCTTGAGCCAGGCTACGGAAGGTGGGGATACGCGAAGCGTCAAGAATTATATTGTGTCCGCGCTGCCAGGGCTACGTTCCCCAATGCATTATACGGTGTCGGCCCCCCAAAGGCCACGATCTCTCCTAGATTACGCTGCGTCCGCGCTCCCAGGGCCGCGATCTATTGTAAATTACGCTGCGTCCGCGCTCCCAGGGCCGCGTTCCCCAGTAAATTAAGCAGCGTCAGCCCCCCAAGGACCACGATCCCTCCTAAATCATTCTGCGTCCGCGCTCCCAGGGCCACGACCCAATGTAACTGCGCTGCGTCCGCGCTCCCAGGGCCGCGTTCTTTAGTAAATTACGCTGCGTCCGTGCTTTCAGGGGACGCGCTCCCTTGTGAATTACGCTGTGTCCGCGCCCCCAGGGCCACGTTCCCTCGAAAACTAAGCTGTGTCAGCCCCCCAAGGGCCAGGATCCATCGTAGATTACGCTGCGACCGCGCTTCCAGGGCCACGACCCAATGTAACTGCGCTGCGTCCGCACTCCCAGGGCTGCGAAGAAGGAGTTCGCAGGCCCCTCCGACGAGGAGGGTTGCGACTCGCCGCGCGAAAGGGCGCGCGGCGGGCACGTGCATCTGCAGACGGCAGACCCGTCGAGGCAGCGACCCGCCGACCTCTGAGGTCCGACGCTGCGAAAGAAAATGCCACACTGCGAAAAATCGCGACCAGGACGAGTAAGACGAAGCTAAAACATCACAAGTAAGACGAGTAGGACAAGTAAGATGAAGACGAGTAAGGCGAAAGAAAATGCCACACCGAGAAGATCACTGAACAAAATCACACCCGAGTTAGACGAAGCCAGGACGAGAACAAACTCGGATGAGCACAAATCGAGAATGTCTGAGATCGGCGGCTCTGTATCGGGCGCCACGGCCTTCTCAAAGCGCTCCAGAGAGCCCTGAGAACGTTCCGGGACACTCTGGAACGGATTCGTCCTCGTCCCAGCCCCGCCTGACAAAGCCCTGGATCCCATCCTTCGGCATCTTGCGAACTGGATCGATCCTGCAAGGACGCTGGGATTATCCAGGATAGCTCTGGTACGGCGTAGCTCTGGCTTGGGCCTCCGACGCAAGAACCAGGAGTTACCCCTGACCACCCCCAGCCCCGATGATTCGGGAGTGGTTGGACGCCCGAGTTATACAGGATAACTCTGGCCGGGGTAGCTCCAGCTTGGGCCCCCGAGCGAACCCTGACCCCCCCAGCCCTGATGATTCGGGGCCCTGGCGATCTGCGATGGCCCCAGGGCCCGAAACTGGCGGAAAGCGCCCCGAAGGACAAACAAAAATGACGCCTGAAATGGACACGGAAAAGATGGTACGATGCCGCACAACAATTGTTCTCAATTATCCTGGCGAAGGTCCCAACCATATGCAGGTGTGGGTACCGTAATTGTGAATATCTGCTTCGGTGGAGCTCCCTATGGGGCCACGAAGCGCTGCACTGGGCGGGGGGGAACGCTGTACTGTGTGGGTGGTGTGCCGAATTGGGTTTCCGGGACGCATGCGGACGGTCCCACTGAGGGCTTCGGTGGAGCTCCCTATGGGGCCACGAAACGCTCGACTGAGTGAGCGAAAATGCCAAATTGGGCTTCCGGGACGCATGCGGACGGTCCCACTGGGGGCTTCGGTGGAGCGCCCTATGGGGCCACGAATCGCTGTACTGCGCGGGTGAAAATGCCAAATTATATTTCCCCGACGCATGCGGACGGTGGCACTGGCGCCTTGGGTGGAGCCCCCTATGGGGCCACGAAACGCTGCACTGGGTAGGTGAAAATGCCAAATTGGGCTTCTGGGAAGCATGCGGACGGGGGCACTGGGGCATTCGGTGGAGCTCCCTATGGGGCCACGAAGCGCTGTACTGGGTGTGCGGGACACATGCGGACGGTAGCGCTGGGACCTTCGGTGGGGCTCCCTATGGGGCCACGAAGCGCTGTACTGGGTGGGTGAAACGCATGGGAGGAGGGGGAGGAGGGCCACGAAACGCTGTACTGGGTGTGCGGGACGCATGCGGACGGTAGCACTGGGACCTTCGGTGGAGCTCCCTATGGGGCCACGAAGCGTTGCACCGGGTGTGCGGGACGCATGCGGACGGTGGAGAGGAGGAGGGGGCAGAGGAGGAGGGGAGAACGCGGGGACCGTTTTTCAAAACGAAGACCCAACACCACAGGATGGTTGGGAAAAACCGACAGTGGCCGCTGTTGGCCAAGTGGCCTTCTGTCTCAGATGGGCAAAGCCCGCGGCGACACCGACAACGAGCAAGATAAGCAGGACATGCTGTGGGTCTTTGTGCCCACCCTTTCCGCACCGAAAGCTGTCTCAAAGCAGACACGTTGAAGCAGCGTCCGGCTGACCCGAGGCGCGGCCAGGGGAATCCAGCGCAAATCCAAAAAAACCGAACAGACCGCCTTGAGCTGAGGCAGCGACCCCTTCGCTCCCCCTCCTCCTCGTCCATTTGCTCTGCTCCTGCTGCTACTCCCTCTCCTGTTCCTCCTGCTCCTCGCTGCTGCTGCTCCTCCTGCTCCTCCTCCAGCCGTTCCTGCTCCGCTTCCCCCTCATCCTCCTTTTGCCGACCGCGCCGACTGCGGACGATTTCGGACGACGACGACGACATACGACGACGACGACGACGACGACAACGACGACGACGACGACGACGACGAGCCCCGCCCGCGGACCTTGCCGAGCCGCGGCCCGATGAGCACCGCGCCGACTGCGGGCGCCGGCGCTGGACCACGCGGTGCGGCGCGCCCGCCGCCGGCGCCCAGGCTCCGCCGAGGTGGGTTCCCTCGGCCATGCCGGTGCTGCCCGAAGGCTCCGAAGGCTCCGCCCACGCGCCCTTGGCGACCAGCCGCAGCTGGGGGAGTGCTGTGCTCCACCCACCCGGGGGCTCCCATCGTGCTGACGATCCCTCGAGAAGGTGGTCGACGCCAATGGGTCCCCCAGGGGGCTAAGGACCACAGCTCCCTCAGTTGTGGCCCGTCTGCCTCGGCCATGCCGGTGCTGCCCGAGGGTTCGCAGGGCGGCCGCTGCCAGTGGGCCTGACAGAGGCCCCTTCATCATCATCAGCATCATCATCATCATCATCATCATCATCATCGTCATCATCATCATCGTCATCATCATCGCCATCGTCATCGTCATCGTCATCATCATCATCTCAACGCTATCCCGTGCCACGCCCGTGCTGCGTTCCACTTTTTGGTGTGTGGGCCGGGGGCCTGGGCAGCCAGGTCAGGGGCCGGGACGCTGCGGAACCCGGGCCTGGACGAAGGAAAAACATTTCAGCGCGCTGAGACACGAAACGAGGCAAGGAAGCGAGCAGGGAGGGAGGGAAGGGGCGAGAGAACTGAGTCAGAACGTTTCGGACGATAAACCCTCGCGGCGCTCAATCGCTAATGAGATGACAAGTGAGACAAGACCATCTCAACACTATCCCGCGCCACACCCGCGCTGCGTTCCACTTTTTGCTGTGTGGGCCGGGGGCCTGGGCAGCCAGGCCAGGGGCCGGGGCGCTGTGGAACCCGGGCCTGGACGAAGGAAAAACATTTCAGCGCGCTGAGACACGCCCGACTCCCTAATGGCAACGTGGCCTCCGGGGGCAATCCAAGAGAACACACTCGCACCTGGGGCCGAATACTCAAGCTACATTAACTAACGTTGACGTTCTGCTGAAACCGATGCAATCTCCCTGACACCGAATCATCCTGGCAAAGAACTGTCACATTTTCTTACAGTACGGCTCGGCCCGACGAGTCCAGAGCATGCCGGTGGTCCTGTCGACTCCGGACAACGCGATATGACGCTTGCTAAAATAGCTGCACATTCCACCCCGCCCCCGACAGAGACAGGGAGGCGAGGAGGGAGGATGACAGGGGGCCCAGCAGGTCACCCGGGTGCGTTTTCGCTACGGGGCCCCGAGCGAGCAACTATCGAGCATATACGTCATACAATCGGTTTTCGAGAGCATCTCGGCCACCGCCGGGGCCGCCCACAAAAAAGATGCCCCAGGATTCTCTAGATACACTGGGGTGGACAGTCGGCGGCGCAAGCTAATCACGCGCACTGTAAAACGCATCTGGGCATTACCTGAACGGACGGTCTGGAGGGGTCTTCCCGAGAGCCCTTGGAGCCCCAGAGGAGAATCCGCGGACCTGAGAGAGCACCAGGAGGTCCCAGGGGGGCCGTGCCGCGCTCGGCCCCAGGAGGCACAGGGGGTGCCCAGCCAGAAGGCCCGGACAACGCGAGACTTGTGCCACCCGAGAACCATCTGCTGGACTGCGGGGCGGCTTAGGTCATGCCACGGCCGTCGTCCCTGGTCGAAGTCCAGGGGGAGCGCGGCCAGGCCAAGAGAAGATACCCGGGCAGAGAGGCCTCCGGATCCAGCAAAAATCTACAGAAAAACCGTGCGGGCTTTCACTGCACGTTTCGGTGCTCTCATGTAGTTGAGGTCCTGCAACAGCCTGCGACGCACCGCGCAGGCGGGAGTGGGGCCGCCGCCCCGCCCAAGAAGATGCTCGCCAGCGCGGCGTCGACCGCCCTGCCGTAATCCAGCACCCTGGCCGGAAGCTTCGCCATCTCCGCCAGGATCCTGCCGGGCTTGGCGCACCGCAGGAACGACTGCGGGCTTGCCCAGCTCCCGCGGGCCTGGATCTCCAGGGCGGTCCGCCTGCGCGCCACGAGGTCGTCGGAGGCCCCGCCGTGCCGCAGCTGATGCGGAGGCGCCAAGGCGAGGCCGAGCTCCTCCGCGGCCGCGCGCATCTTCTGCCCGAGGTCGCCCGGGGGGTAGCTCCACACTCGGCCCCTCAGCGAGCGGCGCCGCCTTCTCAGAGCCAAGAGCGACGGGCCGAGGAAGCGGAACGTGTCCAAAGGCACGGTCATGTCCCACATGCCCGTCTTGCTGGGCACCCCCATCTCCTCCGGGAAGAGCACCGGCGCCGCGACACCGCCGCTGCCGCTGCCCTCCGCGACGCTCTCGACGATCTGCAGCCCGACGAGAGAGTCCGCCTCCCAGGGCCTCATGTAGGTGCTGAAGCTCAGGGCCATCGCCACGACGTGCTCCGTCAGCTGCCACCGCAGGAGCACGCCCGCCAGCGCGGCCATCACGAGCCAAGGAAGGGGCCGTCGCGAACGGCGAGGGACGCACTTGCCCCAGCCCGCCAGAGCCCTTGAGCACCGAGGCAGGCGCTGTGCCCCACCTGCTCAGGTTCGCCACGAAGTACTTCACCGCGCCCAGCAGCTTGGACGCGTCGTCCCCGCTGTACCCGAGGAAGTAGAGCAGATTGAAGTACTCCACGAGCACCGAGTCCAGCTCCGCCGAGCCCTTCCAGTCCCGGCGGTTCTCGAAGGCCCAGGCCACAAAGGCCTGCACCCGCCTGCGGTAGTCCGCCAGCACTGGCTTCGAGATCGACCTCTGCTCCAAGTAGGTCAGCCCCGGCCCCGGCGCCACCCTCGCCGCCTCCCGGCACCGCGCCGCGGAGGGGGGCCGCCTCCGCAGCAGCCCCCGGCGCGGCCCCGGCAGGGCCAGGGGGCGATCCAGCGCAGCCACCGCCCCCGGCCTCGGCGCGCGGGCTCTCTTCCCGCCAGCCACCCCAGGGAAGGCACAGGCCAGCAGCACGAGCTGCAGCGGACGCCGGCCGAACCTCGGCCAGCACGCCCAGCTTCTGCGTGTCGATGCACAGGTAGCCGCGGGACGGGCGGTCGGCGGGGTTGAGCTCGCTGGGGACCCACCGCGCGCGCAGCTGGAGGCTGCAGGCAAGCGCCAGCGCGCAGAGCTCACGCAACACGCTGCGGAGCTGCGCCGCCGAGCCCCGACCCTTCCCCGCAGCCAGGGCCAGAGACAGGTTGTCCACCAGAAGCCCCAGGCGACGCCCAAAAGCGCCCCGCGACCGCAGGACGTGCCGGAGCGAAGCGGACAGGGCAAGCCCCTCCTTGTAGTAGATGTCGCGCTTCTCGCGCCACGGGAAAGACAACGCGATCTTCCAGCTGGGGTCTTGCATGAACGACGCTGGGACCTCGCCGAACTGCTTGTCCAGATCCTTGACCGCCTCGCTGGGCAGCGCGGCAGGTCTCCGCAGCGAGGTCGCCACGCCCCCCCCCGTCCAGCGCGTGCGGGCGGGCGCTGATGGCATCGTCGAAGTGGTACCGCCAGCGCTCCACCGTCCACCCCAGCGTGGCTGCGGCGCTCTGGCTAGCCTGCCGGACGCAGACCCCACCGCCCCACGGCGAGGCGTCGGAGGCGGAGACCTCCGGATGACAGGAGGCAGCCAGAGCAACGGCAGCAGGTTCCGAACAGTGCGGAGCCCCCAACGCACCGAGGCCCACAAGGGCAAGGCCTCGCCCCGCGCCGCCTGGCAGAAGCGGTAGCTCGCGTCGAAGATGGCGAGCGACGGTCTGCGCAACAGCATGATCCAGGCGCAGTGTCCGAGGACGACCTCCGCCATCTCCCCGCGCGCAGACCCCCGGGCCAGCAGCTCGTCGATCGCGCATCGCACCCGCCAAAGCCGCTTCGGCGACACACGAACGCAGTGCGAAGTGCCGCACAGCTCGAGCCCCACGAACGAACAACTCCTGCTGGCCCGCTGCTGCTCGTGCACCGCGAAGCCGAGGCCGACCAGCTCCGCCCCCACCCTCGCCGCCGTGGCGTCGACGTCGGTCTGGCTGGCGCCCGCCACCAGATAGTTGCCCACATAGGCGGCGGCGCCCGGGCTGTCCCGCTTGCCCAGGTCCAGCCCCTCACTGCGGTCCCGCACGTGCCGCGGCACTGGCGCTCCGGCCCGCGCCAGGGCTGACTCCGTGACCATCTGGCAAAGGTGCATCCCCCAGCTCCACCCCATTTGGAAGATGGTAAGCTGAGGGTTGAGGCAATCGCCACAATCAACCGCCGCACCATCCAGAGACGCGATGCCGACCATGCCCGCGCGAACCCGCCCGAGCTTGAAGAACGAGCGCAGGCCTGCAGGGATCCGCATCGCATAGAAGGCATTCTCGATGTCCCCGCAGGCGAAGAAGAGCGGGGCAGTCGCATCACTCTCCATCCGAGAGAAGGCAGCCGCCGACGGCAGCTCGGTGGCGGGCGCCTGCCGGAAGTGCAGGCTGACCAGCCTGGCGTCGAAGATGAGCCTCTGGCGGCCCCCCTTCTTGCGGACCGTGAAGGCCCCCAACGTAGGGGCCTGTCCGTCCCATCTGCAAAACTGGAGCATGCCGCGACGGTGCAGCTGCCCGAGAAATCGCCCGTAAACCTTAGGGTCTCGTAGCCCAGGATCAGAGTAAGGAGCGCGTAGTCCCGACTCAGCGCGGAACTGAGCAGCCTCCTCCGGGCTTCGGAGCACGTCGGCCTCCCAATCCGACAGCCGCGCCGCGTCGGCCGGCTGGAGGGCGGACTCGAGAGACACAGGGGCCGCCCCCTCAGCAGGCCAGGAATCTCTGTCCTCGCTGTAGGATGCCAAATCCGCCCGATCCATACAGTACATGGGGCAGGCGCCGCAGAGCTCGCGAAGGCTCCCGCGGGGGCGCGCGTCGTCGGGCGGCCCAGGGAAAGCGGTGCACTGCTCCCGGATGTGCTCGAGCGCCATGTGCTGCAAAACTGAGGCACGACGGGGGCCGCTGCCGCCGCGCCCTGCCAGATCGCTGAGCGACCCAATGCCGAGGTTAGCCCACTGCAACGAATGCACCAGTCTATCCCGGCGACGCCCCGCGGCACGGCAAGCCTGTCGTCGTGCAGGTAGATCGCGAAAAAGAGGAAGAGGAAAGACATTTCGCTGACGACTGGGGCCCATCGGGCCACTGGAGCGCGACGTCGAAGCTTGAAGGGGCCAGTGAAGGTCGGCCTACTTCCTTCTCCGGCGGGGCGCACGGTGGCCCCGTTCTCGTCGAGTCTTCTTCTCCTTCTTGCCGCCGCCGGCGCCGGCTCCTCCGCCGCCGCCGCCGGGCGCGCCCAGCTGCCCCCTGTGGTCCCTTGATGCTTAAATTAAGCATCAGAATCGGCAACATGCGATTAAGCATCAGATCGCACATGCGATTAAACATGCACATGCCACTTACACGCGCGATGTACTCATCTACGCCATCGCGCTTCAAGAGTTGAGCCAAAATGGCCACGCGAGGAGATGATCTGGAGGGGGGGGGGGGGGGGAAAGGGAAAACGGGAGGAGGAGGGGGCAGGAGGTGGCCGGATGATGGGGGTGGATCGGGAGGAGGCGGAGGCGGAGGAGGTTGAGGAATGTCCAATGATGGGCGGCTCTTGTAGGCGTCCCAGACGGAGGTGTTTTGTTGCTTTGTGCAAAGCCCGTGTGAGCAAACACTGTCGAGGGAATTTAATGGCGGATGACGACACACGTGCGCGACTCTGCACGGCGCGCGCCGCACGCTCAAAGCACTAGGTGCGCAATCTTGCGACGGGCGCGGGGGATCGATGATGTGAGGGGTGGTCCGATGCCGAGAATTGTCGCCGGCGTTGCTCAGCCGCCAGGAGGGGGGCCAACCGCCAGAATAAATCGCAAATGAACACGCCGCCCTCCAGGCCCCCCCCGCCCCCCGCCCCCCAGCCCCACCCCCCCGCTGAGAACTCCAAGCCATGATGGCCAGGCAGGATATAAAACATGAAAGGGCTACCTGATGCCTGATGCCCCCCGCGATATCGATATGAATCCAAATCTCTAGACCCAGGGCCTTCCTTAGAGCCCTGCCTGCTGGAGTGGGTCGGTTGTTTCTGGGGGCGGCCCTGGGGGGGGGGGGGGCGCGGTCGGGGGCGATTGGAGGCTTGATGCGTCAGATGGGGCGGGCGGTCTCGCCGAGAGGCGCCGATGCAAACACAGTCTTGGGGGCGTTTCGAGATCGAGCTCTTCCTTGCAAGTCGCAAAGACAATTCACGGGCTCGGGTGGGGCGCATGCTTGGAAAACAGTCCTTGCATGCGCAAAAGAACGGTTTGATCAAATGTATGTTGAGACGTCAGTCTGCACGTTTGTTTTAATAGTTCAACGCTTCGTCAACTCACGTGGCATAAACCTTTGGGTTGCCCATGCACATGGACTTTTCCAGTAGATGGTGCACGATGTGGTGCTTTGGGGCAAACGCATCAAATGGCAGCATGGCGTACATGTGCACAGAATACAAACGGAATGAATCGTCGACCTGATCATCTGAAAGACGGCTCGGCGCATGGCCCCACAAGTCCATCAGGACAACCAGGCTTTCACCAGCAGCAAGGAGAAGAGCATGGTGTTGGGCCTGCATTATGTCCAAGCCTGACCAACTCGTCCACCAAGAACAAAAGAATCCCCCAGCACTCCGCACCTTTTACACGTAGCTTTTGGTCAAGAAAACTCACCGACAATCGATTTAGACAAATCTGACACTCTCGTCAGATTTTCTTCTGGCCTTTCTTTGTGTCGCGACGGGTACCATTGCATCAACAACGCGCGGATCACTCTCGAGCTGGCGTGTGCTTGGTCTTTTTGGTTTGGCAGCCTGGCGTAGCAGCCGTGCATTATGATAATCCACACTGTTGTTTTGCATAACACGTTCATAATGCCCAAGGTGATCGCATGGGGAATATCAGAAGCAAGTGCCCGCCTCGGTGTAACCCCGTTGGCGTCTGAGAAAATAAGGTTCCGATGTCGAGTTAAGGTGTCGTTGCTGCTCCGCCAGAAACAAACGCGGAATGCACAGCCTTCTGCAATCTCCATGTCTTTCAATGCCCTAACATCGGGAAGCTCCAGGGTCGGCTCCAGTCGGCCATTCACTTGTAGCCCCAGCTCTGGAACTGCGCGTTGCAGGGCCAAGCCATGGGCGCCATCTGATCTGTGATCGTAGCGAAGCCGAGCCACCGCCAAAGCTTTCGAACGCAAAGTCAGGTCGCGCCAGATTTCGCACCGTTGACAGGCGTCCTCATAGTCAGCCTCCCCGTTCGCGTGCCAGACGAGCCCACGCCGGCAACGCCCGCGCGTGGCATGCAATGCTTCGCCATGCCCTGCGCATTCGTAGCACGGTCGGAGAGCACCCCTCCAACTTGGGAGACCAACTGCCGAAACGAATTCGGGCCAGTCGCCTTTGAAGTAAAGGCAAGCGCACTTAATTGGCACGGGCTGCCCTGACATACGTTTCCCCTTAGAGTCGAGGGCTCCCCAGGGCGAGCCGTCGTGCCTGCGCGTAGGCCACGTCCCTTGACGCAGGCAATCTGGTGACCACCTTAAGATGCGCAGAAAGCCATGGAAATAACGCCAGCCTTTGCATGAGCATTTGCAGGAGTGCCGTTCCCGGAGCAATCCCACCAAATACCTGGGCCCAGTTATCAAGTCTGCGATCTACCATCCGATGACGCTGTCAACATGCGAATACGGAACAGAGTGCGGAACGACGATGATTCCATTTTCTTGAAAATCTGTTCGCGCGCTGGAATGACGAATGCTGGGCGCCCAACACTATCGAGATCAAACTTGTCTGACGATGGATACTCAAACGCATGCCAGTCTTCGTTGGCTCGGTCGTGGCCAAACTTTGCATTATGATGTCTGGGGCAGTGCCCGCTTGGGGCGCCTGGGCGGAAGCCGTAGTCTTTAGCCTCCGCAACGCCACACTTGGCCACTAATAACATGAGTCCACAAAACTGACGGGCGCTGAGCACACGAAAAAAATACAACGTGATCGAAGTAGCCGCCAGCTCGCTTTGCGGAGTTGGATATTGATCGCCGTCGTCTGAATCGGACCCCCCCCCCATTCTGGGCCATCGCCTGGAGGGCCGCCGTCGCCAAGCTCGGCGCCCTGCGCACCCCAGCCCCTCTCGGGGGCAATATCCCAAGAGCGTCGCTTTACCATGGGGTGGGAGAACTGGGTTGCAAGCGCAGGCGCTGCCACAAGCAACATTACGAGCCAAAGTGGTGGCGATGTCGGGAGAAGGTGGGAGAGCCTCACTGGAGACCTGGAGACCCACTGGAGACCAGCTGGCACTTCTGAGCCCCACTGGGGGGGCCCAGGAGAAGGTGGGAGAGCCTCGCGATACCAACTGGCACTTCTGAGCCCCACTGGAGACCACCAAAGAACGGCGCGCCAACACTGGAGACCACTGGAGACCACTGAAGAACTTCTGAGCCCCACTGGAGACCACCAATTTCCGCCTACGCAGCTGTTCAGGCGCCCTCGAAGAATATTCAAACCAGGCTTCATGTTGAGAGTGCTAGCACTGGAAGGGGAATGCGCGCATCTTACATCGCACCGTGCCCCTCTGGCGGGAACAGCCTATACCATGCGCCCTGACCAACAGACCATATGCTATCCCACGCAAGCTCGGTGCGAATGGGGATGATTGACGAGGATGGCGACGCCGCCCCATCTGCGACTGCACAATTGCCCGACGAACACTGGGCAACGCCAGGGCGCGCTGAAGCCACAACTGCCACATGTGGACTTGCAGCGCTCGCGGCCTTCAACCCCGAAGAAGGCCGCCAACCCTACGATGCCACAATTGACACTGCGAGGAGAGGAGGAGGGGGAGGAGGAGGAGCAGGAGGATAAGGTCGAGGATAGGGTCGGAGGGGGGAGGGGGGAGGAGGGAGGTGGACGAGGAAGCTGGCGGCGGTGGAGGACGAGGTGGAGGTGGGGGGCCCCCTGCTCCTCCTCCTCCTCCTTTTCCTCCTCCTCCCCCCCCTCCCTCCCTCCCTCCCCCCCCCCCCCCCCCTCCTCCCTCCCCTCCCTCCCTCCCTCCCCTCCGCCCCTCCCCCCCCCTGCCTCCTGCCTCCCCCTCCTCCCTCCTCCTGCGCCCCCCCCTGCCCCCCCCCCCCCCCCCCCCCCCCCCCCCCTCAGCCGCTCAGCCGTTCGCAGTCCAGGCCGATCGCAGACCATGCCTGAACAAATCAACCAAACCACAAGGCACTGTCAAACAGATTTGTCTAACAGCCACGCCCCCTCCCCCCCTCCCCCGAGAGGGCCCCGAGACAGCCCAAGAGAGCCGAGAAAGGGGGCTCGGTGTCTCATTCTCGTCGGTTTGTCTGGGTTGGGGCGGCCCCTTCGTTCGGATTCCAAGCGACGCGAACCGACAACCAGCCCAAACCAAGCTTAACGAAATTAAATTAAAAAAATTTAGCGTTAACTTTGCTGTTGCATGGGTCGTTAAATGACCATGTTTCCGTGTGCCCGCACACGCGAAATCACGATTTAACGCTGCGATTTAACGATGCGATTTAACGACGATATAACGACCAGTTTTTTTTCAGAGCTGCCGAAAAAGCACGGCGAATTTGTGAAAACCATAGCCCTGGCCCAAACGCAGGACCCCGATGCCCCCGCCTTTGATCTCAGAGACGGCGTTTGGTGCCGGCGTGGGGGGTTCTGTTCCGGGAATGGAGGGCGTTCCCGTTCCGCTCTGCTCGACTGGAACAGTTGGGGGGGGCAGGGCCGAGGACGATGGCATTAGTTAGCTAATGCCCGACACAGCAGTAGCGGCGGGCACTCAGTCGCTCGCCGCGCGCGACAGGTTCTCGTGCGCCGCGTAGAGAGCACGCGCCTTGGTCTCGATGGTATCGACGCCCTTCTTGTGACTGTTGAACCTCCCCAGCTCCGCGTGCAGCATCTCCTTCGTGTACTTCTTCTTGAGGTCCTTGAAATCGCGAGAGCGAAGGATCTCCTTATCCATAGCGGTCATCGACTTGTCGAAGTTCTCCCTCAGCGTCACCAGCTCATTCTGGTTAACCTCTCCCTTGGCCCAAGCCCAGTCGCTCTCGCTGGCGATGGAGGCCACCAGTTGAGAGCTGTTGGCCATCATTGCCATGACCTTGGCCTTGAACTTCGTCGCGGTGGCCAGGACCGATGTGAACTTGACCTCGGCGGGCTCCTCGTTCGGCTTGGGAGGCTGCGGAGCCTGCGCCTGAGGTTTCACCCTGGGCACCTCCTGGGGCTTCGGGTTCGCGTCGGCGGCGGAGCCCGACTGGCCATCGGGGGCGACGCTCTTCATCTCGATGTATTCGGACCACGCTTTGTTGAACTTCTCCACCCAGCCGAACTGGATGATGACGCACTCCATGATCCCCGTCTGGGGGCGGCGCTGGATCCATGGAGGGCCCAACGCGATGCGCTTCTCCACGCCCCTGATGACGCCGTCCGCAATCATCGGGTCCGACCTTCCGCCCATATCCTCGAAGATCTTGGCGGCCGTCCGATAGTGGCAACCTTGGAAATCTGTCTTGGACCACGTTGTCTTCTGGGATAGTATCGCCCCCCGTTCTTCGGCCTTGTTCTCCAAGAACTCCAAACGAAACTGCTTCGCTTCATCCCTGCTCAGCGCCCTGCACTTGCCCCCCGCCTCCGCGCCACTCTTGCGCAGCTCGCGAAAGTGGTTCGCCATCGTACTCTGAATTGGGAACCCGCCAGCAGCAATGCGCCCGTGGAGTTTGGCGAGCTCGGGGCCATTCGACTGCGTCGCGCCGCTAGCCTCGTCGACGCGCTGCGACCCCATGGCGTTCAGGCGCTGCTCGTGGAGCAGCGCGTTCTGGGCTGCAAGCTCGGCTAACCTCGGCGCGACCGACGTGGCGCTCCTGAAGGCGACCTCCTCTGCCGACGGAGCCCCCGACGGTGTGCCCGCAGGGCGCGGGGGCCCCGCGTGCTCGACGACTCCAACTCGGCCAAGGCCAGGGGGCTCGATCTTGATGCCACCGCGATCGCCCGATTCCATCTTGAGGGTGGTCGCCGTCAGCAGGCTCGACGACTCTGGGGCGACGTCGTCCATCGAGCGCTTGACGCGGAAGAGCTAATTCATGCCCTCCTCGGTCACCGAGCCAGAGCAAAAGGTCTTTTTCAAGTCCGCGCAATCGATCGCATCGGGCGTCTGTGGCGTGCCCGCCGCTGGAATTGTTCCCGGCGCGACGCAGCCGCGCGCGCTCTGAGCGGAGACGCAAGTGGCGTTGCAGGAGAACTAGCGGGGGAGGCAGCTAGCTTTCTCATCGGGCGCTTAGCGGTGCCCCCCCTCGGCGCCATGTCGGGGCGGTTTGAAGAGATTGCCGAAAGCCTCGCTTGAACCAAAATGGACTACGGATGACGCCGGCACGCCCACCCCCCAATCGAGAAATCTCACGCGGGGGAAGGGAGCTCAAAGTCGCGCCCTCAAGGAGGCCGAGGAGGGCGGGGGAGCGAGGATTGGAGGCAGCTGCAGCAGCTGGGGGGTCGAGGATCGCTCCTCCGAGTTCCAGACACCTGAAGACCTGGGGTCGAGGATCGAGGGGGGCCCAGGATCGAGGTTTGAGGATCGAGGAGGATCGAGGCTCGAGAGCAGGATGATCGAAGACCGACGAATATCGAAGAGGATCGAGGGCCGAAAACTTGAGGAACGTCACCTGGCGCCCCCCCTGGCACGCATCGCGAGACATGCCACCCGAGGCCCGTGGTTGCGGGCAACGGCGGGTCCCGCGGGGGCCCACCGCATCATTAGACGCGTCGCCGTTTCGGATGATGATGCTGATGATGGTGATGATGATGATGACGATTGTGATGCTGATGCTTGTGATGATGATTGTGATGTTGAATGTGAGAATTGCGATGGTGATTGTGATGATTGTCATTTTGCCGAGGATGTTTGTGATGATGGTTGCGGTGATGATGATGATGATGGTGACGATGTTTTTTCTTGGCTCGACCACGGTTGCACTCAACGTGAGTTTTCGGCATCTGTGCGAGCAAGCGCATGTAGATCTACGAGCTCCTGAACAAATCAAGCGCGTCCATCTCTGGAGGCGCTGAACAGCGCTGAGCTTTTCCATCGCCAACGGCGTCATTGTCGCTGTCCGCTCCCGTCTTCTCGCCACCAGCCTTGCTCCTTGTCGCGAGACCCACTCTCCGCCGCAGCAGGGCGCTTGCGAGCCGCCGAGCCCTTGACGGGCCCACTGGCGTCGCCCTCCTTCCCGGTCGGCGCGCCCGTCGCCGCGGCCGAAGCAGGCTTGCGCAGAACTGCCCTGGCCCGACGGCCGGAAATTTTCAAGCCGAGGTCCGTCAGCAGTTTGTCGCGATGGATCTCGAGGTCGCCCTTGTTGATCTTGTTCGCAGCGAAGTCTTTGGCGATGGGAATCATGAACTCGACTGCGCCCTTGTAGGCGGGGGGGGGGGGGGGGGACACACTTGCTCGTGCTCGTTCTCGATCGCACCCCAGATGTTCATATTGACTGCGAGGACCTGGTGACCCTGCTCGCGCTGCGAGAGCAGCAGAGTGCGATCAACCCTCTGGGCCAGACAGATCCGATGCTTTGTTTTCACGTGGGGCGCTTCCCAAATAGTCGATGTTCTTGTTGTGTTCGTCTGTCGATGCCGCAACTTGTATGACCCAGCTGTTAATTCTGCAAACTTCATCTCGCCCCCATCTGGCCACTCCACGGTCACCAAGGCAGCGCCACTGCTTGGCACCTTATTTGGATTTATCGCCAAGCTCGCCTCGCCCTTACCTTGGGTGCCCTGTTTGCGCCTCCAGCCCAGGCACGCGTCCCAATTAAACTCGTAAATGGAGCCGTTCTTCACGACGTACTCTGCTGGCTTATGAGACAATGACGTTTTTGCTTTGGCCGACGTTGCCTCAATTGGTTCCGAACCCACCCAAGGCATTTGTTGATGCCACTTTGGTGGCTGTTTTTTGAAGCCGCCTGAGATACAACATGGTTTCGATTCATGATCAGATTCTCCATTGTCTCGTTCCAGTCATCCACTTGTTCTGCGGCCATGCTGAAATTCTTTTTCGTGCCCAGCAACATACTGAGAGCCGACTTTACTTTGCTTCTTTGGAACCTGAAGTTTGGCTGAATGTCGTGCTCCTTTTGTAAAAACTCAATATTCACTGCCATGTCTTATGTGACAACAGTCGCTCTGCTGGTTGATTTAGTCTCGCACCCGTACTTCACTAAAGTTCGGCTTTTCTTCTCTGCGATCGGCTCAAGAACAGATTTGAAATAGTCGTTCGGAGTTCCTTGATACGTTTCCCTGTTCTCTTTTGCAATATTTTGCTTTTTCTTCCCAGGCATTCAATGTTGGATACCGAAGTCTGATGCGCAGTGCTGTGCTCGCCGTTTGAGCCAACATGGCCGTCTACAGTTGTGATTGTTTGATTGGGCGTCGTCTTCCTCCCCTTCCTCCTCGCCCCCTGCTTCCCGCTTCGTCCTCCTCCCTCCTCCCTCCTCCCTCCTCCCCTGCCCCCCTCTTCCTTTTTTTGTTGTCTCCTCGCGAAGGGGGTCAAGCGCGCATGCCAACAATGAATGAAAGAAAAAACAACGTCAGCGGACATCTGATTCACAGCGCGAGGGGTTCGGGGAGGTTTTGCCTTATTCAGAACGTGTTCAGCGCTCGGCTGTCCGAAACTGCTAACACTTAACACTTTTCTACAGAAGCAAGGACATGATGTTTAATCTGTATTGATTAAGCAACATAGCGCTCGATGCTTGATTTAAGCATCAAGGGACCACAGGGCCGCTCCTCCCGCGCCTTGCGGCGCTCCTTGGCGATGCTGCTCTCGGCCTGCAAGCGCTCCGCCACCCACTTGGTGAGCCCGGGGCTGACCATGATGCCCCGCGTCGACCCCATGTCGGTGAAGAAATACCCTTCATCCTGCTGGAGCCCGCCGCCCGCCACGCTGCGCCAAAGTCTTGTCCTTGTACTTCTCCTCGCACAGCTGGCGCTGGCGTGCGGCCAGCTCTCCACATGCCAGGTTCGCCCCGTCGAACTGGTCATACGTGCACATCGTCTGCATGAGCTTGCTGAACTCCGCATGCAGGTGGACGACTGGGTCCTCGGGGCCGACCGAGGCCCCCAGGGACGCCTTCCAGGCCACATGATGGCCCATGGGAGTCCCTCCGTGCTCCATCTGGTACTCTGCGACCCACTGGAAAGTCCGTGGTCCGGGAACTGGCCACTCTGAACAGCCTCCCGAAACTCTAGGTATCGCTGGCCCTGAGGATCATACCGCACCGCCAAGGTACGCAAGTCATCTGCGCCTCCCCCGCCCGCAGCCGCGGCCCCAGCGCCCCCATCACCAGCGGCGCCGGGGGCCTCCGCCAGCGCGGCGGCGAGACCCGCCAGGCCGCCAGCGGCGGGCGCAGGCGCCGCTCCAACGGGGGCGCCGCCACCCGCTGCGACCAAGGCACCTGCTGGGCCCGCGGCTGCGGCACCGCCGGCCGCGCCTCCCGCGCCAAGGCAGCCCGCGCCGCCGGGGCCTGCAGGGGCGGCCAGGGCAGGGGGCCCTGCGACAGCGGCGGCTCTGCCTCCGCCGAGGGCGGCGGGCAGGCCAGCGGCCGCGCCGGCGCCCAGCAGCCCCGCGGCTGCCCCTCCGCCAGCGCCGCCGCCTCGCACTCCGCCAGCAGGGACCACGCCCAGCCGCTCGCCCTCGAAACTCGCCACGGCCACCTGCGCCTCCTGGAAGACCCCGACCATCTGCATGGCGGTCGGGAGGTAGGCGAAGTCGTAGTGAGCCCGTCCACCTGGCGCTGCCACTGCCAGGGCCCCGACCCCACGGGGCTGCTTGAGGTAGTAGTACCCACGCACGTCCGTGTTCGCTGAGGAGTACTCCTCGACATACACGTCCATGTCAGGGGTGAGCACCGAGAAAGCACCTGGAACGCGAGCGGAGCCCACCAGCAGAAACCGAGCATGAAGAAGTGGAGGGTCAACGTCGTACTCCACCCAAATCTCATCCCCGACATTCATCGATACTGGCCGCCTCCCCTCGGCACCCGCGGATCAGGCGTGCCCGGAGCCGCCTCGCCCAGCCTTGACGACGGCAGGGCCGCCGCACGGCGGGCCCCCTGCGCAGGCCCAACGGGCCCAGCCCAGGCAGCCGCGGAAGAGCTCGAGGCCGAGGAGCACCGCGGCCCCCACCACGAGCTCAAGGGCCGCGCGCCACCAGCCTGGCGACGCCGACGCCCCAGCCCCGCACTCGCAGCGGCACTCGGGGCAGGGGCTCGGGCACACAGGCGCCTGCGAGGCCAGGCAGTCGTCCAGCGCCTCCTGCAGGGTGGACAGCACCTGCTGGAGGTCCCGCGACGCCGCGGCGCCACTGTCCACCCCCGCGGACGCGGGGCTGGGCACAGGCGCCTCCTCCGGCGCCAGGGGGGTGGGCTGCGCCGCGAGATGCGCCAGGAACACCCCGGCGAAGTGCGCGACGCCCAGCCCGCCCAGCGCGCGGGGGCTCAGCATTCGGAGACCTCGCGAGAGAACTGAGCCAGAACGTTTCGGAGGATAAACCCTCGCGGCGCTCAATCGCTAATGAGATGACAAGTGAGACAAAACCATCATCATCATCAGCAGCATCAGCATCAGCATCAGCATCAGCATCAGCATCAGCATCAGCATCAGAATCAGCATCAACATCAGCATCAGCATCAGCATCATCATCATCATCATCATCATCATCATCATCATCATCATCATCATCATCATCATCATCATCGGCATCATCATCATCATCATCGTCATCATCTTCACAACTACCATCATTATGACCATCACCATCACACTCACCATCATCATCATCATCACCATCACCGTCACCATCGCCATCACAATCACCACCACCACCACCATCATCATGATCATCATATTCACCACCAGCGTCACCACTATCATCGAATTACCACCATTATCATTGTTAACAGCATCATCATCACCATCATCATAATCAGCACCACCATCATCATCATCATCATCATCATCATCACCATCGGCAGCAGCAGCACCACCATGATGATGATCATGATCATGGTCGTGATCAGGATCATCATCATCAGCATCATTATCATCAGTATTGTCATCACCATCCTCCTCCTCCTCATCATCACCATCATCATCAGCAGCATTATCATCACCATCATCATCATCATCACCACCACCATCATCATCATCATCATCATCATCATCATCATCATCATCATCATCATCACCATCATCGAAATCCTCATCAACATCCCCATCACCTACATCTGTTCAATACTCAACAAGCCCCCCAGCGTTTTCCCTCCGAGTCGTCGCAGCTTGGAGCGACAAAGCAAAGCTCTCTGTTGCGGGGGCGCGGCGCGAGGGGGGATCCGCGAGTCATAACCCCCATGGGCCCCTCCTGGGGCACGTCCTTGCCGAAGTTTGGAGGCGGATCCAGCCGTCGCAGCGAGGAGGCCCAAGAAAGGCCAGGGACGCCCAAACACTTCAACCCTCGAACCTTCGAGCCTTCGAACCTCGATCATCCTGGCACCCCGAAGGGTGCCTCCCCCGCCGCGTCGTCCAGCGGTGAGACGTCCCGGCGCCAGCTGCCGTGCTGAGGCCAGGACGAACGGGCCGACTGCGGCAGGGTGGCCGACCTCGGCTGGTGGGTGGCGACGCGCCGCACGGTCCTCGGGGCAGGGCGGGGCACTGGGGAATCCAATGTTGGAAGGTCTTCGCGAGAACGAGCAAGGGCTATCAAGCCCGATGGAGGGACCACCAAGCCAGATTCGCCCGAAGTAAACCCAAGATTGAACCATATGGGAAATTATCAAGCGGAGTGAAGCGGGATTGTGCTGGATTGTGCCGGCTTTCGACCACGGATGTACCAGCGCTGATGCTGACCTCAATCGCCCAGGAGTTGCATCCTGATCCTTGGGACATGACAGGGAGACGCACCGCCTAGACAGCAAGCGCACCAGCAGAAACTAATGTAATGCAAAAGGCAAGGGAGACCACGCGAAAATAATTCAAAGCCGAATGCGATCGCGCCGGACTGCAACACCTGCATATACAGCCAGAAACAAGACCAATCAAATGATCGGTTAAGAAACCTGGACCAGCTTCCTGGAAGGTCCTTGAAACAACCCTGGGCCAACTTCTTGTGTTAACGATGGATGGGCAAACGTGCCCATCCGCGTCCGCGTCCGCTTCCGCCTGGTCCGCTTCCGCCGCGGTCCTGTTCCGCCCGATCCTGTTCCGCCTGGTCCGCTTCCGCCCGGTCCGATTCCGCCGCGGCCAACGCACAGGCCGTGCCCGCGGCGCACCTCGCGCGGCGGAACCAGGCGTCTGCGGAACTGGTCCTCGGCGGAACCGGTCCCGGCGGAACCTGTCCTCGGCGGAACTGGTCCTTGGCGGAACAGGACCTCGGCGGAACCAGTCTCGGCGGAACCGGTCCTCGGCAGAACCGGTTCTGGCGGAAACGATCCTCGGCGGAACTGGTCTTGTATCCCCAAAGCGCCACCCCCTGTCCAGAGCAAGAAAATGATCCTGGCGAAGGACCCAACCATATGCAGTTGTGAGTACCGCAATTGTGAATATCTTCTTCGGTGGCACTCTCTATGGGGCCACGAACCGTATGAAGGTGTGCCGAATTGTGTGGCGTAGCCTCTGCAGGGGGCTTCCCTGGGAACCCCGACGGCAGCGCCCGCGCGCCGCGACGCCCATGTCGGCACGCCCCACACGAGGATCGCGCCCGCTTCGGAAATGCCGAGGCACCTCCGTTAGCCTTTCCAAACGAGAACGCCTTCGGTGGAGCCTCTGTGGGGCCACGAAACGTGTGACGGGTGTGCCGAAAGGGGTGTGCGGGACGCATGCGGGCACACCCACTGGGACCTTCGATGGAGCTCCCTATGGGGCCACCAAACGTGTGAAGGGTGTGCCGACATGGGTTTGCGGGACGCATGCGGGCACACCCACTGTGACCTGCGGTGGAGCTCCCTATGGGGCCACGAAACGTGTGAGGGGTGTGCCGAAATTGGTGTGCGGGGCGCATGCGGGCACACCCACTGGGACCTTCGGTGGAGCTCCCTATGGGGCCACGAAACGTGTGAGGGGTGTGCCGAAATGGGTGTGCGGGACGCATGCGGGCACACCCACTGGGACCTTCGGTGGAGCTCCCTATGGGGCCACGAAACGTGTGAGGGTGTGCCGAAATGGGTGTGCGGGACGCATGCGGGCACACCACTGGGACCTTCGGTGGAGCTCCCTATGGGGCCACGAAACGTGTGAGGGTGTGCCGAAATGGGTGTGCGGGACGCATGCGGGCACACCCACTGGGACCTTCGGTGGAGCTCCCTATGGGGCCACGAAGCGTGTGAGGGGTGTGCCGAAATGGGTGTGCGGGACGCATGCGGGCACACCCACTGGGACCTTCGGTGGAACCCCCTTATGGGGCCACGAAACGTGTGAGGGGTGTGCCGAAAAGGGTGTGCGGAGGGGGAGAGAGGAGGGAGGACCAGGAGGGGGAGGAGGCAGCGGGAGGAAGGAGGGACGCGGGGCGCTGTCTGTTCAAAACGAAGACCCAACACCAGGATGGTTGGGAACAAGAAATCATAACTTTTCTGTATTGGGATCTGTATTCGGGTAGCGCTTTTCGGCCCCCCGTGCGGTTCCTGATAATTCGGCGTTGGGCCCGACGCCATGTTAGATATCCCCCTGGGCGGCCTGGACACGTAAAACACATGGTTCCAATTCAGGGCAATCATGTTCGATACCCCCCTGGGTGGCGTGGACACGTAAAACCACGTGGCTCCAGCTCGGGACAACCATGTTGGACACCTCCTGGGTGGCCTGGACACGTGAAACACGTGGTTCCAGCTCGGGACCGCAATATTAGATACCCCCCTGGGTGGCCTCGACACGTGAGAACACCTGGTTCCAGCCCACCCAGGGGAGATATCTAACATGCGGTCGTCTGGGGCGCCAGCTAGGGGCAGCCATGTTAGATACCCCCTGGGCGACATGGGCACGTGAAAACAAACATTTCGCCTGAGACATCCTCTGAACTCTGGGCCCCGACGAAGCCCCCGCTCGAGACATCCCTCAACTCTGAAGAACCAGCGTTTCGCCTGAGGCATCCTCAACAAATCTGTATAAAACCCACGTTTCGCTAGGGACATCCTCAATTGTTCCACGCCGAATGGAACTTTACCTGATTATTGATCGCAAATAATTTCGCCAGCGGAAGCCAAACACGCGTTTCGCTAAGGACATCCTCAATTTTTCCACGCCGAATGGGACTTTACCTCGTCATTTATCGCAAATAATTTCGCCGGCGGAAAACGTGGGGAACACACAACTAAACGAGAACCCTGGGCCCGCGCCCTTTCTGGGAAACTAAAAGAGAACCCTGGGCCCACGCCTTTTCCAGGAAAAGCACACCGTCGACGGCCGGGCGGCGGACGCCGCCGAGATAGCGCCCTGACCCACGCCGTCCTGGCTTCCGCGGTCGACTCTGCCTGGATGTCGCCGATTTCGGCGTCGACCTCGTGGCGCAGGCTGCGGAACTTGCTGATGGACGCCGTGGATGCTCTGCGGTCCTTCGGCTTCTGCCAGGCTTATCCAGGGAGGGGGAGGAGGATCAGGAGGGGGATGTGGAGCGTGCCGAGGAGGAGGAGCTTGCGGATGGACGATGCCGCGCCCCCCCCCGCTGGGTTTCCGGCAGAGGGGGAAGGGGGAAGGGACAGGAGGTCCAGAGTAAACCCAGGTGCATCACTGATGCTGTAATCCGCCACCGTGCCTTCAGCACGCAGTTCAGTGCCCCAAAGTTCTTGCAGCTCTGAGAACTCGATGGAAGACTCGTGAGGTTCTCAAGGGCCCCGCATCGGTCCTGCAGCTTCAGAGCTCGGGGAAAACTTCGAACCTTTTTCGAAGGCCCCCCCCGCCCCCGCCTCCGCCTCGCCTGGTGGCTCTGGAACCCCTTCTTCCTGCCCCCTTCCCTTCTTGATTCTGACCTGCTGTTGCGCTTCGACGGCAGACATGGTCGACCCACGAACCCGGAAAGAAATATAGAAATACAAAGCATGGCAACGTTTCAAAGACACCTGATTAGGCGACGGGCAAGTGCAATACTGAGTGTATCGATCTTATGTACCGTGCCGAGGGCTGTGCTGTGCTGCGCCGTGCTGAGCTGCGATGTGCCGTGCCGCGATGCCGCGATTGTGCTCTACAGTGCTGTGGATCGACTCCTCATTAGCATCCAAGTCCTGACCGAACTGATCTGGATCTTAAGCTCGAGCTGCCTGAGCACATAGTAGCTGCCCCAGAGCTAATTGACAAGGGAACATGCCAGGAGGACGCGCCGCGGAACATCCCAAGGGACGCGCCAGGAGACGTGGCAGGGGACGTGCCACGAAGACGCACCTCGGGACGTGCCAAGGGGAAGCGCTACGGAACGTGTCAATGAACGTGCCACGGGACGTGCCAGGGGACGCGCCGCGCGACGTGCCAGGGGGACTCGCCACAGGACGCGCCTCGGAACGTGCCAGGGAACGTGCCAGGTTGCAATGCTGAGTGTATCGATCTTGATGTACCGTGCCGATGGCTGTGCTGGGGCCTCCTGGGGCCTCCTGGGGCGTTCGGAACCCATGTGTTGTTGCGTTTGTCCCGCCCTGGGGCGTTAGGAACTGATGTGTTTTCACGCTTCTCCCGCCCTGGGGCGTTAGAAAACCATGTGCTCACGTTTGTCCCGCCCTGGGGCGTTAGAAACCCATGTGTTTTCACGTTTGTCCCGCCCAGGGGCGTTAGGAACCGATGTGTTCACGCTTTTCCCGCCCTTGGGCGTTGGGAACCATGTGTTTTCACGTTTGTCCCGCCGTGGGGCGTTAGGAACCCATGCGTTTTCACGTTTGTCCCGCCCTGGGGCGTTAGAAATCCATGTGTTTTCACGTTTGTCCCGCCCTGGGGCGATAGAATCCCATGTGTTTCATGTTTGTCCCGCCCTGGGGCGTTACGTTACGAACCCATGCGTTTTCACGCTTTTCCCGCCCTGCGGCGTTAGGAACCATGTGTTTTCACTTCTCTCTCGAGCCTCCATGGGCGTCCTGGGGGGCGGGGGGAAGCGAAAAGCGCTTTCCGAACACATATCCCAATGAAGAACATACGTAACAACCATATTGGATACACCCCTGGGTGGCCCGGACAGGTAAAAATACTTGGTTCTAGCTCGGGACAACCATGTTGGATATCCCCCTGGGTGGCCTGGACATATAAAAATCGGAGGTGAGGGGGTGAAATCGAAGTGGAACGGAGAGCCCCCCTACCGGGAAATCGGTTTCGGTTTCGTGTTCGTGCGTGCCGTGCGTGCGGGCGCGGCGAAGCTGCGTGGGCGGGCGAGAAGAAAATCTCCTCCGGCTGAGGCGCGGCCGGACCAAATGATTCCTCTCCGGGGGCCGGTGCCGCGCGGTGTCCCGCCGGTGTCCCACCTCCGGCTGAGGCGCGGCCGGACCAAATGTTTCCTTTCCAGGGGCCGGTGCCGCGCGGTGTCCCGCCGGTGTCCCGCCGGTGTCCCGTCGATGTCCCCATGATGATGATGATGATGATGATGATGATGATGATGATGATGATGATGATGATGATGATGATGATGATGATGATGATGTCGATGATGTTGATGATGATGATGGTGATGGTGGTGATGCTGATGGTGTCCCGATGATGATGATGGTGATGATGATGATGATGTTGACAATGTTGATGATGATGATGGTGATGATGATGGCCATGGTGGTGGTGGTGATGGTGTCCTGGTGATGATGATGTTGATGATGCTGATGTTGCTGATGATGATGATGATGATGGTGTCCCGATGATGGTGATGTTGATGATCCTGATGATGTTGGTGATGATGATATGATGAGATGATGCTGGTGATGATGAAGATGATGATGATGGTGTCCCGATGATGATGGTGATAATGAGGTTGATGATGATAATGTTGATGATGATGGTGATGATGATGGTGTCCCGATGATGACGATGATGTTGATGATGATGACGATGGTGTCCCGATGATGGTGATGATGTTGATGATGAAGATGATAATGAGGTGATGATGATGATTCTGATGATGGTGGCCCGATGATGATGATGCTGATGTTGATGATGATGGTGTCCTGATAATGAGGATGATGATGGTGATGATGATGGTGACGATGACGAAGGTGTCCCGATGATGATGTTGATGATGATGATGATGTTGCTGATGATGATGATGGTGTCCCGATGATGATGATGATGTTGATGATGCTGTTCATGATGATGATGATGAGATGGTGATGTTGATGATGGTGGTGGTGGTGTTCCGATGCTGATGATGATGATGGTGTCCCGGTGATGATGATGATGATGATGATGATGATGATGCTAATGGTGACGATAATGGTGTCCCGATGATGATGGTGATGATGATGTTGATGATGATGGTGATGAGGTGATTGATGATGATGATGATGGTGTCCCGATGATGATGATTATGATGATGATGATGATGTTGATGACGTTGATGACGATGATGTTGATGATGATGATGATGATGATGATGGCGGTGATTGTGATATCGACAGTGAGATCGATAGTGAGACCGAATGTGAGATTGATTGTGAGATCGATAGTGAGATCGATAGTGAGAGCGATTGTGAGATCGATAGTCAGATCGATTGTGAGATCGATCGAATGAAATAGATCGAGTGAGATCGATTGTGAGATCGATCGGGTGAGATCGATCGAGCGAGACCGATAGTGAGATCGATCGTGAGATCGATAGTGAGACCGATCGAGTGAGACGTTGGTTCCTCCCCCCCGAACCTCCTTATCACCCGAAGGGTGGTCGTATAGGTACGTGGTTCCAGCTCGGGACAGCCATGTTAGATACCCCCCTGCGTGGCCTGGATATGCTGAATTCGCGCTCCCGATCGTGACATCCTCGCTCTGCAAGAAAGCATTACTTTTCTGGATTGGGATATGTGCTCGGGTAGCGCTTTTCGGCCCCCAGTGTGTGTCCTGATGATTCGGCGCCGGGCCCGACGCCATGTTATGTACTCCCCTGGGCGGCCTGGACATGTAAAAACACGAGGTTCCAGGTCGGGACAATCAAATTAGATACCCCACTGGGTGGCCTGGACACGTACAAACACGTGGATCCAGCTCTGGGCAATCATATTAGAGACACCCCTGGGTGGCCTGGACACGTTCGAACACGTGGTCCTTGCTCGGGACAACCATGTTATACACCCCCCTGGGTGGCCTGGACACATGACAACACGTGGTGCCAGCACTGGGTAACCATGTTAGATACAGCCCTAGGGGGCCTGGACACGTCAAAACACGTGGTCCTTGCTCGGGACAGCCATGTTAGATACCCCCCTGAGTGGCCTGGGCAAGTAAAAACACGTGGTTCCAGCTCGGGACAACCATGTTAGATACCCCCCAGAATGGCCTGGACACGTTCCAGTTCGGGACAACCGTGTTAGATACCCCATTGACTGACACGCGAAAACAAAGGGTTCCAGCTCGGGGCAATCATGTTAGATACCCCCTGGGTGACCTGGACCCTCGTGGGGCCTCCTGGATAAGTCCAATATATAGGAACATACGTAAAAATTATCGCAGTGCGACCCTACCTAGAAGTTGGAGCCCCTAGGAAAGCAGCATTAGTAGTAACAGTAAAGCTAAGCTAAAGCTAAGCTAAAGCTAAGCTGAAGCTAAGCTAAAGCTAAGCTAAAGCTAAGCTGAAGCTAAGCTAAAGCTAAGCTAAAGCTAAGCTAACGCTAAAGCCAAGCTAAAGCCAAGCTAAAGCTAAGCTAAAGCTAAGCTAAAGCTAAGCTACATATAAGCTACAGCTAAGCTAAAGCTAAGCTAAAACTAAGCTAAAGCTAAGCTAAAGCTAAGCTAACGCTAAGCTAACGCTAAGCTAAAGCTAAGCTAAAGCTAAGGTACAGCTAAGGTACAGCTAAGGTACAGCTAAGCTAAAGCTAAGCTAGCGCTAAGCTAAAGCTAAGCTAAAGCTAAGCTGAAGCTAAGCTAAAGCTAAGCTAAATCTAAGCTAAAGCTAAGCTAAATCTAAGCTAAAGCTAAGCTGAAGCTAAAGCTGAAGCTAAAACTGAAGCTAAAACTAAGCTAAAGCTAAAGCTAAAGCTCCCACCAGGGGATCCTGGGGGAACCGCGGGGCGGATGCCGGGGGAACCGCCCAGGGCGGGCCCCACTGCCCGGCCCTTTAAGCTTATAAGGTAAGAGCCCTTCTAGGCAGAGCCTAGGTAGGGAACAAACGGATTCGGGCCCCTGGAGAAGGCCAATCTATGGGAACTCACGTTAAAACATACAGACTCGTGCCCCTGACCCAAATGTGTCACGCACCCTGTGTTTTATCGATCGGAACTTAAAAAAACAGCGTTTCGCACGCGACATCCTCAAATTTTAGTTCGCCGCCCCTGCGCGACGTCGTTATCAATCGCAAACGACTTCGCCGGCCCTGCAGCCGTCCAAACCGGGGGGGGAAGCAAACCAAAAGAGAACTCTCGACCGGCGCCCTTTCCGGAAAGCATGATCGACCCACGAACCCAGAAAGGAGTATAGAAACGAGAAGCACGGACACGCTTCAGGACACCTAACTGGTCGACGGGCAACTGCACCTAATGCTCAAGGTAAGGATGATGTGCAGTGCTACAGGCTGTGCTGTGCTGTGCCATGCTGTGCCGAGTTGAAATGTGCTGTGCCGCTGTGAACAACGCTGTGGGCTATTTCATTGTGAATCAAGTCGCCCTTGGCGTCCGACTCCTGGCCGAACTGATCTGGATCTTGAACTCGAGCTGCCTGAACGCATAGCTCGCCCAGAACCGGTTGCAATCGAAACGTGCGGGGCGCTGAACCAGCTCGAAGCATGCGAAGTCCGCGCGGGTTCGCTCACATTGTCGAACCACTACCTGCTCTGTGGTGCCGAGCCATGCTGCGGTGTGATCCACTAAGGGGCGCACCGCGGGACGCGCCAGGGGCCGCGCCACGGTACGTGCAAGGGGGCGCGCCGCGGGACGCGCCATGGGGCGTGCCACGCGACGGTCCAAGGAAAACGCCACGGACGTGAGGCGGGACGCGCCAAAGAGACACGCCAGGGGAACACCATGGGACGTGGCAAGGGACGCGCTAGCGGACGCGTCGGGTGACGTCCCGGGGGCGCGCCAGGGGGCACGCACAGTGACGGACCAAGGGACGCGCCAGGGGATGTATCAGGGGACGCGCCGCGCGACGTGCCAGGGGGACGCGCCGCGGAACGTTCCAAAAGAGGTGCGACGTGCCAGAGGGGCGCGCCACGGAACGTGCCGATGGACGCGCCAGGGGACGCGCCGCGCGAAGTGCCAGGTAAACGCGCCACGGGACGCGCCACGGAACGTGCCAGGGAACGTGCGAGGCGACACGCCAGGGGGAGGGGGCGTACGCGTGGCTTGAGCTCGGGACAGCCATGTTAGATACCCCCCTGTGTGGGACGTGGCTCCAGCTCGGGACCGCCATGTTGGATACTCCCTTGGTGGCGTGGGCACGTGCAAGCACGTGGCTCCAACGCGGGACCACTCTGTTAGATACCAACATGGGTGTCGTGAACACGTGAAAGCACGTGGTTCCAGCTCGAGACCACCATGTTAGATACTCACCCGGGTAGCCTGGACACGTGAAAACACAGGGCTCCAGCGCGGGACCACCACATCAGATACCCCATGGGTGGCTTGGACATATAAAAGCACGTGGCTCCAGCTCAGGACCACCATGTTAGATACCCCCGTGGGTGGCGTGGACACGTGAACGCGGTTTCAGCGCGGGGCCACCATGTTAGATACACCTTCTGGGCGACCTGTGCACGTGAAAACACAGGGCTCCAGCGCGGGACCACCATCTTAGACACCCCCTGGGTGGCCTCGACAGGTGAAATACGTGGTTCCAGCTCGGGACCAACATGTTAGATACCCACCTGGGTGGCCTGTACACGTGAAAACACGTGGCTCCAGCGCGGGACCACCACGTTAGCACCTGTGGCCTGGGCACGTGAAAACCTGGTACCAGCTCGGGATCACCATGTTAGAGACCCACCTGGGTGCCCTGGACACGTGAAGCGACTTGGTTCCAGCTCGAACACGTGAAAACACATGATTCCAGCTCGGGACAACAATGTTAGATACCCACTTGGGTGGCCTGTACACGTGAAGACACGTGGTTCCAGCGCGGGACCAACATGTTAGATACCCCCTGGGTGGCCTGGACACGTGAAAACACAGGGTTCCAGCTCGGGATCACCGTCTTAGATACCCCATGGGTGGCTTGGACGCGTAAAAGAAAGTGGCCGGCACCCTCTGATTTATCGATCGGGATTTCAACGTGATCGACCCACCAACCCGGACAGCAATATAGAAATGTAACGCATGGCAGCGGTTTCAAAGACACCTGATTGGGTGACGGGCACATGCAATGCTGAGTGTATCGATCTTGATGTACCCTGCCGAGGGCTGTGCTGTGCTGCGCCGTGCTGAATTGCGATGTGCCATGCCGCGATTGTGCTCTATAGCGTCGTGGATCGAGTCCTCCTTTGCATCCGAGTGTTGACCGAACTGATCTGGATCTTAAGCTCGAGCTGCCTGAACACATAGTAGCTGCCCCAGAGCTAATTGACAAGGGGACATACCAGGAGGACGCGCCGCGAAACGTCCTAAGGGACGCGCCAGGCGACGTGCCAGGGGGCGTGCCATAGGGTCGCACCGCGGGACGTGCCAAGGGGACGCGCTACGGAAGGTGCCAATGGATGTGCCACGGGATGTGCCAGGGGACGCGCCACGCGACGTGCCAGGGGGACTCGCCAAGGGACGCCCCACGGAACGTGCCAAAAAACGTGCCTGGTTGCAATGCTGAGTGTATCGATCTTGATGTACCGTGCCGATGTCTGTGCTGAGCTGCGCCGTGCTGAATTGCGATGTGCCATGCCGCGATTGTGCTCTATAGCGTTGTGGATCGAGTCTTCCTTTGCATCCGAGTCCTGACCGAACTGATCTGGATCTTAAGCTCGAACTGCCTGAACACATAGTAGCTGCCCCAGAGCTACTAGACAGGGGGACATGCCAGGCGGACGCGCCGCGAAACGTCGCAAGGGACGCGCCAAGCGACGTGCCAGGGGACGTGCCATGGGGACGCACCGCGGGAATGGATGTACCACGGGATGTGCCAGGGGACGCGCCACGCGACGTGCCAGGGGGACTTGCCCAAGGACGGCCCACGGAACGTGCCAAGGAACGTGCCCAGTTGCAATGCTGAGTGTATCGATCTTGATGTACCGTGCCGAAGTCTGTGCTGTGCTGCGCCGTGCTGAATTGCGATGTGCCATGCCGCGATTGTGCTCTATAGCGTTGTGGATCGAGTCCTCCTTTGCATCCGAGTCCTGACCGAACTGATCTGGATCTTAAGCTCGAGCTGCCTGAACATATAGTAGCTGCCCCAGAGCTAATAGACAGGGGGACATGCCAGGAGGACGCGCCGCGAAACGTCTCAAGGGACGCGCCAAGCGACGTGCCAGGGGGCGTGCCCTGGGGACGCACCGCGGGACGTGCCAAGGGGACTCGCTACGGAACGTGCTGGGGACAAGCGTTTCGCTCGAGACATCCTGTCAAAATCCTCATGCTAAACATCCGCCTGAGCGACCTGGACGCGTGAAAACAAGCGTATCTCTCGAGACATTCTCAACACATGCTCATGCTAGGCATCCGCCTGGGCAACCTTGACACGTGCAAAGAAGCATCTCGATCAAGACTTCCTCAACACCTCCTCATGCTAGACATCCACCTGGGCGACGAGGACGCGTGAAACCAAGCGTCTCGCTCGAGACATCCTCAACAAGTCCTGGCGCTACCAAGCGTCTCGCTCGAGACATCCTCAAGACCTGGGGAACGTGAAAACGAGCATTTCTCTTGAAAGATCCTCTGAATTCTGGTCCCCAGGAGAAGACAATCTATAATACAAAACAAGCGTTTCGCTCGAGACATCCTCCACAAATTCAGAAAAACAAGCGTCGCTCGAGACATCCTCACAAATAATCTCGCCGGCGCTATTCGACCTTGTTATTTATCGCAAACAGCTTCGCCGGCCCTAGAGTCGTCGATTCTGGGGGTAAACGACTCAAAGAAAGCCCCGGGCCCCGCCCTTTCTGGGAAAAACCACAATTTCGCCTGAGACATCCTCAGAAAAAAATCGCCGGCCCAACTCGACCTCGTTACTTATCAAAGAAAGAATTCTTTTTTTACAGCTCAATATTTTGGAGAAGAAGGAGGGGCAAGCAGGAGGGGACGATAGCGGACAACATGAACGGACTCGGTGCGTGGGCGAGTTTCGCCACTGCTTAGGAGAACGCTCTCCCAACAAAATGTGGCTGTTTTCCCGCCGACAGGGGTGCAGAGAAGCGGAGGAGGAGGAGGACAAGGAGAAAGAAGGCATTGGCGTTGCGCGTGCATCTCCCATGGCCCACCCGACCATTTATAAAAGACAGCGCGGCACAACGACATTCAAAGAGCAGTGAGACAGCGCATGTCAACTAAAATCCCGTGCAAAGTACAAGTGATAGCAAAAACGCCCGGAATTCTATCACGGGGAAGGGGAATCGCTCCCACCATGCGCCGCTCAGAACCGCCCGCCCTCCAGGCGAGCAACACGAAAGGCGCGGCGGAGCAACCCTGGAGGAGGGAGCGGAGCGGGGAAGACGACCACGACGCGGGAGAGGGAGGGAGGGAGGGAGGAGGGGAGGAGGACCGCAACCGCCGAAAGCCACACTGTGAGCAACACGCACTCCGGCCGGGTCCCAGTTATGGCGCCACGCAACCACCAGACGATTTAGCAGCGGTCGCCGAGAGCACGCTGCGCGGCCGCGCGCCCGCGGACCAGCTCGCGAACGGACTGGCGAGGAGCTTCGCACGCGGCGGCCCCGACTGTGACGGCTGCTGTGCGGAGAGATCTGCGCACCAACTGGGCAGCCTCAGATTCGACCTGCTGGGGCGGGAAGTCCAGCAAGATGAAGCACGACAGGCACTCTGGCCTGGTGGGCGCCCGTGCGAGCCCGAGGCACGCCTCTGCGAATCGCCACACCGAAAGGCAGGACGCGTAGTGCTCAATCTCGTCCGGCGCGGTCGGTCCGCAGCATATGCACCGATTCACACGTTGTGTTCCTGGGAACTGCCGGTGCGTCTCCCGGCCATTCCACATGGTGCGCCACGCTGCCGACCATGCCCGCGGCGGCAGCAGGGCGGCCAGCCGGCGCAACACAAGTAAGCAGCGCTGCGCGCGGATCTGGGGGAAGTGCGGAACTCCCCACCGCTCCAGCTTGTGGCGGGCCCGCGTCTCCAGCCAGGCCTCGCTCGCCTCAGGGAGCGTCGCCTGGGCCTCGCGCTGAAAGCGGCGCCTCACTGCGTCAGTCGTGGTGCGCTGGAACGGCGGGGGCTCCCCTCCTGCCAGGTGGTCCTCCAGTCGGCGCGGGGTCAGACCTGCCCGTGCGAAGTGATCCACGGACTCCTCCAGCTGCAATACAAATTCCCTCTGGAACCAAGATGCCCAACGAGCACGCCGCACGACGTGCGCGCTGTCTGCCATCCAAGTGCGCAACAGCCGCGACCGAGTCGAGACTTGGAGCCCATCAGGGAGGGCCTCTTGGTGAGCGACTTGGAAGCGGCATGCCAGGAAAAACTCGCGGGCGTCTGGGAACTCCCTGGGGAAGCCGAACCGACGCAGGCTGCGCGAGTCTTCTGCCCCGCACCACTCCCCAGGCCCAGGCACCAGGGCCTGGAATGCCGCCGCTTCTGCTCGCCCCCACGCTTCGGGGAGCCCGTCCAACTGCAGCAGGAAGGAGATGACAGGTAGTATGTAGACCGTGTTGGCCAGACACGTGAGGAGGAGCCCGCCTCCGACTGCGCCCCACGCCCTGGCACGGGCGGCGACGGCTTGTCACATGCGATATCGCCGCTTCCCGGTCCCAGGACGAAGCCCAAGTACCGTGTGTGGCCAGAGACGCGCCCGCCCGCCCAGGCACGGTGGTCACGGTAGGGGGCGGCAGCGAACTCTGGCGACGAATGGGTCGACAATTGCACCACAACCGTCTTCGGCAAATTGAGCCGCAGTCCTGAAATCCGGGCGAACTCTTCGAACAGCTGGACGAGGATCTGGAAGGAGGCAGAGCCGGCGGGTAAATCCACGGCCGCGTCGTCTGCATGCGCGCGCACCACCGCATCTGGCACTCGACGGGCTATCCGCCGGAGAAGGACGTCCACAGCAGTGGAAAAGAGGGGCGGCGATAAGGGGCATCCCTGCCGAATCCCAGCCAATAGCTCGAAACCCGCGCGCTGGCGACCCCCCGCTACCAGGACGCTCGTGTTCTGCTGGTAGATGGCCGCGACAAAGCGGGGCACCCAGACAGGTAATCCGACCGCGGCCAGCGAGTCCTGGAGATAGGTGCTCGACGTGTGCGAGACGCTCAGGAACGCGGCCTTAAAGTCGAAGAAGACGGCCGCGCCGTGCTCCTCGCACAGCGCTGCCCGCATCATCGCCAAGTCCACGTCCAATACGTTTGCGAGCATGGGTCTGCCGCCAGCAAAGCCCCTCTGCATTTGGGAAATCCACAACGCAAGCAACGGTTCTATGAGAAGGCGCACGGCCTTCGCCAACAGTCTTTTGTCGCAGTTGACTATGTTCAATGGCCTCGTATCCCCAGGGTCATAAAAGTCGCCGGCGGCCTCGTCATGGCCAGACGGTGTCTTGGGCACGAAAATCCTGAGGCTGCTGTTGGCGCCAAACCCGCGGTAGGCCCGCACAGAGATTCGCCCAGCGCTGCGGCGGGCGCGTCCTCCGAAACCAAACCTTGTAGAGCGGCGTAAAGCACATCAGTAGCAAGAGGCCCGAACTCACGCCATGCCAGGAAGGGTGTGCCATCAGGTCCGGGCGATGAGTTTGGCGAGGCTTCCGCAGCGGCCAATACGTCCTCGCGTCGGGGGATCCATTCGGGACTGTCCACGGGGGGCAAGCGACCAGAAACTGCATCTTCCTGAAGCCACTGCTCCAGCAAGCGGCGGTCCACGCGGCAGGAAGCGAAAACCGCCGACCAGTGGGCGCGAAGAGCGGCAGCCATCTCTCCAGGGTCTGTCAGGACTTGGCCGCGAGCGTTGCGAACTGCGGGAAGTGCCGTTGACTGGCCGGGGGACAGGCGCCGAAGGGTCTGGAACAAGCGCTCTCGACGATTGTTGTGTTCCTCAGAAGCGCGAGCTCCTTGGCCATGAAGGTCCGCCAGCTGGTCAATCGCTGCCTCCCGTGCGAGTTCCACGGCGTGCTGGCGGAAAGCATGAAGGCCGGCGCCACCGCAGTGCACCACCTCCATGTCGGCAACGAGCGTGGCCAAATGTGGGCAAAGCTTCAAGCAGCGACGCATGATGCCTGCGCGGCCGCCCTCTGCCGCGCGCTCGAAGCGCATGGTGTAGCCAACTGTGTCGTCTGCCTCGAGGACCTCGCTGGCGTCGCGCCCCCTCTCCAGGGACATGCGATCCGACACCGTGCGAATTGCGATCTTGAGCTGCACCAGCCGTCGTAACGGGCACTCTGGCGGGGGATCAGCAGCCACCATGTCGTGGAATTCTGAAGCCACCCTCCCAGCCCAGCTGGGGTCTCGAAGAATCGTAGCCGGCACAGGGCGAGGCCCGTCGCTCGTCCGCGGCGGCCGAAAGCCACAGCCCTGTGCGCCGAAAGGTGCGGGACCCATTTCAGCGGAGCGCGAAGATGTAAATGTCGAGCTGCTCGGACACCGACTGGTTCCAACAAGCGCGGTCAAGCCGTGACCGCGCTGCAGCGTTGTCGTGGGTCATGGCGGGCTGACGGACCTCGTTAAAGCCCGAACGGTATACCCAGTACGCTTTGAAAACGCCTCTCGTCTCCGGCATCTCGGTGCCCTGTATACTCGGCCGTTGCTTTCGTGCATCGGTCCCGTGAGTCCGCCACCCAATTGAAGTCGCCAGCCATGACAGAAAGCACGGGACCCCCCAGGCGCCATAGCCCTGGCCAGCCGCCGTCGCATGTCTTCGCGCTGTCTGCGCGCGTTTTGTTCCAGAATGGCAGGCGCCTGAGCACCGCGAGGCTGCGCGGCATCAGAGGCGCTGGAGGCTGCGAAGTACAACGTGTACAAGTCGAGCGATCCCATTGGGCCAGCAAGGCGAAGCACGCCGGCCCGGCCAGGCACCAGCTCTTCCCACCGCGTCATGGCGGGATCGAAATTCCGTAAGAACGATTTCTTGACTATGAACTATAATTCCGACCCCTGCCTGCCGAGAAGTCCCCGGCGAAAACCAAGCCTTGCAATCCTGAGGAAGACCCCACGACATGCCTTCGCCCTCCAAACCGTGGGTCTCCAAGATAAAAACGAAGTCCCGAGCCCGCAACAGCCGTCGCACACAGAAATCCTTCTCGTAGTGGCGGCTGCGCTTTCGTGCGAATAACGCCTGGGCGTTCCACGCTGCCCCGTGCAGCTCCCCGCAGAATGGCGAGAGGGACAAGCCTGAAGGCTCGGCCGAAGGCTCGGAACCGCCAGGCGGGTTCTCACCAGGAGCGCGGGCTGGAGGGCAAGGCATTCGCCGGGCGCGGAGCCGCGGAGCAGGTCGCGCCGGAGGCAGCGACGGTAGCTGAGCAGTCGAATGAACAGCATTACCGACAACATCACCTGCAGGTAGAGGTTGGCCGGCACAGAGTGCAGCAGAGCGTACACGAAGGAGCCTGGGAACACTAGGAAGAAGGCAGAAAGGGATATCGCCGTGATCGACACGGCGGACGTGCAGTGCGAGGTCAAGCAACCAATAACGCAACCCATACTGGGTGAAGACCTCAATTGGCAGCCCTGCCTCTGTCACGCCGGGCTGCGGGAGGGCAGGCGCCCGCTCGCCGCGGGGGCGGGGCCCCGGCCCGCCCGCCCCCGCCTGCTGTTTCCCTGCTGCCTGTCCAGCTCGTCGTTGGCCACGCTCAAGCTGACCAGGTCGGCACCCAGTTGGACTGCCCAGCCGTGCACCTGCTCTGTGATGAGACGAGCGTCATCGAGAGAAGCCAGATGAAGACGCACGCGGCCAGGGTGCGAGGAGGGGTCCTGATCTGCAAGACGATCCCACGTGCCGATCCCCGCCTCGTCATTCGTAGTGGCCTCGCGCAGGTTTACTCCCGTACACGTCACCTCCACCAGCAGGGCGCTGTAGTCGGTATACAGCGACCCTACGACCACGCTTGCCGGCAAATGCCCATGGCGGAGGTGCCGGATGAACAGGCGAACGTCTAGCTCGGTGGCGCGGCCGATCGGCAGGAAGACCTCGAATCGAGCTCGTGGCAAGTCAAGCGCTGACGCCGAGCTCCGCGCCAGAGGGCCCAAACGGGCCTGGAGCCACCCTCCCTCCTTGACTACAGCAGCCATCGCCCGCGGGACCTCCACCACCGGGCAGTCAACGAAGAGGGAATGACCGACGCTCGATGAGAGCAAGGGCTAAGCCACAGTGAGAACTTTCGGGATGGCTGGCGGGAGGGTTGGGGAGATCGTGGCAATGAAGAGGCCCTTGTTGGAATTCACCGGGCCCCCGCTCCCAGACGAGACCAAGTGCATCTTCTGGTGGATGAAAGCTTGTTCGCGTACGACGTGGGCCCAATGAGCGCCCATCAACGGATGCCAAAATAAGTCTTTGATCATGCTGGCCGTGGAGCATCCAGGATGCACATCAAAAACATCAATAAGTCGGAGTGAGGGGACCTCTGGAACAGCGGCCGCACGACGCATGCACCCAGACAGCAGGCGACCAAGGGCACGTTGGTCGGACGGAGCCCACATCACTGTGCCGCCTGTGCCGAGCAGCTGCAAGAAGTCCTTGTCCTCCATGGCCGTCTGAGCGAGTAGACGAGCAGCCTCTGAGACAAGCAATCGAAGGTGCGCCTCCATGGCCGCTGGGAGCGGCAACACATTGGAGAGCCGAGTGGCCACGAGCTCTCCATCGGAGGCCGCAGAGCTCCGCAGGAACTCCACAGCAGAAGCCCCCGGCTCTTGCCGACGAGGTAGTAGCGTCGCCACGGGCGCGACGACGAGCGGCGAGCACCCGAGGGAGATCCGCCACGCAGTGCTCGCAGGCCTGCTCAGGGCGAGCCCGCGCATCGCCGGCAAGGTCTCTGTCTGGTTCTGGCCAGCGGGGCTCGAGGTAAACAGTGTTTTCCGTTTTCGTTTTGTTTTCTTCATCCCTAGTTCTGTCTTCGTTCCACTTTTGCTGCAAAAAGAAATCAAAACGAAAACGGTCCACGAAATTGCCAGAACACCGTTTAGCTCTAGCCCTGCTGGCCAGTCCCCGGAAGGTGAGCAAGACAAGAACAGCCGGGCCCGCGACCATCGGCGCTCGATGCAAGCTAGGTCTGGTGCTGGGCCCTCCATCGGCTGAAGGCCGAGACGCGCCCACTTGTCGTTCAGCTCCGCCCCGAACGCCAGAGACGCCAGCAAAGCGCGCAGCGGCGGCCACCCAGTGAGGGATGACCTGGCGGGAAAGCCGTCGGAGCTGACTGGGTGGTGACTGAGCTGACTTATCAAAGAAAGAATTCGCCAGCCCTACAGAAATCTGGCCCGGGGGACAGGTTTACCTACTAAAAGAGAACCCTGGGCCTACGCCCTTTCCGGGAAAAAATGACGGTGAACCAAAAACGACTTAGGCGCAGAGGCCAACTGGTTAGGCAGAAATCTAGCCAGTGCGGGAAATTGAATGGCAAAGAGTGCAGGTAAAGTGCATGGGCCCGCGGAGGCACGGAGCACAGAGTAACTACGCAGGCTGCCGGTGCCCCTGCTCCTGCTCCCCTATTCCTCTCTCCTGTTCCCCCTGCAGTCGGCCTTGATTGGACAGGACACGCGAGATGACACAAGACCCTTCCAAGGGCCACATTGCCATGGGGGATGTAGGAGGCATGGGTCGCGAGGCACAGGACACAAAGGTACCCTCGATTTGGCAGGGTCGACCTACTAATCCGGGCCGACTGCACTCCTCCCTCCGCAGCCGCCGAGCACAGCCCCCAAATCCACTGACGCCACACCTGGCCGGCGCGCGCGCCTCCAGGCCTCGTCGCGGGGGTCCACCCGCTCCGGAGGGGTGGGAGGGAGGAGGGATGCCACTTTCTGACCATCCTCTACCCTGAAGCCATCGAGAAGAGGAGGAGGAGGTCTGTCGAGCGGCTGGGCCACTCAAGAAGTGGAGCCTCCTCCTCCTCCTCCTCCTCCTCCTCCTCCTCCTCCACGCGCCCGCTTTGTTGGCGGAGGGGAGGCCCCGCCTCGCCCGGCGGCTCTGGCCGCATGCCCCGGCACTCGCCGAACGGAGGCTCCGCGGCCGGCCCGCGCTCCTGCAGGGGGGGCAGGGCGTCCGCCTGCGGGGCCACCTCGGGGGGAGGGCCGCCTCTCTGGCCTAAACGCCACATACCTCCTCCTCCTCCTCCTCCTCCTCCTCCTCCTCATCCTCCTCCTCCTCCTCCTCCTCTCCCTCCTCCCCCTCCTCCAACTCCTCCTTCCCCTTCTCCAACTCCTCTCCCTCCTCCGTCAACTCCTCCTCTCCCCTCCTCCTCCTCCTCCTCCTCCTCCTCCTCCTCCTCCTCCTCCTCCTCCTCCTCCTCCTCCTCCTCCTCCTCCTCCTCCTCCTCCTCCTCCACCTCATCTCTCGTCGCTCTTTCCTCTCCCGCCTCCCTCCTCCCTGCTTCCTGCTCCGTGCTCCCTGCTCCCTGTCCTCCCCGCCCTCCCTCTAGCCCCTCTGACCCCCTCTCTCAACCTTCCCCTCTCCACCCTTTCCCCCTCCACACCGCCCCCCCCTCCCTCCCGCGGGGGCGTCCACGAGGGGGGCTCGTGAATCATGGCCGGAGGCCCGTGCGGTGACGAGTGGCAGGCCAGGGGGCGCGTGGACAGAAGAACAGGGGGCCATGACATCCGGGGGAGATACCATGGCCCCAGCCATGATATCCGCCCTCCCTGGTCAGCACCCCCCTCTTCGCCGACCCTGACCACCGACCACCACTTCCCCCTGTGAACTTCCCACCCCCCTTCCAGAGGAGGGGCGGTGGGAGGAGGGAGGGGAATGGGCAGCAGACGGAGGAGCGGAGCGAGGAGCGATGCCCGAAGCCGATGTCTGCAGATCTGAGGAGGGGCGGGGGGAGGAGGGAGGGGAATGGGGAGCAGGCGGAGCAGACGGAGGAGCGAGGAGCGATGCCCGAAAGCAGTGTTTGCAGCTCTCGGCGCCTGGAGGCCCGTGCGGGGCCGCTTGGACCGCTTGTAGAGCGAGCTGGGCTAGGAAACTGGCTGGATCCTGGGCGGGGTGGACGTCGAGGTTCGAGGTCCAGCGGTCGAGAAGCACGAGGAGGTATGGGGTAGGGGCAGGAGAGCCCAGAATCGAATCGATAAGTCGGATCGGCAATCGAAATTATCGGATCGGCAGACATCGGCAGCCGAGTCGGGAAAGCCGAATCGGCAGACCTCGGCAGGCTAGCAGGCCTCCAATGATAAATCTGATCCCAAATCGGAATCCGAAATCGAATCGAATCGGAATCGGAAGGCATCGAAATCGAATCGAATCGAATCGTGGGGGGGTGGCGGAGGACGCAGCCCTTCGAATGTTGCTATGCTCTGCCGCGCTTTGTCCTCACTGTCACTGTTCTGCGTCCAAGGGCCGTGGCCAGGCCCTGGGCCGGCCCATCTGAAGGAGGAGGAGGAGGATCGCGGACGACCACCCCTGAGGAAGGGGTCGAGTCATCTGGGGCCCGCGCATGGAAACAATCAACGCGTCGGACTCCAGGGGAACACAAGGAAGAGCGAGGATCTTGTCTTATGTCCACGTCTTTCGGCTCCTAGGGGGTCCAAGGATGTCTCGTGTCCACGGCTAGATTCCCAATGAATCTCTGATTAGAACGCGCCCCACGAGAGTACGGGAGCCGATTCTGATAAGAGAGGACAAGGAGTGGAGGGGGGAGGAAGGAAGGGAGGTAGGGATGAGAGAGACAGGGCTGGAGGCAGACGGAGGAGGGCGGGAGGGAGGGCGACGAGGAGCGAGGAGGGATTGGGAAGAAATTCGGAGAAGAGGTGGCCTTGGGCACAGCCGCCTTCAGGCCCGCGGCTCCGTGGCCCATCCACCCAGCGGCCCCAGGCGCATGGGCACCGGAGCCCTTGGGCCATCCATGGCAACGGGTGCGGCCATCCTTCCTCGTCCATCACCTTTCATGTGTGTTGCTTTCCTCCTCCACCACCTATGACTATCCGTTTGTCCTCCCTGCACTGGTACATGTTCCGTCCTCCGTCTTCCAACTGCCCCCGCAAGGACAGATGGCCGTGTTGTCGCTCCTTTCCGCTCTGTCTTCTCCGTCCTCCGCTCCGCTGCTCCTACGGCATGCGTCGTCCGTCCTCCGCTTCCAGGGGAGCGAGGATGAGGGAGAAGGGGACGAAGAAGGGTGGAGGAGGACGAGGAGGAGGAGGAGGAGGATAAGAAGGACCAATGTCGACCCAAGACGCACCAATGATGTTGCAATACATCCTCCCTCCATGTTCCCTCTTCTTGGAAGCTGGGCGAGGGCTGACAAATCCGTGGCTGCTAAAACGATCTTCCCGGAAGAAACATGATCGACCCACGAACCCGGAAAGGAATATGGAAAATGTAAGACATGGCAACGTTTCAAAAACACCTGATTGGGCGACGGGCAAATGTAATGCTGAGTGTATCGATCTTGATGTAAGGTGCCGAGGGCTGTGCTGTGCTGAGCCGTGCTGAACTGCGATGTGCCATGCCGCGATTGTGCTTTATAGCGTTGTGAGTCGAGTCCTCATTTGCATCCGAGCCCTGACCGAACTGAGCTCGATCTTAAGCTCGAGCTGCCTGAGCACATAGTAGCTGCCCCAGAGCTAATTCACAGGGGGGCATGCTAGGAAGACGCGCCGCGGAAAGTTCCAAGGGACGCGCCAGGCGACGTGCCAGGGGACGTGCCATGGGGACGCGCCGCAGGACGTGCCAAGAGGACGCGCTACGGACCGTGCCAATGGACGTGCCACGGGACGCGCCAAGGGACGCGCCGCGCGACGTGCCAGGGGGACTCGCCACAGGACGCGCCACGGAACGTGCCATGGAACGTGCCAGGTTGCAAGGCTGAGTGAGTGTATCGATCTTGATGTATATACTGTGCCGAGGGCTGTGCTGTGCTGCGCCGTGGTGAGCTGCGATGTGCCATGCCGCGATTGTGCTCTATAGTGTTGTGGATCGAGTTCTCCGTTGCATACGAATCCTGACCGAACTGATCTGGATCTCAAGCTCGAGCTGCCTGAGCACATAGTCCACATAGTAGCTGCCCCAAAGCTAATTAACAAAGGCACATGCCAGGAAAACGCCAGGAAAACGCGCCGCGGAACGTTCCAAGGGACGCGCCAGGCGACGTGCCAGGGGACGTGCCACGGGGACGCACCGCGGGACGTGCCAAGGGGACGCGCTGCAGAACGTGCTGAGAACAAGCGTCGTGCTGGTGGCCTGGACACGTAAAAACACGAGGTGCCAGCTCGGGACAACCATGTTAGATACCCCCCTTGGGTGGCCTGGACACGTAAAAACACGTGGTTCCAGCTCGGGACAATCATGTTAGAGATCTCCCTGGGTGGCCTCAGCATTGAAAAAAAACACGTGGTTCCAGCTCGGGACAACCATGTTAGATACCCCCCTGCGTGACCTGGATACGCTGAATTCGCGATCCCGCTCGAGACATCCTCGCAATGTCTTCCCTGGAGAAGCCCAAAGCGCAACCCCCTGTTCAGAGTAAAATAACATCACTTTTCTGTTTTGGGACATGTGTTCGGGTAGCGCTTTTCGGCCCCCCGTGCGTTTCCTCATAATTTGGCGTTGGGCCCGACGCCATGTTGGATACCCCCCTGGGCGGTCTGGACACGCAAAAACACGTGGTTCCAGCTCGGGACAATCATGTTAGATATCCGAATGGGTGGCCTGGACACGTAAAAACACATGGTGCCAGCTCTGAGCAACCATGTTAGATACACCCTTGGGTGGCCTGGACACGTTAAAACACACGGTGTCAGCTCGGGACCACCATGTTAGATACCCCCTCTGGGCGGCCTGGACACGTAAAAACGTGGGTTCCAGCTCGGGGCACCCATGTTAGATACACCACTGGGTGGCCTGGACATGTTAAAACACGTGGTCCCTGCTCGGGACAACCATGTTAGATGCCCCCCTGGGCGGCCTGGGCACGTAACAACACGTGGTGCCAGCTCGGGACAACCGTGTTAGATACACCCTTGAGTGGCCTGGACACGCTAAACGACGTGGTCATCGTGTTGGATACCGCCCTGGGCGGCGTGAATACGCATCGCAGAATAATTTCGCCGGCCCTAGAGCCGTCGGGACCGGGGGGGTCACATACAAAAAGAGAACCCTGGGTCTACGCCGTTTCTGGGGAAAACACGTGGTTTCAGCTCGGGACGACCAACACTACATAGTAGCTGCCCCAGGGCTGATTGACAGGGGAGCATGCTAGGAGGACGCGCCGTGGAACGTTCCAAGGGACGCGCCAGGCGACGTGCCAGGGGACGTGCCACGGGGACGCACCGCGGGACGTGCCAAGGGGACGCGCTACAGAACGTGCTGGGGACAAGCGTCGTGCTGGTGGGCTGGTCACGTAAAACACGTGGTGCCAGCTCGGGACAACCATGTTAGATACCCCCTGGGTGGCCTGGACACTTAAAAACACGTGGCTGCAGTTCGGGACAATCATGTTAGAGATCTCCCGAGGTGGCCTGGACATGCAAAAACACATGGTTCCAGCTCGGGACAACCATGTTAGATACCCCGTGCGTGGCCTGGATACGCTGAATTCGAGCTCCCGCTCGAGACGTCCTCCAACGTTTTCCCTGGAGAGGCCCCCAAAGCGCCACCCTGTGTACAGAGCAAGAACATAATAATTCTCTGCATTCGGATCTGTGTTCAGTTCGCGTTTTTCGGCCCCCCGTGCGTTTCCTGATTTTTCGGCAATGGGCCCGACGCCATGTTGGATATCCTCCTTGAGCGGCTTGGACACGTAAAAACACGTGGCTCCAGCACAAGACCACCATGTTAGATGCCCCCTCTGGGTGGCCTGGACACTTGAAAACACACGGCTCCAGCGCAGGACCACCATGTTAGATACCCCCTTTGGGTGGCCTGAGCACGTGCGAACACGTGATTCCAGCTCGGGACCACCATGTTAGATACCCCCCCGGGTGGGCTGGACAAGTGAAAACACGTGATCCCAGCTCGGGACCACCAAGAAATATACCCTAGCTCGGGACCACCATGTTAGATACCTCCTGTTGCTTCTCTAAAAAAACAAAAAAACGAATTTGTCGGGTCTCCAGACCTCGTTTTGTTTCTAGATTCCGCGCAGAACGCGCCGCACCTTTGTTTTTTTACGGAAGACGGTGGTCTGCGGACCCCGTTATTTATCGAGGATCCGAGATGGGGGCGAACTTTCCTCGAGCGGGCACGCGACAAACGCACTTGTTCAATTGAAAACTCACACATTAACTGGTAAATCATCGCCGAATAACTCAGCCGGCCCACCTCCCGTCGCCCCCAGTGGTAAAACCAATTAAAAGAGAACCCTGGGCCCACGCCCTTTCCAGGAAAAAGCTCAAGCTCAAACCGCTCAAAGACATATGGGGCAACTCCTTTTTTCCACATTGCAGGAACATGAATCTGACGAAGGCCTCGAAACGTCTTGGCCAGAGGTTAAGGTCGATGCACACTCTCACTCCTCCCCGACTTTCCCGGATTCGGAAGTTCACTCGGGCTGGGTAGGGGGGGGGGGGGGCATTGGTTGTGCCCGAACGCAGCCACGCTGGAGGCCGTGAGAGCCCTGACTACACAGTGGGCGAGCTCGGGCGGCTAAGCGGCAGCTGGACGGGCACGGGCGCCCCCCTCAAGTTGGAAGTGAGGGCGGCCCGATAACGAGCACAGCCCACTCCGACCACTACATTTCCTTCGCAGGTTCTTGACATCATCAACCTCTACGGGGCAAAGCATCAAGCGAGCTGGCTTCTTACACTGGGCTTTGAATTGGCACTGGCCTAATTCAACAAGGCTAACATGTGGCAGATTGGCGTGGGCCTGGATTTCACGAGTGTGCCACAGACGCGAGGTGAGCGGATGCGCAAGAACTGCAGGGGTCTTGAGCTGCTGGAAAAGGGCGAACAGTCCCATGCCGGGTCGAGCGATCTCGCTGCCTGTCCTGTTTTTGTCCACGTCTGTCGCAGTGAGGAATTGCCTGGGCAAGCACAGGGCTGGTCATGGGAACGCATCTTCGCCGTCCTATCACGGGCCACCGAGAATGTCTGACATGACGGCGCAGGAGCAGCAGCTAGCATTACTCACTGCGTGGAGCTCCCCATACGTGGATCTCTGTAAAAAGATCGCTTGTATTTGGGATATGCAAATGAGCGTCTAGCCATATGGGCATTATGTGGATCTCATGTTGTAGGATAGTGCCATGGTGCGCGCCCATGTGAGCGACGAGCACACGCGCGCGCAGCTCGGCTGCACATTCAACACATGTACACATTCATTCGCATGCATATGTTAGCGCATTTGCTGCCAAGGCAAAGAATTCCACTGGCACCTCAAACGCTGCGCCTTCGTGCGCAGTCCCCTTGTAGTACACGGCGCTGATCTGCTCCTTGTTCACGTCTTTCTCCTCCGAAGGATCATTGCGGAAGATCGCGCGGTAGGGTGTGTAGAACTTCTTCACAATCACGCCGTCGACCAGCAGGACGGTGGCCTCCGAGGCCTGGTCCAATACCAGCGCCAATTTCACGAAGATCAGTCTGGTGGATGCGGGCGCCAAGGGAACCGCAAGCTTCATCGATGCCCGGCGGTCTCCTTGGCCTTCTGGTCGTGGCGATCCCGCTGCTCCTTTGCAGCACATTGCTCCATGGAGAGCTCCGTGCTGACAGCGATCCGACAGGCTCGACCGAACATGCGCATCGCCAACTTCTGGAGCCGGGGGACCGGGATCGTGTTGCCCTCAGTGGCTCCGCTGCCTGGGATGTGGAGCGTTTCGATGACCTCGTTGATCTCCTCAGACTTCATCTCCCCGATGAACCTGCAGTGCTCACCACCTGTCCCCCCAAACTACTGCAACATGGCCGCCTGCACCTCTGGGTCGATGCCCGCTCACTCCGAGACGCTGTCGATCGTCGTGAAGCCAGTGACCTGTTCCGCAGAGGGTTCGACACCGACACTGGCCATGGCGTAGCAGGCCTATGCCCACTATAGCTGCCGGGTAGAGCGTAAGCGTAGGCACAGGCCTGCAGTTCGTTCTGCGCGACAGATGCTTGAAATAAAATGGCAACGGACAGGGTTGACCCGGTGATCGTTTGTTTCTCCCTGAGTGTCTCAGCACGGTCCCGCGGCCCCCCCACCAGCCCTATGCTGTTCCATATTTTGAGAAACGAAAGTGAGACTTTCTATGCCACGGCTTTTTGCGCCGACGGCCTTCAATAGGCCTTACATCTTTGGGTTAGGTGAGCTACTTCACACGTGCTCCCTGATCCGCGTTGCCCGCCTTTGGTGGGCATGTGGCCTGCAGCTGCTCGAATGCTGCTGCGCGCTCCCGGCTGTGACTCCCTAGTGGGGCCCTAGCGCGGACTCCCGATCCGATCCGATCCTCCTCCTCGTCTGCCTCCCCCCTTCCTTCTCCTGCCGCTCTTCCCCGCTCCTCCTCCGCCTCGCCCACCTGAGCCTCACCACCGAGCGGGTCGCTCTTGCCGAAAGCGTGCGCAGCCACAGAATTTAGTGTGTGCACGCTGGCAGAATGTACGTCAGGCCCATGAACGAGAGTTCGGCTTGCCGCCTTGGTGGGCCGCGCATGCCCCGCATGGTAAGATTTCTGCGTCACGTGCAGGCGGGATTACATATCTGTTATGATGTGAAGATATGTCGGTGAACATGCAGCGCATTCTACACGCAAAACGAGTTGGCTCGTAGGCGTAGGCGTGTCCACTGGGCATTCCTTTCAACGGCCTACTGGTTGGGTTGATGCTACAGTGCCAGGCGCCGTGACATTCGCGTCTGCTGGAACGGGCCATGCTAGGCACCTGCTGGTTTGATGCATACCCGCAGAGCGTCTCTCAGTTCAGCTTGGGAGTGGAAGCGCTGCTTAACATTAAACATCGCTCTGTGCACCTTGGTGGCAAATGTTTGCAGAAAAGCATGGCCCTGTAATAACCTTGCGGGCCGAACGATGCTCAGTAGTGCACACGGATGCCCAACGATGTGTCGCATGCAACGCACAACATGCTCCCACTCCCCCGGGTCACTCCTACACTTCTCCTCGTTTTCATCTTCCTCCTCCCTCCAGCTTTCCTTATCGTTATATACCTTTCTCCTCCTCCGCCTTTGCTACTGTCTCCTTGCACAATCATCCCTGTTTCGTTATGTTTCCCTCTTGTCTGTCTCTCTCCTGCTATGCCGTGTCCCTCCTTGTCCTTCCCCGCTACCCTGGCGAGAAAAGGCTGTGAACTTCCGACGCGTGCGCCGCAGCCTCCCTCAACCAATTCCGATCTCTTTGGACGCACATTCGTATAGCCATGATGCAGCGCCCGTTTCTGGTTTCACCCTCTTTGCACCTCTTCATTGTCACTCGCTCTCCTTTCGTCCACATCTGGAAGCCTCCCAAATCGGGCCAGAGCAGATGGGGTCGCAGGACCGCGCTGCCGATGCCGGCCATGTGGCGCGATCCTCCGACCCCATCTGCTCTGGCCCCACCTGGGAGGCCTCGAAAGGTTGCCGACGCACAGCCTCCTCCGCGGCGGTTTCGGCAGGGCCCTTCCCGTCATCCCCCCTCCAGTGCGCCGCGGCGGCCTCCAGGGCCTCATCGAGCGCCCTGTCTACAATGTCTGCCTCCTCCGACAGTTGTGTAGGTGCTCCATGGCGGGCCGCCTGGCGCGGCGGCCGCAAAAAATAGGAGAGACAGAAAGAGAGAAGGACACACCGGACATACACATGTACAGAGATACACACAAGACTGCATTGGCGTTCCGCGCCACGCACATTGGCCCTTGGAGTTTGAAGTAAAACATACAACGCCGATCCCCGCTTGCAGGGGGTGAGAAGGCGTGTGGGATGATTGGCTATCCCCTTCCCTCTTTCCCCCTCCCCGAAGAGTCGAACGGGGTATGGCAAGCCGTACCATACATTGCGGCGATAGCGTACGATGGTATCCCATAGCTTATCCATGCAGTAGGAGCAGAGCAAGTGGGTAAGAGATACGGTCAGAAAGTGCATCGTCGAAAGATGTGGACGTCTCCCTTTCCGTTCCTAGATGCAACGGCACCTCGCAAGCGAGGAAAGTCCGACAGAGCGGCGCCGCTTGAGATACAAACGGCGGCGGACGTAGACACGGTGCTTGCTATGCTCGCTTTTGACCTCCTCTCAAGATCTGGAGCGGGGCGGGCAGCCAAGAACGAGCACCCTTACACTTACTAACGCTGTTGTTGTCGTCGTCGCCCCGTGACCCGACGCGCAACCCAACTCGCGACTTATCCCGCGACCCGCTCCCGACACACCCGCGACCCCCCCCCCGCCCATCCGCAACCGACCCGCGACCCGCGCCCGCGACCCACGCCCGCGACCCACTCGCAACCAATCCACACTTAATTGTAAACATTTGCCTGGCGAAGGACCCATCCGCATGCAGTTGTGAGTGCCGTCGTTATGCACCGCATTCGGAGGAGCTCCCCATAGGGCCACGAGACGTGTGAGTGGTGTGCCGAACATGCGCGCGGTGGGCGCGTGCGAACGCAGCCACCAAGGCCGTCGGAGGGGCCCCCTATGGGGCCACGAAACGAGCGAATGGGGCGCACCAAAACAAATGCGCGCGGTGGGCGCAGCCGGCGGGGTTTCGGTGGAGTTCCATATGGGTCCATGAAGCGTGTGAGGGGCGTGACGAAATTGCTGCGGTGGGCGCGTGAGAACGCAGCCCCTGGAGCCTTCGGTCGAGCTGCTTATGGGGCCACGAAGCGTCTAAGGGGTGTGCCGAAATGACTGCGGAGGGCGCATGCGAACGCGGCCACTGGGGCCGTTGGTGGACTCCCTATGAGTGGGGCCACGATGCGTGTGAGGGGTGTGTCGAAAGGGGCGCGGTGGGCGCGCGCGAACGCCGCCACTCGGGCCTTCGGCAGAACTGCCTATGGGGCCACGAAGCGTGCAAGTGGCGTGCCGAAATGACCGCGGTGGGCGCATGCGAACGCAGCCGGCGGAGCCTTCAGTGGAGCTGCCTATGGGGCCATGAGGCGTGTGAGGGCCGCGCCGAAATTACTGCGGTGGGCGCATGCGAACGCAACCTCTCGGGCCTCTGGTGGAACTGCCTATTGGGGCGCGAAGCATGTGAGGGGTGTGCCGGAATGGGTGCGGTCAAGCTAGCCAGCTCGAGCGAGTCAAGCATGACATGCCGATTCCCACCCGTCCTCCCACAACATGAGAAACAGTGATGGAACAACTGGGGGCTGCGCGGGCATTTCAGTGCGAGTGGAGGATACCCCAGGACACCGCATTGACGTCCGCGCGGGATGTTCGCCGCGTCCCACTCCCGCCGCGCATTTCGCATCGTCGACGACAAGACAGGCCATGATGAAAGGAAAAACGACAACTCTGTATTGTTTTTTACAATCGGGATGGGAGGGCCCGCAGCCCGCATAAACGTCCGCGCGCGATGTGCGCCGCGTCCCATTCCTGCCATATATTTCGCACCGTCGGCGACAAGGCAGGCCATGCTGAGAGGAAAAAACGAAGATTTCGTATTGATTTTTTACTGTCAGGATGGGCGGCCCTGGATTGACGGCCGCGCGCGATGTGCGCCGCGTCCCATATGCGCAGGTCCCGGGCCAGCCCGACGGGCCAGAGGCGTGCTAAGATCTCCGGTAACTAGTTAACAATCTTTTAGTTTGCGCGCGCGCGGGGCGGCCCCTGGGGGCCCCCGGACGAAAAGAACTCCGAGCAGGTCCTGGGCACGTCGGTCCCAGCGATGGTTTTCTTCTTCGGCGCTGACTTCCAGGTCCCAGAGCGCCCCAGGAACGCCCCAAGAGAGCCGAGACGCCCCCGAGACGATCCGAGGGGCCCTGAGTCGCCGAAAGATCGCTCCAAGACGCCATGATGGCCTCTAGACGGCCGTAGCGCCAAGAAACCGCGGGGAGCCTCAGGAGGCCCTCCAAGAGCCTGAACAAGCAAAAACCCAGGCATTCGTCACCCCAGGGCCTCCTGGAACGCCCCGGCGCCCAATGAATTGGCGAGCTAAAAAAACGTGCGCCGAGCCAAAGCGGGAGCGCAACTTTGAGAAAATTTCGCTCGGCGCCCAAGCGGGAAGGTCATTCCATTCACTTCGAGCGGGGGGGGGAGGGGGGTGTGCCGCGCCCAATTCTTGCCATGCACTTTTGCGGGGTGGACGACAAGAACAGCTGTGTGGGCAGGGAAGAACAGCATGGCATTGTTTCTGACAAGTAAGGTGGCCCCTCCCGCCTTGGGGTTGCCCCAGGAGTCCGCGCGCGATGTGCGCCGCGCCCCATTCCTGCCCCGCATTTCGCATCGTCGACGACAAGACAGGCCATGATATTAGGAAAAACGGCAACTCTGTATTGTTTTTTTTACAATCAGGATGGGAGGGCCCGCAGCCCGCATGGACGTCCGCGCGCGATGTGCGCCGCGTCCCATTCCTGCCACATATTTCGCACCGTCGGCGACAGGACAGGCCATGCTGAAAAGAAAAAACGGAGACTTCGTATTGATTGTTTACTGTCAGGATGGGCGTGCCGGATTGACGGCCGCGCGCGATGTGCGCCGCGTCCCATATGTGCGCCGCGTCCCACTACTGCCACATATTTCGCACCGTCGGCGACAAGGCAGGCCATGCTGAGAGGAAAAAACGAAGACTTTGTATTGATTTTTTAGAATCAGGGTGGGCGGGCCCAGATTGAGTGCCGCGCGCGATGTGCGCCGCGTCCAATTCCTGCCACGCTTTTCGCATCGTCGACGACAAGAAAGACGATGTTGAGAAGAAAAACGGCAATTTTGTATTGATTTTTTACAGTCCGGATGGGAGGTCCTGGATTGGGTCGCTATCGGCCGGAATACGAGGCAGGTGGGGGTATATAATAATAAGGAACAAGGATGGGCGCATGCGAACGCATCCACTCGGGCCTTCGGTGGAGCTCCCTGTGGGGGCGCGAAATGTACGAGGGGCGTGCCGAAGCTGATGGCGATGATAGCGATGATGACGGCGACGGCGACGACGATGACTGTGATGATGTCGATGATGACCATGCTGATGATGATGGAGGAGGGAAGGGGGGGGAGGAGGAGGGAAGGAAGGAGGAATGAACGCGGGGCGCTGTCTCTTCAATACGTGGACCCAACACCACACGATGGTTGGGAATAACAGACTGCGGCGGGGTGGCTGTTGAAAAACATGATCGACCCACGAACCCGGAAAGGAATATAGAAATGTAAGACATGGCAACGTTTCAAAGACACCTGAGTGGGTGACGGGCAAATGCAATGCTTAGTGTATCGATCTTGATGTAAGGTGCCGAGGGCTGTGCTGTGCTGAGCCGTGCTGAACTGCGATGTGCCATGCCGCGATTGTGCTCGATAGCGTTTTGGATCGAGTCCTCCTTTGCATCCGAGTCCTGACCGAACTGATCTGGATCTTAAGCTCGAGCTGCCTGAGCACATAACTAGCAGCTGCCCCAGAGCTAATTGACAGGGGAACATGCCAGGAGGACGTGCCGAGGGGACGCGCTACGGAACGTGCAAATGGAGGTGCCACTGGACGTGCCAGGGAACGCGCCGCGCGACGTGCCAAGGGGACTCGCCACGGGACGCGCCACGGAACGTGCCAGGTTGCAATGCTGAGTGTATCGATCTTGATGTACCATGCCGAGGGCTGTGCTGTGCTGCGCCGTGCTGAACTGCGATGTGCCATGCCGCGAGTGTGCTCGATAGTGTCGTGGATCGAGTCCCCCTTTGCATCCGAGTCCTGACCGAACTGATCTGGATCTTAAGCTCGAGCTGCCTGAGCGCATAGTCCATATAGTAGCTGCCCCAGGGCTGATTGACAGGGGAGCATGCCAGGAGGACGCGCCGCGGAACGTCCCAAGAGACGCGCCAAGCGACGTGCCAGGGGACGTGCCACGGGGACGCACCGCGGGACGTGCCGAGGGGACTCGCTACGGAACGTGCAAATGGACGTGACACGGGACGTGCCAGGGGACGCGCCGCGCGACGTGCCAAGGGGACTCGCCACGGGACGCGCCACGGAACGTGCCAAAGAACGTGCCAGGTTGCAAGTGTGAGTGTATCGATCTTGATGTACCGTGCCGAGGGCAGTGCTGTGCTGCGCCGTGCTGAACTGCGATGTGCCATGCCACAATTGTGCTCTATAGCGTTTTGGATCGAGTCCTCCATTGCATCCGAGTCCTGACCGAACTGATCTGGATCATAGGCTCGAGCTGCCTGAGCACATAGTAGCTGCCCCAGAGCAAATTCACAAGGGGGCATGCTAGGAAGACTCGCCGCGGAAAGGTCCAAGGGACGCGCCAGGCGACGTGCCAAGGGACGTGCCATGGGGACGCACTGCGGGACGTGCCGAGGGGACGCGCTACGGAACGTGCAAATGGACGTGCCACTGGACGTGCCAGGGGACGCGCCGCGCGACGTGCCAGGGGGACTCGCCACAGGACGCGCCGCGGAACGTGCCAAGGAACGTGCCAGGTTGCAATGCTGAGTGAGTCTATCGATCTTGATGTACCGTGCCGAGGGCTGTGCTGTGCTGCGCCGTGCTGAACTGCGATGTGCCATGCCGCGATTGTGCTCTATAATGTTGTGGATCGAATCCTCATTTGCATCCGAGTCCTGACCGAACTGATCTGGATCTTAAGCTCGAGCTGCCTGAACGCATCCTGCCAAAATTCAAAGGCATCCTGGCAAAACAAACGAATTAGCATAGACATCCTCGACATTCCTGCGCGCGGGACGCGGCACGCGCGAGACATCCTCGGAATTTCTGCGAGCGGGACGTGGAAACAAGCATTTCGCCTGAGACATCCTCTGAATTCTGGCCCCCCACGAGGCCCCCGCTCGAGACATCCCCCAATTGTGCAAAACCAGCGTTTCGCTCGAGACATCCTCAACAAATTATGAAAACAAACGTTTCGCTCGAGAAATCCTGTCAAAATCCAAAAAGAAATCCTGGCAAAACAAGCGAATCAGTCTAGACATCCTCAAAATTCCTGCGCGCGGGACGCGGCACGCGCGAGGCATCCTCTGAATCCTGGCCTCCCACGAGGCCCCCGCTCGAGACATCCCCCAATTTTGCAAAACCAGCGTTTCGCTCAAGACATCCTCAACACATTATGCAACAAAAACTCGAGACACCCTGCCAAAATTCAAGGAAATCCTAAAAAAACAAACGAATTAGTGGAGACATCCTCGAAATTCCTGCGCGCGGCACGCGGCACGCGCTAGACATCCTCCGAATTCCTGCGCGCGGGGCGCTTTTCCGCGTCGCGGCTGGCTCTGCAAAACCAGCGTTTCGCTTCAGAAATCCTCAACAAATTCTGAAAACAAGCGTTTCGCTCGAGACATCCCCAACTCTGCAAAACCAGCGCTTCGCTCGAGACATCCTCCACAAATTCTGAAAAACAAGCGTTTCGCTCGAGACATCCTCCCAATTAATTCCGCCGGCCCACCTCGACCTCGAAAATTATCAGGACATTATTCCGCCGGCCCACCTCCCGCATGGCACAGGGGACAGGTTTACCTACTAGAAGAGAGCCCTGGGACGGAGCCCTTTCTGGGAACATGGTCGCGAAACGATTGATATGGGAAACCCAATATCGATATGAAACTAACCCCCTCGAGTCGCGAAGCGACTGATTGGAGGCCGGGGGGCGCGAGCGGAACTGGCCCCAACTGGGAAATCGGTTTCGTTTTCGGTTCGCGTCGCGCGTGCGGGCGAGGCGAAACTGCGCGAGTTCCCGCGCTGGTAGAGGCCATATGGGGCCCAAAGAGCCGCCCCCCGCCCCCCCGGGCGGGCGCGCGTCCCAGGGTTGTCCCGCTTTTGTCCCGTGGTTGTCACGCGTTTGTCCCGTGGTTGTTCCGTTGTTGTCCCGATGGTTGTCCCGCGAGTGTTCCGTGGTCGCCCCGATGGTCGTTCCGATGGTTGCCCCGATGGTTGCCCCGAAGGTTGTCCCGATGGTTGCACCCATGATTGTCCCCGTGGTTGTCCCGATGCTTCCCCCGATGGTTGTCCCGATGGTCGTCCCGATGGTTGTCCCGATGTTTGTCCCGATGGTTGTCCTGATGGTTGTCCCGATGGTTGACTCGATGGTTGCCCCCATGGGCGCCCTGGCGGGCGCCCCGAAAGTTGCCCCAGATAGACGGGTGCGCAGACACCATTAGCACCGCCGCCACCGCCATCATTCCGAAGACATTTGCACTCAAACCGCTTCGCCCTGCAAAAGGCTGCCAGCAATGACGCCGCAACGGAATGTCGCCGCGGAAGGGGCCGCGCCAACTCACGGTGACAGACGCTGCCAGCGCCGGGCCATGCCCTGGCTCGCGCCCGGCGAAGCAGCGCCGCGCAGCGCTGCTCGCGCAGCGTGATCTCCCGCGCTGGGTTCGCAGAGCCTAGCCCCGCCCGAGTGACGACGGGCTCTCAAGAAAGTTCCAAGCGCGAGGCGCGTCGACTGGAACGCGTCGAAGACCTCGCAAGGGTAAGTCGGCAAGCGCGAGCAGGAGGGCAACTGCCTGGTCCGCTCAGAGCACGGCGGCCCGATCAGGCCTTTCGATTTCGAGGCGACTCGGAACCAGCGCTCGAGGGACAGGAGATTGCCTTACACAGCGACGGCGATGTTCAAGGACCCGCCGCAGGGCATGGGCGCGGAGGCATGGCGGACTGGACGCGCAGGTGCGAAACGCAAGGGGCTGTTGCCGGAGGTCGCGCACCAGTGCGCGATGGGCAGCTGCGGCGCCAGGTTCTGCCAGCGCATCTGCCTCGCAAGGCGCGGCGGCTGACGCGGCGGCCGCGCGGGGTGCCCGGGCCGCGCCGCAGGGGCCTGCAGAGGAGGACGCGGGCGCGCGCGGCTCCGCCAACGAATCGCCGGCACTTTGGGCGGCCGCTCCAGGCTCTGCCAGCCCGGCCCAAGGCGCAGGAACAGCGCCGCCGCCAGCTTCGCAGTCTAAGCTGCGCCCGCCACTCTTCGCCGCGGGGGTGGCGGCGCCGTCGGCTCTGTCGGCTCCGTCGGCTGCGGCTTCGGCTCCGCCGGCTCCGGGGGCGCGCGCCCCTGCTGACGCTGCTCCTCCGCTCTCTGCGCCGGACGCGGGGCTCGTGTCGGCGAGCCCGCCGCCCCCCCATGAGGCTGACGCAGAGTTCGTCTCGAAGGAGAGCTGTGGCCGGCGGGTCCTTGCGGCGGGGGCCGCGCAGGGCGCCCTCGCCCCGCCGCAGGGACCCGCAGGAGAGGCCGCGGCCGCGCCGGGCTCCGCCAGCAGGCCGACGGCAGCGGAGGCCGCGCAGGGTGCCCCCGCCCCGCCGCGGCGGCCTGCAGAAGAAGCCGCGGCCGCGCCACGCTCTGCCAGCAGGCCAACGGCACCGGCTCGGCCAGCGGGCGCGCTGCAAAACATCACAGACATCACAGAAACGTTTGCCACCGAGGACCGTGTTGAAGAAACCATCGATTGGGGTGGCCCCAACGACGCAGCAGAAGAATGCGCCAGCCTCGGCCGCCTTCGACGGCGCCTCGGAGTTCGCCGAGGACCTGCAGGTGCCAGTCTCTGACAGCACCGCAGCGGACATGCGCGCGGCTGCCGATCATGCTGCGGCGCGCGCGGACGCGCTGCCGTCGTTCCTGCAGCTGGAGCGGCAGCCTTGGCGCGGGCAGAGTTCTGAGTTGGCCCAGATGCAGGCCACAAAGGAGCGGGAGGTTGAACATTCGCGCCATCGTTGTGTCGCGGCTTGCCCGGGGCGCGGACATCCAGGCGGCCCTGCAATGCGCCGCGGGAGGAGGGGGGTGAGGAGGAGGGGGGGGGGCGGCGAGAATGGGGGGGAGGCAGGGGGGGCGGCAAACAGGATCACGGCAAGGAGATGCCGCTGGTAGTTCTCTACTTCAGTTGGTTTCGGAGGGGCCGTGAGCGGCCGCGGGCGGGGGCGCGAGGAGGCAGGGGGCGGGGGGGGCAGGATGAAGAGCTGGGGGGGGGGGGCGAGTCCGACGGCGAGGACGGGGAAACACAATAGGAGCGGGCAGGGGCAAGAGCGGGGAGAAGGGGGGCGGGGGGCACTCGCGACGCATGCTGTCCACGGCGCGCTTAGAGCTCCTCGAGTTCGGGGGCGGCAAAGACCTGTCCGAGTTGGAGTGGTCGCCAGACTCTGCCAGCGACGGCGATCCGGAGTTCCTTGTCGCTGCCGACGGGCGCAGCTTGCGGGCCGCGAATCGCGCGCAGGGCCGAAGCCACTCTGCGCACCCGGGGGACAGAACTCGAAGTTGCTTGAAGACCTTCCTGAGACCTGCGAGCGTAAGTACAGCGAGCAGCGCCTCAACGGGTCGTGCGCATTTGCTTGTGGGCCTGGTGAACCTGACTGGACAAGAACGGGAAGCGTCGCTTTAGTCCACCAAGCATGTGGAATATGCTCTGTTGTTGTTACGCCGCGAAGGTATGCCGTGGCGCGCGTGTCGGCGTGCGTGCGGTGTGTTTTGCTGTGTTCCTGTGTGTTCTGCCGTGCTCCTGTTCTGCCGTGCTTGTGTTCTGCCGTGCCTCTGTGTGCTCTGTGTGTTCTGCCGTGCTCCTGTATTCTGCCGTGCGGATCGTCGCGGCGGTCGTTTTGGCGGAGCTTCTGGGCGCGCGCGGCAGAAAAAGACCAGAAGCGCGGCAGAATAGGCCCGAAGAGCGAAGGAGCACGGCAGAAAAAGACCAGGAGCACAGCAGAATTGACCCCAAGAGCAAAGGAGTACGGCAGAATAGACCCCAAAAGCGAAGGAGCACGGCAGAAAAAAACCAGGAACACGGCAGAATAGACCCCAAGAGCAAAAGAGTACGGCAGAATAGACCCCAAAAACAAAGGAGCAGGCAGAAAAAAAACAGGATCACGGCAGAATAGGCCCCAAGAGCTAAGGAGCACGGAAGAAAAAGACAAGGAGCACGGCAGAATAGACCCCAGGAGCTAAAGAGCAGGGATGAATATGCCCCAAGTGCGAAGGAGCACGGCAGAGAAGGGCCAGGAGCACAGCAGAAAACACACCAAAAGCCAAGGAGCACGGCAGAAAATGACCAGAATAAACCCCAAGAGCGAAGGAGCACGGCAGAAAAAGACCAGGAGCACGGTATGATAGAACCCAAGAGCTAAGAAGCACGGCAGAATAGGCCCCAAGAGCGAAGGAGCAAACCAGAAGAAGACCAGGAACATGGCAGAAAGACTAGATAACTCGTCATTTTCGGCAGACTCCAGGGCGCTGTTGGAGCCATCTTGGGCTCCTTTGGGGGCTCTCATCTCTTCGTCTTGCAGCACTTCGAAAACGATGTCGAGGCGATGTTGCGAACATCTCATTTGTTGAGGATGTCCCCAGCGCTCCTGCGTGTGCTGTCGTGCTCATGTGTGTTCTGCCGTGTTCCTGTGTGCTCTGTCTGTTTTGCCGTGCTCCTGCGTGTTCTGCCGTGCCCCTCTATGTTCGGCAGAATCAACCCCAAGGGCTAAAGAGCACGGCAGAAAAGGACCAGGAATACGGAACCCAAGAGCAAAGGACCATGGCAGAAGAAGACGAAGAGCACGGCAGAATAGCCCCAAGAGCGAAGGAGCACGGCAGAATAGGCCCCAGGAGCGAAGGAGCAAGATAGAAAAAACCAGGAGCACGGCAGAATAGACCATCTAGGACGATCTTCAGGGTTCTATTCCAACTCGTTCCTTGAGAAGAGTCGCTGAAACGAAATAGGCAATGTTCCTGTGTGTTCTGCCGTGCTCCTGCGTGGTCTGCCGTGTTCCTGTGTGTTCTGTCGTGCGCCTGTGCATTATGCCGCGCTCTTGTGTGTTCTGCCATGCTCCTACTTGTTCTGCCATGCTCCTGCGTGTGCTGCCGTGCTCCTGTGTGTTTTGCCGTGTTCCCGTGTGCTCTGTCTGGTTTGCCGTGTTCTTGCGTGTTCTGCCGTGCCCCTCTATGTTCGGCAGCATCAATTCCAAGAGCTAAAGAGCACGGCAAAAAGAACTAGGAATACGAACCTCAATCGCAAAGGACCACGGCAAAACAAGACAAAACGCACGGCAGAATAGACCCCAAGACCGAAGGAACACGGCAAATGAGGCCCCAGGAGCGAAGGAGCATGATAGGAAAAAGAACAGGAGCACGACAGAATAGACCCCAAGAGCTGAGGAGCACGGCAGAATAGGCGCCAGGAAAGAAGGAACATTGCAAAACGCGACCAGTGACCAGGAGCATGGCAGCATAGACCGCAAGAGCGAAAGAACACGGCAAGGTAGATGCAAGAATACGGCATACTACGCCCCAAGGAAGGAGTATGCAAGAAGAAGACAAGGAGCACGACAGAATAAACCCCGAAATCGAAGGAGCACGGCAGAATATGCCCCAAGAGCTAAGGAGCACGGCAGAAAACGACCAGGAGCACGGCATCATAAGCCCCAAGAACAAAGGATTGTGACAGAAAATGGCCAGGAGCATGGCAGAATAGGCCCGAAGAGCGACGGAGCACGGCACAAAAAAAAACAAGGAGCATGTCAGAATAGACCCCAGGAGCGAAAGAGCACGGCAGAATAGACGTCAAGAGCGAAGGAGCACGGCAGAACTGCTCATTATCTGCCTTGCTCTTTTTTCGCCGGCCATGCTCCGCCCGATTGTTTTGAGGATGTATGCAGCGAGAGCGCGATGTTTAACACGAGAGGTAGTAAAAACGCCACTCCAAGATATCATTGTTGTTAACATGTCTCAGGCGAGACACCCGTTTTTGAACATCTGTCGAATTCGTGGCTTCTCATGTTTAAGGGAGGTCTCAGGCGAAACGCTCATTTTTGATGAAATCGTCGTTGTGAACATTTCATTTTTGTAAGGATGTCTCAGGCGAAATCGCCGTTTTGGATCGCCTCGAGGGCGCTCCTGGGGGTCAAATTTGGGCTTGTTTGGGGCCTTTGGGGGCCTTCTTGAGCCTTACAAAACCGCGTTACAGTCCGATGTTACACACATTCATTTTTTCAGGATGTCCCTAGCGAAATCGTCATTTTTAGATGACTGGCTTAAACCATCTAGAAGCCTTTTCAGGAGCCATCCCCAGACGATGTTAAAACAGCAGTTTTCAAAACGATGTTGTTCGATTGTTATTTGTTTGAAGATGCCCCTAGCGAAATCACTATTTTCAGCAACCTTAAGGGCGCTCTTGGAGCCATGTTGTGGCCTTATTTTGCTTCCTGATGCCCTCCTAAAATCATTACGATGCGATGTCGCACGCATCAATTTTTTGAGGATGTCCCTACCGAAATCGACATGGTTTGAAGGCTGTCTTGGACCGCCGGGAAGCCTTTTCAGAAGCAAAGTCAAAACCATGTAAGAATAATAGTTTTCAAGTAGATGCTGGTGTATGTTTTCACTGTTTGAGGATGTCCCTAGCGAAATCGCTATTTTCGGAAGTCCCCCAATCGTTCTGACAGCCATCGTGACGTGCTTTTTGGCCTCTCAGTTCGTCATCTTGAGGTACTTCGAGAGCGATATCAAGACGACGTTGAGGACATCTCATTTTGTTGAGGATGTCCCTAGCGAAATGCAAATTTTCTGCCGTGCTCTTCGTTCTGGTCCGCCGTGCTGCCGCTCGTTTTTGTTGAGGATGTCCCGAACGAAATCGCAATTCTTAACATAAGAGTTAGTGGAAGACTTCAGTCGTCATTTCATTCTTCCGAGGATGTCCCAAGCGAAACGCAAATTTTCACAGACGGCGAAATTTCGCAATCATCAACTGTTCGAGGATGTCTCGAGCGAAACGCTTGTGTTTGTTAAACGCGATGTCGCGAAGATCTGCTTTTTTTGTGAGGATGTCTCACGCGAAATCGCCACCCCGAGGAATCCGCTAAGCCTGTATACCGTGCGCCCCGCCACCCCCTATAGTTAAGAGGTCTCTTACTGATATGAGGGGGATCCAACCAAAACGTCCAGCTCGCTTCTCGTTCCTCGAAGACGCTTCCCGTCATCCGCCAACGAAAAATTCTGCGCAGCTACGTGGAAAGCCACGTAGCTGCGTGCGCGCCCCATACCATGGGGCCGTGCGTGGCCTTCGGGCGGTGCCGCACCGGGGTGGTGGTCTCTCTGGGGGAGCTCACGCGGGCTCTTAGAAAGCACTCGGGGAAGCAAAAGCATTACTGCTGCCGCACACTCCGAATCGTGGCCCTGGAGCGGGCCAAGGCCACCAGTCGCCAGGCTCTGGCAGCGGCGCCAGCGGCATGGCGGGAGGCGGGCTCCAGAAGGCGAATTTGCAGGCGCACCTCGGCTTCAATAAAGATCAGCCCATGAAGGAATGCGCGGCCGCCATTGGCGTTGAGGTGGAAAACGCGCTGGCCCTCTTCTCTGAGGCCGCTCGCTGCGCCCATGTCCACTTTCTGCGGGACGTGCGCCCGCCGTGGTTGGAGCGCTCTTTCCCCCGGGCTCTGCTAGGGAACGGCGCGTCGTCGAAGTGCAGGAGGCCGCGCGTCTTGAAGTGGGGCGCCGATCTCGCGAGCGCCGTATTCGGCCCACCAGTCGTTGGTGAGCTCGTTCGCATCGCAGAGAGCGTTGGCCTTCTGTTCAGTGGTGTCGTCGCGCCGCCACTGCGCGCGCGGTCGTTTTCCCGGGAGGGGCGCGCATGGCCGCGGCCTCCATGTCGCGCGTCTTCCAGGAAGGGGCGGGGCGCGTCTCGCCGCGGGGGGGGGGTCAGGACTTTCTTATGCGGGCGAAGCCCTTGCGCGCGGTCGCGCGCGCGCCGCCGGACACGCGGGGCCAGGGCGCTCCCGAGGGCAGACAGCCCTCGGCAGCGCCGGGAAGCGGCCCGGACTGGCAGGAGCTCCAAGGCGGAAGCCACTGGAGCTAAGACAAAACCGACAGTGACCAGATATGGCGCAACTCAGCGCCTTCTCGCTGAACGCTAAGGGACGAGTCCCAGTGGCAATAAGGTTGCGCCAGGCCCTGACGACCACGGCGGCGACGGCGACGACGACGACGACGGGGATGATGATGATGATGATGATGATGATGATGATGATGATGATGATGATGATGATGATGATGATGATGATGAAATTGGGACTGCTGGCGGCAATGGGGGTGGCGGTCATTGTCGCGATGGTGATTGCGAGCACGACGACGACGACGACGACGACGACGACGACGACGGAGATGCCGTCGGCCGCCCGCTCCGCGGCACCATGCTCTGCTAGTGCTCCGAACGCGTGTCGGATTGCAGTATGGTTGATTTTTCTCGAGTGCGCCGCCGAGCGCGCGCCACTAAGTGAAGCTGGCATCGCGCTGTGGTGCATTAGCATGCACAAAAACTATCATTGCACATGTCCACCACCATCCCACCACCCTGCCATCACCACCACCGCCACCGCCATCACTAGCACCACCACTCACCATTACCACCAATATTATCAAATATACAGATAGAGACGTGGACAGATAAATAACGAGATAGATCGACGGATATATATATATATATATATATATATATATGAATACATGGACGCGCACAGCAAGATATGTAGATGATCGATAGTTGGGCCGCTGGGCAGATAGGCAGGCGCGAGCAGCCAAGCCGCCCCCGCGCCGATGTGAAGCAGAAAAGCAAGAACGACATAATGCGAGAAGCACGAAGAAGCGTGATGCAGTTGGTCCGCGACGAAACCCAAAGAGAGAACAACCAACATGAGAGCACACGACTAGGGGAACAAGCAATGGCATACGCAAGCAAAAAACGTCGAAGGCCCGCGCGGATTCCTCGGATTGGCGCTGGATTTCCCTGGGCGGCGCCTCCTGCGCCGCCCGGGGGGACCAGCGCCGACCTTTCCAGGAGGGGCCGCCCTTGCTCTTCCGCCACGCCAGCCTCCGCCGAGGGCGAGGCATCAACCCTTCGAGGCGTCAACACCACCCGGGGGCGGCCAAGAGGGGGGCGTCCAAGAGGGGCGGGCGCAAATCACGGCCGGCGGCGCGTGCGCGGCCCACGGGGGGGCCAGGGATGTAATGAAATAAGAAGGGGCGCCAGGACATCTGAGGAAATAGCATGGCCCGCGCCATGATATCCCCCCGCCCCTGGTAATCACCCCCCTCTTTGCCGCCCCCAGCACACACCAACCCCAAAGGTCCGACGACAAGATTTTGTCACTGCTCGGGGGGAACGAAAGGGGGGGATAGCAAAGGGTAGGATAGAGAATCATCTCACGTAGCTGACTTTCCCAGCGCCTCCCGGCGCCGGGAGGCGCCCATGTATCGAGGAATGGGCCCGGCGGCGGGGCCAAAACCAACTGCATGCAGCAGATTTCGCAGTCCCCCCTTTGGAAGAGGAGGAGGAAGCGCAGGAGGAGGAGGAGGAGAAGGAGAATGATGCGGAGGAGGAGGAAGAGGAGGAGGAGGAGGAGGAGGAGGAGGAGGAGGAAGAAGAGGAGGAGGAGGAGGAGGAGGAGGAGGAGGAGGAGGACCCTGTCCCCCCCTTTCGTGCGGCCCGAACTTCGCCGGGGCCAGCCTGTCGCCCCGGGCACGCCTGCCAGCTCGTCGCCCGTGTGCGCGTCTTGGACGGCCATCGGGCCTCGGGGCCCGACGGCAGGCCCCAAGTGGCCGAGCTCGTGTGTCTTGCAGCACAACAGATCGTCCAAGGGCGAAGGATTGCAAAAAAACCCAGGATTGCACGAAGGATTGCAAACAAAAACCCTTCGTTCCAGGGTTTTTTTTTCCCAATCCTTCGCCCAGGGTTTTTTGTTGGTTGGTTGGTTTGTTTGTATGCCTGATGTGGTCCAAACATCTGTCGGTCAATCGAACCAGCCTACAGCAAGCACTGCACCAGCAAGATGCCGTATGTCACGGAATACCTCTTGGAGGCGGTGTGGACATGCACTGGATTATTCAGGCGGTGTGGGCCCAAAATGTCCGAAACCAGGGAGAAAGGCCGAAAGTGAAAGAAACACATCGTCGGATATCTGGGGGCGCGAGGGGTCCGCGGGCCAAACGTCGACCCCCAAACCTCTCCCAGGATGCGCTCTGGCCAGAATTTGGGACAGATCACGCCGTAGCGGCGAGGCGGCCCAGAAAAGGCCAGGAGACCCCCAAAACATCGATCCTCGAACCTTCGAGCTTCAGCTCTCCATCACATCGTTAGCCCTCAATCCTCATTCGGCTGCCACGGCCGCCGCAGCGGCGCAGGCCGCGCGCCTTCGGCGGCCGCGCCGCCGTCGTCTCAGCGGGCGGTGGCCGCGGCCGACTGGGCGGCGGCGGCCTGGCGCCAGCGCGAGGGTGGCGCGCGGGGGGCGGCGGCGCACAGAGGGCGACTCGTCCTCGCCATCGTCATCAACGTCTGCGTCGTCGTGGTCGTGGTCGTGGTCGTGGTCGTCATCGTCGTCGTCAAAATTGTCGTCGTCCTCGACGTAGTCATCGTTGTCTTCGTCGTCGTCGCCATTGTTGTCGTCGTCGTTGTCGTCGTGGACGTAGATGTCGTCGTGGTCATCGTCGACGTCGTCGTCATCATCGCCGTCGTCGTCGTCGTCGACGTCGTCGTCGTCGTTGTCGTCATCATCGTCGTCGTCGACGTCGTCGCTGGCGTCGTCGCCGTCGCCGTGGTCGTCATCGTGTCGTCGACGTCGTCGTGGTCGTCGTCGACGTCGTCGTCGTCATCGTGTCGTCGTCGCCGTCGTCGTAGTCGTCATCATCGTCGTGAACGTCGGTCTTGCCTTTGTCGTCGTCGACTTCGTCATCGACGTCGTCGTCGTCGTCAGAGTCGTCGTCGTCGTTATCGTCGCAGTCGTGGTCGCCGTCGTCGTCGTCGCCGATGTTGGCGTCGTCGTCGTCGACGTCGTCGTCATCATCATCGTCGTCGTCGCCGTCATCGTCATGGTTGTCGTCGTCGTCATCGTCGTCGTCGTCATCACTGTCGTCGTCGTTGTTGCTGTCGTCGTCGTCGTCGCCGGCGTCGTCGTCATCGCCGTCGTCATCGTTGTCGTCGTCGTTGTCTTCGCCATCGTCATCGTCGTCATCATCGTCGTCGCCGTGGTCGTCGTTTTCGTCATCGTCATCGTCGACCTCATCGTCGTCATCACCGTCGTCCTCGTCGTCATCGTGGTCGATATCGTCGTCGTTGTCGTCGTCGTCACGACGTCGACGTCGTCGTCGTCCTCGTCGTCGCCGTCGTTGTCGACGTCATCGCCAACGTCGTCATCGTCGTGGTCGTAGTCGTGGTCGTCGTCGTCGTCATCATCGTCGTCGTAGTCGTCGTCATCGTGCTCGTCATCGTCGCTTTCGTCGTCGTCGTCGTCCTCGTCGTAGTTGTCGTCGTCGTCATCGTCGTCGTCGTCATCGTCGTCATCGTCTTCGACGTCGTCGTCGTGGACGTCGTCGTCGTCATCATCGTCGTCGTCATCGTCGCCATTCTCGTCGTCGTCGCCGACGTCAACGTCGTCGTCGTCGTCGTCGTCGTCGTCATCGTCGTCATCGTGGCCATCGTCGTTATCATCGTTATCGTTGTTGCCCTCGTCGTCATCATTGTCGTCAGAATCGTTCGAATCGTCGCCGTGGTCGCCGCCATTCTCGTCGTCGACGTAGTCGTTGTCGTCGTCATCATCGTCTTCGTCGTCGATGTCGTCATCGTTGTCAGAGTCGTCGCCAACATCGTCTTCGTAGTCGATGTCGTCGTTGTCAGAGTCGTCGTCAACATCGTCGTCACCGTCGTCATCGTCGTCGTCGTTGTCGTCATCGTCTTCGTCATCATCGTCGTCGTCACCGTCGTCGTTATCGTCGTCATCGTCATCGTCGTCGATGTTTCCGTCGTCATGTTTATTGTCCTTATCATCATCGTCGTTGCCAGCAATGTCGTCGTCGTCGTCAACATCGTCGTCGTCGTCGCCGACGTCGTCGTCATAAAAATCGTCATCGTCGTCGTCGACTGCGTCGCTGTCGTCTTCTTCGTCGTCGTCATCGTCATCGACGTCGTCATCGTCGTCGTCGTCATCATCTTCGTGGTCGTCGTCAACTGCGTCGTCGTCGCCATCGTCGTCGTCATCGGTATGGTCGTCGTCGACGTCGTCGTCGTCGGCGTCATCTTCGTCATCGTCGTCGTCGTGGCCGTCGTCGTCGTCGCTGTCGTCGTCGTGCCCATGGTCGTCGTAAACGTCATCGTCATCGTCGTCATGGTTTCCGTCGTCGTTATGATCGTCGTTGTCGTCGACGTAATCGTCGTCGTCAAAATAGTAGTCCGTCGTCGACGTCATCGTCGTCGACATCATCGTCGTCGTTATCGTCGTCGTCGTCCTCGTCGTCGTCACCTTGGTCGTCATTGTCGTCGTCGTCATCATCGTCGTCGTTATCGTTGTCGTCGTCGTCGACGTCGTTGAAGTCGTCGTCGTCGTCATCGGCACCCTCGTCGTCATCGTCGTCGTCGTCGTCGTCGCCGTAGTCGACGTGTCCGTCATCGACGTCGTCGTGGTCGTCGTCATCATCGTGGTAGTCGTCACCATCGTCGTGGCCGTTGTCGAAATCAACGTCAACGTCGACGTGGTCGTCGTCGTCTTCGTCTTCGTCATCGTCGTCATCGTCGTGAATGTCGTCGTCGTCGTCGACGACGTCGTCGTCGTCGTTGTCTTCGTCGTCGTCGACGACGTCGTCGTCGTCATCGTGGTCGTCACCATCGTCGTCGTCGTCGTTGTAGTCGTCGCTGTCGTCATCGTCGTCGTCGTCATCATCGTCGTCGTTGACGTCGACATCGACGTCGTCGTCGTCGTGGTCGTCGTCGTACTCGTCGTTGTCGTCGTAGTCGTCGTCGTTGTCGTCGTCGTCGTCATCGTCGTCATCATCGTCGTCGTCGACGTCAACGTCGCCGTCATCATCGTCGTCAGAATCGTTCGAGTCGTCGCCGTCGTCGTTGTCGTCGCCGACGTCGACATCGACGCCGTCGTCGTCGTCGTGGTCGTCAGCGAACTCGTCGTCGTCGTCGCCGACGTCGTCAAAACGTCGTCATCGTCAACGTCTTCGTTTGTTTGTCGTCGTCGTTAAAGTCTCGTCGTCGACTTCGTCATCGTCATCCTCATCATCGTCGTGGTCGTCGTCGCTGTCGCCGTCGTCGTCATCGACGTGCTCATCATCATCGTCATCATCGTCGTCGCTGTCGTGGTCGTCGTCCTCGTCGTCAGAGCCGTCATCATATTTACCGGCGTCGCCGTCGTTATCGTCGTCGCAGTCGCCGTCGTCGTCGCCAACGTCGCCAGCATCGTTATCGTCGTCATCTATCGTGGCGCAGTCGTCATCATCGTCGTCGACGTCGTCATTGTCGTGCCCGTGGTCGTCGTCAACGTCGTCGTCATCATCGTCGTAGTCGTCGTCGTCGTCGAGATCGTCGTCGTTGTCGCCTTCGTCGTCGTCGTAGTCGTCGTCGCCGGCGTCGTCGTTGTCGTCATCGTCGTTGTCGTCATCATCGACTTATTCGTTGTCGTTGTCGTCGTCGTCTTCGATGTCGAAGTCGTTGTCATCGTCGTCCTCGTCGCCAGCGTCGTCGTCGTCGTCACCGACGTCGTTGTCGTTGTCGTCGCTGTCATCACCGTCGTCGTCGCCGGTCGACGTCGTCGTCGTCAAAATCGTCGTCGTCGTCGTCGACGTCGTCGTCGTCCTCATCTTCGTCGTCCTCGCCATCGTCGTCGTCGTGGTCGTCGACGTCAAAATCGTCGTCGACGTCAAAATCGTCGTCGTTGTGCTCGTTTCGTCGCCATCGTCGTCGTCGTCGTCGTCGTCGTCGTCGTCATCGTCGTCGTCCGCCGTCGTCGTCGTCGTCGTTGTCGCCATAGTCGTCATCGTCATCGCCATCATTGTTGTCGTCTTTGTCGTCGTCGTCAACACCGTCGACGTCAACGTTGTCGTCGTCGTCATCATCGACGCCCGCGTCGTCATCGTTGATGTAATCATCATCGCCGACGCCGATGGCGCCGTTGTCGTCGTCGTGGTCGCAGTCGTCGTCGACGTCATCGACGTCGTTATCGTCGTCGACGTCGTGGTCGTCAAAATCGTCGTCGTCATCGACGTCGTCGTAGTCCTCATCGTCGACGTCATCGTCGTCGACGTCGCCGTCAAAATCGTCGTCGTCATCGTCATCGTCGTCAACGTCGTCGACGTCGTCGTCGTCATCGTCGTCATCATCATCATCGTCGTCGTCGTCACCATCGTCGTTGTCGTCGCCGTCGTTCGCCGTCGTCGTCGTCGTCGTCATCGTCGTCGACGTCATCGTCGTCATCATCGTCGTCGTCGCCGTTGTTCGCCGTCGCCGCAGTAGTCGTCGTCGTCGTCGACGTCGTCGTCGGCGAGTCGTCGTTCTGGTCGTCGTCATCGTCGTCGTCGTCGCTGTGGTCGTCGTCGTCGACGGCGTCGTCGTCGCCGTCGTCGACGACGTCGTTCTCGCCATCGTGGTCGTTTCGATGAAATCAAATCAATGATCGCGTTTATTGAGGCTCTGCGGAGGTGGTACCTGTTCACAGGGACCTTTGGGTAGATCTCTTGGGATCTCTTGTGCTTCTACTGGGCTCCGTTGCGCGCGAGCCGATCTCGTCGCCGGAAGCCCACGGGCCCTCCGAAGCCAAACGGCAGCGGAGAGAGGCAGCGAGAGAAGCGAACAGAAGCAAGGGAAGGTGTGAGACGAAAGAGCGGGGATTAGGGGCGGGTGAAAACGCGTGAGATATTGCACTCGCCATCTTGACAGTTGCCCAAAATCCCCCGAACAGGCGTGCGAATTCCCTGCTCTGGGAAAGCCCGGATCCGCACGATAGCTTGCAATATCTTACGCAGAGATCGCGCAGGCCTACTTTCGCGCGGCGGCGATACACGGAAAACGTCAGTATGGAAATCAAAACCTTGTCATCTCAGGCGAGACACCTAAACGGGCGACTGCAATACAAGCATCCGTTCACTCGCGATGGTAAACCGCTATCCGCTCGCAAACTCAGACGGTTCTTCGATTGGATATCTCGTAGGTGGCTCGGAGGTTTGGCCTTCGTCACATGACCCGCAGCGCGCTTGACGGTGGGCGCCCAAAACGCGGTAGACTTCGGATTCTCATCATCAAACTCATCGGCAACATGAGCGACCGCAACGATATCGACACTCAAACGACGTTCCAAAGTTGCCGAGGGAGTCCCTCCTGTTGTTAATATGTCGTAAAGACTTGCAGTGGGTAACACCTTAATTGCCACGAAATGGTTCGGTAACTTACCATATATGCCCAACTTGAAGCTCTGAAATAACACTTCGGCAAACAAATGACGAATCACTCATGCGGCATCAGCGCCATTATCCATCGCCAAAGCTTCGGCAGCCAGGGCCCCGCGCGCAACGCGACGGATGCAATGCGAACGCCAATCAAGTAAAGTTGAATCATTACCTTGCGAACTCAAACTGTCCTTGTCAGCTAGACAGACCATGGAGCCAGTTTGACTCTGATTCTCCCGAACACTAGCCCATGCAGCATCCGCGAAGGTAATCAGAACACATCTGGATAACTGCAGTAAAACCACGCGCCCACCAACATCCTGTTTGTCGCGTGCATCACGAAGTACCCGGTTGATTGCCATCAGGTTGGAAATCGTTTGATTTGAACCTTGCCCCGCGGAAGTGGCTGCTGCCAGGTCTGGGCGCGTCTGACCCGCAAACATCTGGCGCGATTCAACTCCACTCGCGAAATTGGTCTTCTCTTCGATGCGCCTCCAGCGTGGCAGCGGTGCTGGAAAACATTGGCTGCAGAACTCCTTCTGGTTGATGAGGATCTGGCCGTTCTTGATCTTAGTAATGTGCCTGCCGCAGTAGGTCAGCTCGTCGTCCCGCCATTTGCCGAAGATGAACCGCTGGCGGATGCTTGCGAATGGTTGTCCTCCGTCTTTGGCACCAGCGCCTCCGATGAGGTCGTTCACGTGAATGCCGATGACCGTGGTAAGGCGCCCCGATGTGTTGTAGAGCAGAACAGAGCCTTATCCAACATGCACTGCTTACCGCCGATGTTGATCAGGCAGTCGCGTAGCTCTCTCCACCGCAAGCGCGGGCTGTTCATGACTCCGTAGATGGCCACGATGGCCCTCTGAACCAGCAATAGAACACCTCGCTGAACACCTGGTGAGCCTTCTGCGGGTTGACGTAGGTAGATCGGCTTTTCACGCTGTGCCTTGGTCTGGTCGGCTTGCAGGAATGCCGTGAAGGCGTCGCCGCCGAACAAGCTGCAATTCCAACTGGCGACCGTCTGTAGTAAGATGTAGAAAGCGGTCCCGGTCAAAGTGGGTGCGTCGCACCTGAGGGTCACGATGTCCGGGCCGTTGTAGCCGATGCCCACAATCCTGGACTTGGCATCGATCTCGGCGACTCCACGTCCAGCGTTCTTATATCGCGATAGCAGACTCTTGGAAGGATAATGCGCTTCCGCTCTTCAGGGTCGTTCTCGATGTTCTTGGGGGTTTTGATGCCTATCACCTGCGCGGCTGAGACGCGCTGCCACGATGACCACTCGCGCACCAGAACGTCTCGATATAGACCGCGCTGTTCTTCTAGTATTTGGGGCCAAGGTATCTCGCGGATGAGCGCCTTCTGGTCCTTCTTGGTCGCGGTGAACTGGCCGTTATTGTTGATGTAGACCTCGTAGACTGGTGCCTCGAGGAGCACGTGCTGCTCGCACTTGTAAGTGGGCATCGCAGGATCGTTCCCGGCCCCGTTGATGCACGCGTAGATACCTGGCGCGCCCGAGACGCTGGCGGTGCACTAGGTGTCCCCGGTTCTGCAAAGCCAGGTCGTCGAGCAGCTCGTCTATCTCCTTCCGCGTCAGCTGGTAGAGGTCGGACTGAAGGCAGGACGTCGTCGCTCATCTTCTCTGCCTGGTTGTCGCTGTTCGCTGTGTCGGCGTCGGCTCCAGGTAATTGTAGTGGTTATGGTTATGGTCGTTCCGGCGGTGGCAGTAGACCTCGGACGTGCTCGCGGTCGCCTTCATCTCGTAGTGCTGCCGCGAGGTCGGATGCAAGGGCGTCGTTGGGGTTGATCTCATATGGTGGTACTGCTCGTTCGTCGTGGTGGCGTCCAGCAGGTGCTTACGAAACTTTGCGTAGCTCGGTCAGGTCCTCCTCGCCAGGTACCCAGCTGTCCCATGCGCTGAAGCTACTCCTTCAAAACTAGGATAGGATGACCTGAAGATTGATCCCAGACGTTGTTCTCTTTCGCACCACCGCTCCCGCTAGGACCAACCGCAGCAGCCGCGCTAAGCCTGGCGGGGCACTGCTTGCCCATCTTATTCTTAGCCTGTCGCCAGAAAGCATCTCGGCCCCCTGCAGTGTAGTCTCCTCGTTCACGTCGATTTACACGTAGCATCGCCCTCTTCTGCCCTGTCGTACTTGGTAAACGCCACGTCTGCAAGTGCCCGGATACGTTCCCTCTTGGTCAGCTCGGCGTCGGCGGTCATAGCGCCGTGCAAGACGGCAGCATTGGCCATTCCGCGATGCTGCCGGGAACCCTCGTGTCATTGCCGAACGTCCACTGGTAGGGTGACACTCCACACTGGCGCGCGCGTGAATTACGTGACTGGTCGATGGAGGCAATCATGAGCTTCGTGTCTTCTGCGCCGGCGAGCTGCGTCGTGTCAATCACCTTCTCGGCCATGTGCTTCCAAAGCGCGATGTTAGCCTCGACTCGTCATGACTGCCAGCGAGCTTCAGCTGGTGGTTTCTCGACGGGAACGTCACGTGCTTCAAGGCGCTAAACAAATGCTGCCTGGAGTGCCCCATCGCGATCGTGGGCCGCGTGATCTGGACAGCCAGCCCAGGATGGCCAAACCAGATTGAAAATACCCAAGACGCGATGAGGGTCACGAGTATGACAGTTAACCACTGCCATAAATAAACATGACATTTCCAGAATCCCAAGGAACAGATGAGCAGTGTGCGATGCATCTGGTAGGTAAAAGAAATCCAATCAATCCCGTGAATTGAAAGAGCCAATATGCGGTATCATCGCCGGTCGTGGGTGTCGAAGTTTAACGTTCCGCACGCATGGACTGCACCGTAAACGACGACTGAGACCGATAGCAACCTGGCTCGCGTCGCTCGAGTTGAGAAATCTCGTGACATCGGCCTGCAGCGGGCGGCTCAAGTTCTGAGGCATCTTCGCGACGACAGGGGCAGCGCGCTTCTCCTGATTAGTGAGTGGCGGTCCGGCGAACCATCTAATTGCCGGCTCGTTGTTGTATAGGTTCAGGTTGTAGCTCTGCAGGCTGAGGCTCGTCGGGTACAAATACAGGTTGTCGCGATTCGCCTCCCACTGGTGGTCTAGGCGGTGCGCGTTCCTCTCCGGCAGGGGCTCGACCAATGATGAACAACGCATGCCAAACAAGTGCATGGAATCGTCCTCGGGGCGCACAAGCTTCGGGAACGTATTCACGTTCGGCAACAATCTGCTGATCTTCTTGGAGCAGTACTGAGCACCTATGAACATTTGGACCGCGTTCGGGTTTGAGACGTTTCGCCTCCGGCTGAAAAGCGGCCTGCATGTGCGGGATCTGCCAGGGGACCAGCTCCTCCACCTTTTTCCACATCTCGGATCCTTCGGCCACTTTCGCTGATGGTGCGCTGCGGCGGCTCATGGCGTCGACGATTGACTGCGCGGTGTTCCTCCGCCGGGCCTCGCCCATGTTTGACGCCGCTTAGCAGACGTGGTGCGCGCGCTTAGCTGGCGGATCGTGGGTGACTGGGTAGTAGATGCATTGGTGGACGCCGTGCCCGAACTCCTCCGTCTCGATGGCCCTAGTGAGGCCCCTGCAGATAGCGTCGGCGAGCTGCCGAACGTAGACCTGTGAGAGCTCGGCGTTGCCGGTCGGTCCTCCCCCTTGCACTTCTTCACGAGGGTGTCGGTGATCGCAGTGTCGAAGGAGTTCTTGAATCAGTAGTGGGCGCGTGCCTAACCAGCGGACCAGCTTCTTCATGCGTAAGCCTTTCTTGCCGATCATGCCGAACACGCACATGTTGGAGGTGCACGCGTACTTTTCCACTGGCACCTTGATGGTCGCATCTTCGCGCCACGAATTGGCCGTCGCAAGGTTCTCAAGCAGGGCACGGTCGCCGTAGCCCCACTGCTTGTCGAAGATGCCCTTCGCGAAGGGGATGAAGCATCCCTCCTCATCACGAAAACCCTCCAGCACCTCCGGCATGTCCTTGTAGTTGATATTGCGGTTGAGTAGGAGCCCGCGCGCGCGCGGTAACTGGATGGTGACTAGTCGCGGCTGCCACTTGTCGATCGTCTCGAGGACTTCTTTCCTGGCCTCCTGCACCTTCAGGTCTTGACCTTGGAGCTTATCGACTGGTTGTAGCGCCCGCGCGCCCCAGCCGCGAGCGCGGTCGGCGGCGTGCAAGGCGACGCCACATTCGCCCGCGAAGATCTCGCATATGTCGACGCCGCGGCGCTGACGTCGAAGAGAACGACTCGCCTTCACGCGGTTCTCGTAGACGCGCTTCTCGAGCTGCAGGGCGTTGTAGGCTGACCTGGCCATGCCGGTGCGCCGCTTAGCCTATCCCATCGTTAATTTGCTTCCGCGTGCGGTGGTCACTCCCAGCTCGAATCGTGATCGTCGCCCCTCGACTCCGCGCTCGGTGATCTCGTCCTGCGTCTACTGCTCGACCTGCGCGTTGCTGTCGGGCGCCCAGCGCGCAGCGAGGGAGGCGAGCGCTGAGCCGGCGAGGGAGGCGGAGCGCATGAGCTGCTTGCTGAAGGGGTTGTGCGATCGATCCTTGCGCCTGGGATCTCGCACGCCCCGTGGAGAATGCAGAAGATCACCTCCGTCGTATTGATCGTGCACCTCTCGCCCTTCCAGACCGTTCCGCAGTGGAGGCGCCCCTTGACTTTCCCCGCTGGGACTGTGCACTCGCGCCCCCCGCTGGTCGGATGACATCGCATCCGAGGGCAGCCTGGATGGCAACTCATCCACGTCGTCGAACCCGTTCGATTATCTGGGAGGAAGCTGTCCTCGCTCTTCTCCTGGCACAAGAGTCGCATCGCCGGAAGCTGTTTGGTCGCGAATATGTCGATGATATTCTTGCGCCGATTATTGTCGAACATTCGGATAATGGCGCGCGCGGCCTGTGCGAGAATCACCCATCTGGCCGGTTGGTCTTCGGCGGTGCGCTTGGGATTCCGCGGCATCCACGGTCTCTAGATACGGAGAAATTAAATCGTGTGGAGCTGCCTCATAGAATGACTTTGCACCGAGACCGCAGTGGGATCGTCCGTGTATTTCGCCTCGGCTGGAATCGGAACGTTTGGATGGATCTCCGTGTGGCTGTTTCGCTCGTCATCGTCGTGCTGCTGGTTGTTTTGGCCCGATCGTCCTGGAATATGTTCCCAGTCGTGCGGTTTAAAATGCAGGTAGAAATTCTCGATCTGGTCTCTAACGTCTAGGCTCGGCTTGCTCGGCCGTTGTGATGTGTGTTCGCTATCGAGGTTTCGTGGCTGGTGATCTCGGCAGTCAGAGCAATGCACTTCGCGGCGATGTGGGCTCTCGCGGTCGGGTCGGAGATCGGGATGATGATCGCGGCGAGATAGCGAAAGAGATTCGGACTCTGGCAGGCCGCGCCCGCACGCAGGAACTGCAGAGGCGTCAATATCGAAGCCCGCCTCCATTGGAGAACCTGCAGCTGGCCATTCGTCGATTCGAACTGCGAGATGCCCACTCCTATACATCGCGAGCAGTATATTCAAAAGCTTGACGGCCATAGAATGCACCCGAGAGCCTGCAAGGTAAATCACACAACCAAGATCTGTCATCAGGTATCTGCCTCCCAAGAAAGGTAAACGGGCTGTGACATCATCGTCAATCGTTGAAGTAACTGTGTGAAACCATGGCACGGCCGCGAATTTCGACAGGGATAGACCAGCGCTCGGTGTTCGTCATTGGCTCGCCTGGACTAACTCGATACTGTTCCTTCTCAGATTGGGAGCAAACTTGAAGACCCCGTGGGTCAAGGTACCGTTCTTGAAAGAATCGGAGTCCTCGTAATCCGGCGATCGTCGTGGCGGTGGTATCGAGCTCCAGCCAGTTGGCGTCGCTGTCAATGTTCGACGCGCTGAAAACGTCCTTCACCATTGTCATCATGCAAATCGAGCGCCCCTTGTGGAAACTCTTGAAACTCTTCGCGTTGAAATTCTTCATCTGGCCACCGTTGCCGCGCGTCAGCATAATATGTCGTGCGCGATCGGGCTCGCGTTGTTGCGATGCGTCTCCCCGGCGGCCGTGCCCTCGCATTGAATGATGCAGCCGCTGTCCGTCGACTTGAGGCGGCGAAATACCGAGCGCCTCGCGGGCGTTGCTCGTCGCGGCGAGGACCTGACGAGCATGTGCTGATTCTGATACTGTCGGTGGCCGATTCGCTGCGTAACCGCGCCGCGTGGATGCTGAAGACGCTCCAGACGTAGTCCATCCATCGTGGTCATGTTCTCGTTGATGTCCAGGCGCAGGCTGTTGCTGAGGTCCGGCTGGGCACCAGGTGTCGGAAGACTAGGGCGCCTCGCTCGCCGTTCTCGGCGCTGTCGTGGAACGCTTGGCACCGGGCGCCATGTGCTGACGATCGCCTACCCAATGACCTAACTCTCCGCGCGCGGAGCAGTTTGTCACCTTCTCGTGGTCGTCCTACGACATGCCGCGCCAAGGTTTTCTCCCGGCCTTGCCTATGCCCCTGCTCGAGCGCCGTTGGTAGCCATTGCCAGTCTTGCCCTTGCCCTTTGTGCCATCCGTGTGGTTGTGACCTGGCGCGCGATTCACCTGGTTGAGCCTATCGCGCGCCTGCTTGAACGTCGCGTGAGCTGCGTAAATGTCCCTTGCCAGCGCTTCGGGCAGCTGCTCGTCTCAGAAGTAGTCGCGGGGCTCGTCCTCCCAACTGTTGTCGCACGAGTCGTCGCAGTAATCCGCATCGATCGCCTGCGATTCGTCGCGTTCTGGCGAGTGGTCGGGCTCAGCAACATCCATAGCGTGCGTCTCCTGGTTCGTAGCATTCACGCTGTAGGGGTACTTGCACTCACGATCGCCACGATTCTTGTTGCGAGGCACCAACGGCATATCGGAAATAGCCTGCCCCTTTTCAGCGGCTTCCGCTTGAGCGTCGAGCCTGCCGCCATCAGCAATGCAGCTTGCGTCTTCGCATCCTGCTGCGAGCTCTTCATGGACTGCCCGCTAATGATCGGATCTGGCATGTCCAGATCGACCGACTTGGCCTGGGGCGCCGCCTTGTCCACGCGCGTCGCGAGCTGCAGCGACGTCTCGCCTGGCTTGATATGCTCCAAATGAAAGAAATCGCCCATCGCGGCTCCGATCTTCACCGACGGGCGTCGATCGAAGAAAGCCAACCTCTCGAGGGCAAGCACTGTCGGGCTCTCGTCTTGCAAGCACTGTCGGGCTCTCGTCTTCCCCGTGGTCGAAAGCCTTGTCCTTGAGCGCCGCGTACAATCGCGGCCCATCTCCTCTGGGTCAATAAAGTTCTTCGCGATCAGCACCCAGTTCTCGACCTGCGCCTGGTGGCGTTTGGAAACCTTTGGATCCTCCATGTCGCCGTCGAACTCCAGAGGCGGTGGTAGATTGCCTCGAGGCCGCGGGCGTGGATACTATCTGCCCTTGCCCTTGGCCCCTCTGGCGGGGACCGCGTCGTCTTCCAGGTCGTCGCCCCCCCAAACTGCGGCGCCGCCAACTGGCGGCGTCGCTGGCAGAGAACCTCTCCTCGACATGGCAGCGTCTGCTGTCCGTGGGAAAATTGCCCTCCGCTGCCAAGTTGATGACATGAAACCAATCAGCGCGTTCATTGAGGCTCTGCGGAGCTGGCACTGGTTCATATGGACCTCTGGGTAGATATCTTGGGATCTCTTCTGCTTTTACTAGGCTCGGTCACACGCGAGCCGACCTTGTCGCCGCAAGCTCACGGGCGCTCCGATGACAAACAGCAGCAGAGAGAGGCAGTAAGAGAAGCGAGCAGAAGCAAGGGAATGCGTGAGACGAAGGAGAGAGGATTAGAGGCAAGTGAAATCGTGTGACATATTGCAGTCGTTAACATCGTCGTCGTCATCGACGTCGTCGTCGCCGTCGCCGACGTCGTCGTCGATGCGTCGGTCGGTCGCGGGGGGCACGTCGTCGTTCGGCGTGGCCATCGCAATCGCCGTCGCCGTCGTCATGGGTGAGTCGGAAGGCGGGGGACTTCGTCGTCGTTCGCTGGCGTCGTCGCCATCATCGTCGTCTTCGTCCACGTCGTCGACGTCGTCGACGTCGTCATCGTCGACTTCGTCGTCGTCGGCGTCATCATTACGGTAACCGTCATCGTTAATGTCGTTGTCGTCGGCGTCGACGGCGTCGTCGTCGTCAGAGCCGTCGTCGTCGTAGTTCGTGTCGTCGTCGCGTTCGTCGTCCGCGTCGTCCTCGTCGCCATCGTGGACATCATCGCCGTCGTCGTCATCACCGCCGCCGTCGTCAAATACTTCATGGTCGCCAGCGTCGTCGACGTCGTCGTTGTCGTTGTCCTGGCCTACATCGTCGTCGACGTCGTCGTCGTCATCGTCGTCGCCGTCGTCGTCGCCGCCGTCGTCGTCGTGGCTGTCGCCGTCGTCATTGTCATCATCGTCGTCCTCGTCGTCGTCGGCGTCGCCGTCGTCGTCCTCGTCGTCGCCGACGTCGACGTCGTTGTCGTCGTCGTACGCGTCGTCGCCGTCGTCGTCATCGTCATCAAAATCGTCGTCGTTATCGTCTTCGACGTCGTTGCCATCGTCGTCAACGTCGTCATCGATGTCGTCACCATCGTCGTCGCCGCCGCCGTCGGCGTCGTCGGCGTCGTCGCTCGCCGTCGTCGTCGTCGTCGTCGTCGTTATCGTCGTCCTCGTCGGCGTCGTCGTTCTGGTCGTCGCCGCCCTCGTCATCATCATCGTCGTCGTGATCATCGTCGTCGGCATCACCGTCGCCATCGTCGTCGACATCATCGTGGACGTCATCGTCGTCGACGTCGTCGTGGTCGTCAACGTCGTTGTCGTTATCGACGTCGTCGGCGTCGACGTCATCGTCGTCGCCGTTGTCGACGTCGATGAGTCGGTCGCGGTCGGGCGGGACACGTCGTCGTTCGGCGTGGCCATCGCAGTCGCCGTCGCAATCGTCGTCGATGAGTCGGCGGGCTGGGACGTCATCGTCGTTCGCTGGCGTCGTCACCAGTATCGTCAAAGTCGTCGTTGACGTCGTCGGCGTCGTCGTCGTCATCATGATCGTCGTCGTCATCGTCACAATTATCCTCAACGTCGTTGTCGTCGTCCTCATCATCAGAATCGTCGTGGTCATTGTCGTCGTGGCCACAGTCGTCATCGTCGTCGTCGCACTCGTCATCGGCGTCATCGTCTTCGTCGTTCGTGTCGTGGTCGTTTTCGCCATCGTCGTCGTTCACCACTGTCGTTGTCGTCGGCGTCGTCGTCGACGCCATCGTCGTCATCGTCCTCGATGTCGTCGTCGTCGTCGTCGTCGCCGTGATCGTGTTCGTCGTCATGATCGTCGTCGTCGTCGTCGCCGTCGTCGTCCTTGTCGTCTACGTCATCGTCATCTCGTGGCCGTCGTCACTCGCCGTCGTTGCCGTGATCGTTTTCGTCATTATTGCCGTCGTTGTCGTCGTCGTTGTCGTCGTCGTCGTCGTCGTCGTCATGGTGGTCGTTGTTGTCGTCGACGACATCGTCGTCGTAGTCGTCATCGTCGTCGTCGTAGACTTCGTTCTTGTCGTCGTCGTCATCATTATCGTCGTCGTCGTCGCCGTCGTCCTTGTCGTCGTCGTCGCTATCGTCCTCGTCGTAGTCGTCGTCGTCACCATCGTCGTCGACGTCGTCGTCGTCGACGTCATCTTTGTCGACGTCATCGTGGTCGCCGTCGATGTCGGCGTGCGGTCGGTCGGGCGGGACACGCCGTCGTCGTTCGGCGTGGCCATTGCAGTCGTCGTCGCCGTCGTCGTCGATGAGTCGGCGGGCTGGGCACGTCGCTGTCGTTCGCCGTCGTCGTCGTCGTCGGCGTCATCGGCGTTTTGCTCGTCGTCGTCGGCGTCGTCGTCGTCGACATGGTCGTCGTCGTCGTCGTCGTCGTCGTCGTTGTCGTCACCGTCGTCGTCGTCGTCGTCGTCGTCGTCATCGTCGTCGTCGTCGTCGCCGTCGCCGTCGTCGTCGTCGTCGTCGTCGAGGTCATCGTCGTCGACGTCATCGTCATCGTCGTCGATATCGTCGTCGCCGTCGTCGTCGTAGACGTCGGTCGATCGGGCGGGACACGTCGCGGTCGCTCGGCGTGGCCACCGCAGTCGCCGTCGCTGTCGTCGTCGGTGAGTCGGCGGGCGGGGCACGTCGTCGTCGTCGTTCGCCGTCGACATCGTTGTCGTCGTCGTACCTCGTCGTCGTCGTCGACGTCGTCGGCAAGTCCGTCGGTCAGGCGGGACACGTCGTCGTCATCGTTCGCCGTTGCCATTGCAGTCGCCATCGCCGTCGGCGGCGAAGTCGGTGGGCAGGACACATTATCGTCGTTCGCCGTGGCCATCACAGTGACCGCCGTCGTCGACATCGCCGTCATAAACTTGACGTCGTCGACGTCGTAGTCATCGCCGTCGTCGGCGAAGCGGTCAATCGGCTGGGCGGGTGGGACACGTCGTCAGCGTCGTGGGCGAGTCGGTCGGCCGTGCGGGTGGGACACGTTGTCGTCGTCGTTTGCCGTCGCCGGTGCGGGCGGGCGGGACACGTCGTCGTCGTCGGCGGCGGCGTCGTCATTGTCGTCATGGCTGGGATTGGTAACAAAAGCGCTTGAGACTTGCCCCAGATCCCGAATTGGTCAGAATCCCTACGGGCGGAAAACAATTTGTTTGTCCCATTTCGGGTCGAGCTCCCGACTTTTTTTTCGAAGGGGGGGTTCGTACCAGCCATGCGTTTTTTGTCTCTTCCTGCCAGCGTGCTCAGAAGACGCTCGTTACATGTTTTCGAATGTTCTTGGTCCTCATGAGATTGAGGTGCCCTTATGGCCATGGCTGGGTCCGCCTTGAAATTATAACCAAAATGCATCCGGGGAGGAGCGGGGGCTGGGAGCTCGGGGATCCGAAACATCCGACGATGTGATCTTTGTTTCGATGCACGGCCCCGAAGGTCCTCATCTCTTTTCCGGAAGTCTTGCGTCGCGGATCCATTTTTGATGGCCCCAGGGCCCGACATATGGCCCTTGAGGCCGAGACCTGGGGACCACGCCAAAATTGAACAAATCTGGACGCAGGAGATCTGGGACTCAGCCAAAAATCATCTGCGAGAGCCAGGTGATGGTGAGCGGAAACGTTAGGGGGGGGACTGGCCCAGGGGGGAAAATACCGACCTGGAATCAGCGATACATCGCCGATAATACATCGCCGATAGATCGGCGGTAGACCCCTGATGGCCAAACCGCACAATCCTGGGCTAGCGGCGCTGCACGGGCGATTGGGAGTCGATGCGCCCCCCCCCCTGAGCCTGTCCCCCCCTCATTGCCAACTTCCCAACTGATGGAAAAAAGGCTCCGCAAGCAAGCGCTGGCCAAGGGAGGAGGAAAGAGACGGCAGAGGAGGAATACACTGGCCGTGGGGGAACTGCAAAACTTGGCCGATCCAACCTAAAAAGAGTACCGTGGATAATCCAAAGCGCCAGCAACATACATCGAAACTACCAAGCAACTAACTACGCATGGATACTGTCGGCAGTCGTTCGGGCTAGAGGGGGAGAACTAGGAGTAGGAGGAGGAGGAGGAAGAGGAGGAGGAAGAAGAGGAAGAGAAAAAAGAGGAAGAGGAGGTGGAGAATGAGGAGCGCCGAGCCCCGTTACATGCTGACTATTTCCCCCCTGGCGCCTCGGCTCCGGGGGCGGGCGCCGCGGCCTGGGCGGTACGCCGCCGGCCTTCCTCCGCGTGGGTGGGTGGCCAGTCGCCGGCGCGGAGCCGCCACCTGGCGCGGCGAACGGCTGACGGCGCGCGGCACGGTCATCGTTAAGGAATCCTTGGACAAGGAACCATTGGTTTGGATAGTGACTCCTTGGATAAAGAATCATTGGATCAGGAATCATTGGACAAGGCATCCGCTGGAGAAGTACTCCACTGGATCTGAAGCGAGGGTGTTCTCTGCCACCTCGGGCCACGACGGCTTGCCAGCAACCGAACTCCGAAGGGCGCCCCGAGGGCGCCCAGGAGGGCCCCACAGGGGGGCCAAAACCATCGCCTCGGCCCCAACCCAGCCCCGTGGGCCAGGGGTCGACCTCCTAGCGGCCCTCGCCGCTCTCTCGGCCACGGCGAGGCGGCCTCCCTCGAGGGTCCCCATCGGCCGAGGCAGAGCCGGACGAAGCCAGCACTCCCTCGAGTGCTGGCACGATACGCCTGCGCCCACTTGCCGAGATGGGTGCTCACTCTCCCTGCCAGGCAGCACGCGCCGCGAAGAGCATCAGTGCAGGCCTGGGCCCTCGAGCCCTGCGAAGACCAGAATCTTGGTTGACCTGAAAAACGCCCTGTGCGTTTGTTTAGCGTTTCTAGTTTGGGCTCTTGACAGGCTGAGGTCGCTAAAGGAACGCAGCGATGTTTTAGCGTTCTTTGGGTTGTGTTTTGGGCGTTTTCAGGTTCGTCGCTGTTGTGGAGCGTTTTGTTGCGTTTTTTCTGTTTTGCGTTATCGTCGGAAGCTCCACCTTGTCGTCTCTGCCAGCTTGGCTCCCGCGCTCCCCGCCCTGCCACTGTTCGCCCTTTCTGCCCCCCCTTCCCTCTCCCAGGTCGACGCACCTGCCTTGATCCATGAGCTGCGAGCTGCGTACACGGGGGGAAGGGGGGGAAAGAGGGGGGGGGCGGGGGGGCAAAACCGGCTCCCACACGGAAGCCTAACAGGACAAAACAAAAAACGCTCTGACACCTGTCTAGCACCGGAAAGGGAGGTGGCAGCAGCGGAGGGCGGGCTTCCACGACGAGTCACCAGCGACGGCCACAGGAAAGCAAACTTGCATAAAGAAGACGATCGGGATAAGCAAGGAGAAGGAAACATGCAATCCACGGATCTGGACATGCAAGAATGGTCTAAGGACGCTAGAACAACGCATCATTGTTTAAAACGTGTCCATTTCTTCTTGTTGAGATTTAAATTCGCTGATTTCCAAAACGCCGAGCTGAAACACACAAAACAAAAGCCATGGGCATATCTAAGATGAACCAGCCGGTATGTGTGACACGCCGTGCACACCACAGAAAGAATTCAGCCTGGCCAAGCACATGGGACTGCGTCACACTGTGGCCTGGACCGCCCAAGGCAAGGGCGGCTGGGCGCAAGGAGCTGGCGGTCGGGGATGTGGCTCCTCCTCCAACCCACCTCCGGGCACAGAAACGCCAGAGGCTGGCGCTGCGGCATCGGCGGCTCTAGAGTTCATCGATTCCATGCACGCCGACACCTTGGGGTCACGCTCATCAGGCTCCGCGCTCGGGAGCGAGGCCGCAAGGCGCTTGCTGGTGGCCCTCCGCCCCGCGTCCGACGGCGTAACCGCGACCGCCTCGGCCCTGGGGGGCGCGCGGTGAAGTTTCAGACCTTTCTTGAAACGGCATAGATTCGCAAAACCATCCTCTCCGTCGCACAGCCCGCGCACTTCCGCGGGCGGGGATAGTCCGTCTCCTTTGCCCGGAGAGAATCCAAAGAGCTCGCGATCACCGGCGTCGCCCACGCGCGCCCTCGCGCGCAGTGGAAAGCCTTGCAGCGCACTTGGAATGAAGGCGCATGCAGCGAGATGACACGACGCCGGCGCTGAGCAGCTTCGGCTGGGAACCTCGATCGGACATGTCCGAGAAACGCCGTGGACGCGATTGCTGCGACGAGGGCCCCGCGCGCTGATGGCCGGCACCATTCGCAAATCAAGCGCAAAAAGGAGGCGAGCAGGGGTGGGCGGAGGCGCGGTCTAGACCAGAGCACCTCGAGGACAAAGAAAGAGCACGGAGAAGGGAGGAACTTCCAGCCCTGAGTCCGGCCCTAATAAAAGCCACGTTTCAAAACAGAGCGCCGAGAAGGGCCGGGGCGCGGCTTGGATGAAGGCCCCGGCCCGAGAAACGCACCGAGGTACTTGCTGAGCGCGTAAAGTGGTGCCGACGCACTGCTGCCCCGGAATATTGCCTACACGTTGCTTGACCATGTGGTGCAGGATCCACTTAGGTTGGCGGACAGCGTTCTGATGGTTCCGTCCTTAGAACAAGGTTGGTGTTCAAACTCGTTTGGACGTTACTGGATTAACGCTGGTGCTGTTTGGCAGACGTTGCGACGCGTTGGCCATGTCGACATGTCAGTGCTGTCTGCGTTTAATGGTCGTAGGACATCATGATGGTAATGCGCCAATGGGCTTCGGCTGAGAATGTCATGTTCGTCTGTGCCTGCGATCTGTTATACCTGCGCAACTCGCGCGCGCAAAGTCTCGCGCGACTTTGCCAAGTGCGTCGAGAAAGAGCAGAAAGAGGAGGGAGAGACGGGGAAACATTGGCGCTTCAAGCCGCACCTCATGACATCACGCAGTCACCACCATGAGCGAGGTAAAGGAGTCTCCGTCCAAGACTGAATTGTGGGGCGTAACACGAAGCGCATCCCTTGGTCGGGCCAGCGAACGCCAAACGCGCCGATGCGAAACTGATGTGCTACCAAAGCGACGTTCACCATTGACGTACACTGCAAATTTCTATTGTCTATTGAATCCAGAACCCACATATCCATCGCAAATATGAGCTGCGTGTCCCTGTTGTGGTCGCACGCGCACTTCTGCGAAACGGGCACCGCGGAGCGCGATCGCAACATATTGAACCAATCTGCCATGTTCAGCGCTGCTTGCATAATGAATCATGGATACAATATCTTGCGATGAAGAATTATGCCAGGTTCTTGAAACCTGTGCTCAACATTGAACTGTCCCAGTACCCTGCATTCCGTTGCACCATGCATCCCACTTTTGTATTCCACGCATATATCAATTACTAGTGAGGCACCTGTATCGTCTGATCGGGTTTGCCCATTTCCAATTTCGTCACATGGATTTCGTGCGATAGTTGAAACGTCTGGCCTCCTACTTCCACGGCCCACTCCCAAGGGAAGCGCCTCTAAGTTTCGCGGCAACGCAGCATCTACGTCGACCGTAGACGGATCACCTTTGAACATCACTACGCAATCTTGAAACCTCGGCGGCACCGGAATTACTGCCACCACTCTACAAGACGCGCGCAATTCATGGAACTCCTCGCCACTTGCAAAGGTTTGCGTTGCCTGAAGGAGCCTCGGCATATTTCCAGCTTCCTACTGACTCGGTTGTCCACGCTCCTTGTCATGTTAAACAAGGGCTACCAGAACTCCACTTTTCTTTTCTCCGCAGATGTCACCATGCAGGATGCCCCTCCACTGAGCCACGACATGCTCTCGAATGCAATCGTCTTAGATTGCCCCAAGTCGCGCCATTGGCGCCATCCTTGATCGCTAATGTTCTCCCAGCGGGGCGAGCCCCAACATGCTGCGCCATGGTTCTTCTCTTCGGCAAAGGAACAGCATCGCCGCGTTGACCTTTTGCTCCCAAGTCGCACGATAACTTTATTTGTGAAAGCACGTTTACCGATGAAGGTGTAAGCTGTTTTCGTGATCAGCAGCGGGCCTGGGCCGCGGTTCCAGGTCCGTGAGAACAGTTTACCTACGCGGCCACATTTGCTCAAAGAGATCACCGGTATCCACGTTCATATCACAGCCGCCCAGCGGGCGCGCGATCGGCGCTCTGCCCATGTAGCAACATTTGCAGCGCCGAAGAGTGACCGCGGAACGCCGACAGGGGCACCCGACCTGAAAACGACGGCCCGGTCCGAGGCGTCGAAGCACTACTCGTTGATTAGGAGCCTCCAGGCGTTTGATTCGGAGCCTGCAAAATCCTCCTCCTCCCTTTCTTCCTCCTCCTCCTCCTCCTTCACCTCCTCTCCTCCTCCTCCTCCTCCTCCTCCTCCTCCTCCTCCTCCTCCTCCTCCTCGTCCTCCTCTTCTCTCTCTCCTCCTCTTCCTCTTCCTCCTCCTCCTGCTCCTCCTCTCCTCTTCTCTCTCTCTCCTCCCTCTCTCCTCCTCCTCCTCCTTTTCCTCCTCCTCCTCCTCCTTCTCCTCTCTCCTCTCCTCCTCTCCTCCTCCTCCTCCTCCTCCTCCTCCTCCTCCTCCTCCTCCTCCTCCTCCTCCTCCTCCTCCTCGTCCTCCTCGTCCTCCTCGTCCTCCTCGTCGTCCTCCTCCTCCTCGTCCTGCTCCTCCTCCTCCTTCTTCCTCCTCCTCCTCCTCCTCCTCCTCCTCTCCTCCTCCTCCTCCTCCTCCTCCTCCTCCTCCTCTCTCTTCTCCTCCTCCCCCCCTCTCCCCGTGTTCCTCCTCCTCCTCCTTTTCCCTCCTCCTCCTCCTCCTCCTCCTCCTCTTCCTCCTCCTCCTCCTCCTCCTCCTCTCCTCCTCCTCCGCCTCCTCTTCTCTCTCCTCCTCCTCCCCCCTCTCCTCCTTGTTTTCCTCCTCCTCATCATCATCATCCTTGTCTCGTTTTGCCTCTTGGGCTGCTGGGTGTCCTCTTCTTAAAGCTGTTTTGGGGTGTCGCTGGGTGTCCTTATTAGGTGTTGACGCACAACATGCGGGCAGGCGCTTGCACCGTGCCCCCTCGCCCTCCCATCCCATCCTCCACCACCACCTCCTCCTCCTCCCTCTAGAAAGTTTCTAATTCCAGCTGTCTGGACCGCTGTCTGGAGGGGGAGGAGGGAGGGAAGGGGGGGGAGGAGGGAGGAAAAAGGAAGGAGGGAAGGGCGTCGAGGTGGAGGGCAGGGGGAGGGAGGGAGTATACCCTGACCTTGTTCTTCACGAAATATATCAAAAGCGTGACGACGATATCAAAGCAGCATACATAACTTGTAAGATATACTCGGGGAAGGTATTCTTGAACACGTGTGAACACAAATGTGCGCATGTACAGCTGCATGCATGTGTATAGTTTATTTCCACGTGGAAGGTAGGGTGGCCATGGCCTGGGACCATTTGAATGGGGGAGGGGGGGGGGCAGATAAGCTATTCTACCCCTTCGTTTTCCAATTCCCCCTTGCAAATCCTCGTCCTGGTTTACTTGCTACTCGTGGTATACATAATTATCGTAATCCTCCTGCGTTTCCTCGAAGTCTAGCAATCTGCTGCGACGCACATATGTTGCGGATGTACGACCACAACATTCCAAGGTCGGCAAACGTGGTGGATGTTTGGGACGCCCCCCCCCAGTGCAATGAGAGGGCCCCAGTCAATCACGAAACTGAAACCGATGTTCCCTTGATCTCTGTCCGCCCCCTGCCCGCAGCCATTTTGATTTCAGCCTCAGGCCTCAGATTCCGGCAGCATGGATAATATTATTCTTCCATCCTCAGATTCTGGCGATGATAAGTTGATGCTTCCCTCTGATGACGACCCTGATCATGATGACACTAGTCAGGTTGGGCCTGTTGTTGCTAATTCAATAACATCGACAGCAAAGGCCAAGGCCAAGGCTAAAAGGACACCCATTAAAAGAATCACGAGACGTTTCAAGACTTGCCCCCGGCCTTCTCGTGATGATCTGATGAACACCCACATGATTGGAAGGAGAGAGCCGTCATTATGGAATGCACCTACAGACTACCAGCTCAGGAATGCAAGACCCGAGGACATCATGGAAAATTACAACCCAGAGAGACTTAAACTTCGCCTTGGTAATCGACCCCTCCGAGTGAATTACTCGATCGACCTGCTCACTGGTTGGGACTTTACTCAAGAGGAGACCCGGAAGAAAGTCGCTGGACACATAAAGGCGTTGCGCCCCAAGGTCTTGGTCATCAGCCCACCATGCACGGTTTGGTGCGCACTTATGACGTCTAATCGGTCTCGCATGCAAGTTAACAAGCGGGAGGCCCAAATTCGAATGGGACAATTGCATTTGGAGTTCGCCATGCTCCTGGTTTTGTTACAAATAGCAAGTGGGCGCAAATTTGTGTTTGAACAGCCACTGCGTGCAAAAAGCTGGGATCACCCGTTCATGAAAGATATTCAAGGCCATGCTGATGTGACAAGTGTATCATTTGACATGTGCCAATGTGTTCTCTTGTGGAGAGCTCAACGAACGCGTCTACCCAGCACTACGCAATGATATGTGTTCTGCACCCCCCACGCTGCTTATTGTGAAAGCTTGGCACCGGTAAAACAGACGGCAAACCCAGAAGTCAGGACTTGGCTCCACATATTTTCCCACGGCTGGTTCCGAGGTTGGTCTTCATCATGCCCAATTCTGACCATGCAACTTTTGCCTGCAAAGAGAATCATAATATGTTGCCTCGTCGTTCCGACAGGGCAGGCACAGCATTCACCCCGATGTTTTTTCAAGGCTGACTTTAGCATGAGCAACGCCATTTCATGATGCAAAGAGGTGGAGGAGCGCTCAGAGGTGGTGCATAGGCATCGGCATAGGCATGGGAGCGCTCAGAGGTGGTGCATAGGCATAGGCATAGGCATAAGCGTAGGCATCGGAGTTCGGGGGGAGGCATAGGCATAGTTATAGGCATAGCCATAGGAATTAGGTGGGGACGTTGGAATTAGGGGGGGGCAACGGACCAATAAATAAGGTTTGCGTTAGAACTCCTATAGGGCAAGCCTATTTGGAGAAAAACAATCATCTCGTCTCCAGCTATATTTGACGCGGCGTCAAGCTAGTTGCCGTTTCCCGCGACATGTTCGTCTATGCACCGATGAAGGTTTAGTTGAAACACCAGCCGAGACTGCAGTAAGCGGAACATGAGTAAAAGCTCATCCCGCACGCGTGCCACATGATTTCGGGGTGGAGCAGGGGGGTGGCAGCAGAGGCACAAGCAAAGTCCGGAGAGAATGGACGAAGTTCGACAGAGACCTGGATACTCAGTTCCAAGACGCCCCGAGATGGATCCAAGATGGTTCCAACATGTTCGACGCTTGCCTCCAATACGGCCCCGCAACGAATCCAAAACGCCATTTGATTGCCCGAAGACGGCCCCAGAAACCCCATGTGGACTCCAGGAAATCCAAGACGGCCCAAAGACCCCAGAAGGCTCTCAAGAGACCCACGCCGAACCTTTTCGTCGAACGTGCTTGAAGCGCGAAGCTCTGCACACAGAGTGAACAAACAAGCAACGCCATGAAGCATGCAATGAACAGCCAGGAACAGCTGGCAAAGGCGCTTGAAGCAAACAAATCGAGCAAGCGACCACCAACGCACACACCAATCATGAATTCATGTGATGTTTACTGATACCGATGGCCTACACGATCTGTCTGCGACGTATATGTCGGACGTATGTGTGGGACGCGTTGTTTATGTAGGACGTTTGACGCAAACCCTTCGATAACAAAAAGGACTTATACCAAACTCCAAAATAGCAGTTTAAGCAAATTGGTTCTGGTCAGTTTGAAACTAATTTGCTAGTTTGGAGGCTAATTGCGCTTTGCCACAGGCGCGAGTCTACTCAAGCGGGTCAGGCGGACGGACCTCTGGCGAGCGGGTCGGGCGGGACACACGTTCATCCTCACTTCTTGGTAAATCGAAGAGATTACTGTTCCGCTACTCCACGGATTTTCCTGTGGCGCGGTCTGACCAGGTTTCGAAGCGAATCCAACCGCGGTGGCGAGGGAAAGGTAGCGATATCGGTACCCTCTCCTCCCGCTACGACTTGCAGAGGGAGGAGGAGGAGAGACGTCAACACATCGTATACAGCCTTAGGCCAAATAACGTCCTACAAGAAACAGTGCTATCGGCCAGCACGTGTTGTGAAAATGGCTGGTTGATACTTCTTGCCCAGCGTGGCGGAACTGCGGCCGTCAAGCGGCGAGACGAAACGCAAGATGGACCAGGGGAGGCGACAAGGCAGCAGACAAATCGAGAGGCAGGCGGCTTGGGACTGATACCTGGCCAGTCGCAGATCGACCTATAACAAAACAGCGATGAAAGGCGAGAGCCCGAAGAACCCCCAAGAAACATCCCTGAGGACTCTGATCCAGGCCAGCGTCGTCGTCGTCGTTCCCCGTGAGGGTCGGCGGCACTGGCCGAGAGGCCTTCGCAATACCAAAGACGGGGATCCCCGTACATGCATAATTTCTTTGTTTGCTCTGGCGGTCTCCTTGGTGAGTGTCTGAACGTCTGGCGCTCTCCTTGGTGAGTGCCTGAACGTGAGCGCATCATAATATGATTACGACTTGACTCAACCATCGTGAGTCCGACTGAGAGCGGGTCTGAATATGAGCGACCAAATCCGAGGGGGTCTGAGTTCGAGTCGGTTCGGCCAACATGGATGCAGCTGCAAGAGAACCTGGATATGGTCGAATCTCGTTATAGATGGTTATGGGGGCGATGGAGCCTGAATCTGACAGTGCATGATTACTTGTGGGCTTGTGGGTCTTCATCTGGGCGTCTCAGCATGCACGGCTGAGTGCGCCTCCTGGAAGCTGCCAAACTCTCTTGGGGTCTCCGTGGGCCCGCTGAAGCTTCCCTGGGGCCACCTGGAATACCAAAAAATACGAAAATGGAAAAACAGGCGACTCCAAAACTAGCGCCTCGCTCCTGATATTCCCACTACGGCCGCGAGCGGGCACATGCCCCCCCGGGAGGTGCCTAAATGCATGCCTGCTGTACCGCGGTGATCATGCAACCCCCAGCAGAGCGTAGTCGGCGACGCAACACGATCGCCTCCCTCGAGACATCCCCGCCAATGGGCCGCGAACGGTCAAGCATCCCTCGCCCTGGCGGCTCCGCCGTGGGGCACTCAATTGCTGTATCCGCTGTATCGCGGTGTTCCTGGGGGGTCAGAGCAGCCACACGAGCGCCTCGCTGGAGACATCCCCACGATCGGGCCGCGAACGGGCGAACGTCCTCCTCCCTGACGGCCCCCTCCTGGAATGCCCAAGCGCCACGCCTGTTCCATCGCGGTGGCCACGGGGCTGTCAAAACAGAGGGTTCTGGGACGGCAAAACGAGCGCCTCGCTCGAGGCATCCCCACCACTTGGCCGCGGACGGGCAAGTGCCCTCCTCCCTGGCGACTCCTCAGTGGGGTGCCCAAGTGCTATGCCTGCCATGCAGCGGCGATCATGAGGTCTTCAAGCGCAGAAGGCGGAGGGGCGAGGCGAGCGCCGCGCTCGAGACATCCCGAACATCTGTCGCGAACGGGCAAGTGCCCCCCCTCCCTGGCGATTTCGCACTGGGGTGCGCAAGTGCCACACCTGCTGAATGGTCGTGGAGCTCTCAAATGACATGCGCCGGAGATGGCAACACGAGAACCTCGCTTGTGGTTTCACCACCGTCTGGCCGCGAACGGGCAAGTGCCCCCTTCCCTGGTGGCTCGTTGGGGTGCCCAAGCAAGTGCCACGCCTGCTACATCGCGGTCACGAAAGCTCTAACCAGAGAAGAACCGGGGACGGCACAACGAATGCTTAGCTTGTGGCATCCCACCTATCTTGCCGCGGACGAGCACGTGTCCCCTTCCTGGTGGCTCCTTCTTGAGGTGCTCAAACGTGTTGTGTGCTATATCGCTGTGCTCATGAAGCTCTCAATAGAGAGGAATCGGAGACTGCAAAACGAGCGTCTCGCTCGAAACATCCTTACCGTCTGGCCGTGAATGGACAAGCGTCCCCCGCCCATGGCGGCTTCTCATTGAGGCGCCCAAGTGCCACGCCTGCTCCATCGCGGTGGCCATTGAGCTCACAAAAGAAAGGAATCGGAAACGGCAACACGAGCGCCTCGCTCGAGAGATCCCTACAGCCTGGCCAAGAACGGGAAAATGCCCTCCTCCCTGGCGGCTCCCCATTGTCATTGGAGTGTCCCAAAACCACGCCTGCTATGCCGCGGCGATCATGAACTCCCCAAAGAGGCAAGGCGGAACGGCAAGACGAACGCGGCACTCGAGACATCCTCACCATCTGGCTCGCGAGCGGGCAAGTGTAATCCCTGTCGGCTTATCCGTGGGGTGCCCAAGTAACATGCCTGCTACATCGCGAAGGCCTTGAAGCTCAACAAAGAAAAACATCGGGGAAAGCAACACGAGAACCTCGCATGTGTTATCACCACCGTCTGGCCGCGAACGGGCAAATTCCACCATCCCTGGCGGCTCCTCATTGAGGTGCCTAAATGCCAGGGCCTGCAAAACCGCGGCGAGCATGAATATCTAACCAGAGAGGAATCGGGGACGGCACAACGAGCGACTTGCTCGTGCCATCCTACAATACTGCCGCGATCGGGCAAGCGTCCTTCTCCATGTCAGTTCCTCCTTGAGGTGCCCACAAGCTTTGTAGGTATGCTTTTACCGCGTGCTCATGATGTTTTCGACAGAGAGGGTTCGGAGACTGCAACACGAACGCCTCGCTCGAGACGTCCCGGCAGTCTGGCCGCGACCGTGCAAGTGCCCCCCCTCCCTGATGATTCTTCATTGGAGTGCCCAAGTGTCACGCCTGCTACATCGCGTTGAGCATGAATGCGTCTCAGCGTGACTGATCAGAGTGTGAATGGTTTGTGTGTGGGCCTGAATATGGCTGAGCTGAGTATGGGTAGATCAGAGTGTGAGTGGTCCAAGCCTGATCGAGTTTGAGTGCGACTGGGTCTGACTATCAGTCAATATGAGAGTGTGCGTATGTGGTCTGAGAACGAGTCAGATGAGAATGGGTGAGCGTGAGTGTAAGCGACCCTGAGAGTGAGAGTGAGTCTGAGCGATAGCGAGTCTGAATATGGGTGAGTATTCCTGTGAGTCTGAGCACGAGTAAGTCTGAGTGCGAGTGGGCCTGAATGCTAACGAACCTAAGTACGAGTAAGCCTGAGTGCGGCAGGGAGGATATCTGCATCTGAGGATATGAACAAACTGGCACAAGCAGAAACTGTCGGAGGTCCACGCGGATTTCTTGGTTCGAGGCTGGACACCCCGCTCCCTGGCGCGCGAGGCGCCGCCATGGTGGCCCAGAGCAGATCCAAGAAATCCAAACAGACCTTTGAGTGCTTATGTTCCTGCAGCTTACCTCACTTCGATCCCCCGTCGCTCTCAAGCCACCCCTCCTCCCGTGAGGCCGGGGGATTGTGGAGTCGCACGTCGTTTTGATATGATTTTCATATAGTGGAACGCTCCTTCATCTTTAAGCTTTGATGCTTGTTTGACCTGCTTATTTTCACCGTGTTCCCCTCATCATATGCTTCTCTCGTTATATCGTTATCTCGTGTTCTCTCGCTCTCTCTCTCTCTCGTTGTGTCTCTCTGTCTATCTCCTGCACCAGGCCAGTGCATGTCGATGCGATACCAATCCCTTTGCCAACCAATGCCAATGCGAATGCAATGTGAATGGGGGAATCCTTTCGCTCGGTTGATTTCAATAAGAATCCTTTGTGGGCGGTGTCATTGCGAATCCTTCTTCGGAGGATTTCAATAGAAATGCCTTTGTGGAGGGTTTCAATAGGGATCCTCCTGTGGAGGGTTTCACTCGGAATCCTTCTTGTAGGGGGTTCAGTAGGAGTCCTTCTGCGGAGGGAGCTGTAGGACTCGCCAGCGCAATGCCAACGCAATGCCGAAGCAGTGCCATCGTAATGCCAAACCAATGCCAAGGCGATCCCAATCCAATGCACATGCAATGCCAATGGGGAGGAGCCTTTGAAGTAGATGTTGAAAAAAAGGATCCTATTTCTGGAGGGTTTCAAAATCGTTGTGCGAAGGGGGGCACAAGGACTCGCTAGCGCAATGCCAGCGCAATGCCAAAGCCGTGCCCAATACAATGCCATCCTTTCGCTCGGTAGATTTCAATCAGAATCCTTTGTGGACGGTGTCATTGCGAATCCTTCTTCGGAGGATTTCAACAAGAATCACTGTGTGGAAGGTTTCGATAGGGATCCTCCTGTGGAGGGTTTCACTCGGAATCCTTCTTGTGGGGGGTTCAGTAGGAGTCCTTCTGCGGAGGGAGCTGTAGGACTCGCCAGCGCAATGCCAACGCAATGCCGAAGCAGTGCCATCGCAATGCCAAACCAATGCCAAGGCGATCCCAATCCAATGCCAAAGCAATGCCAATGAGGGGGATCCTTTGTTGTATATTCCAAACGGAACCTTGCTTGTGGAGGGTTTCAACAGGAATCGTTCTGCGAAGGGAGGCACTAGGACTCGCCAGCGCAATGCCAAAGCAATGCCAACTCAATGCCAAACCAACGCCACGGCGATCCAAACTTAATGCCAGTGCAGCGCCAATGGGGTGGATTGCTTGTGGTAGCGCTCACTAGCAATCCTTCGAAGAACCCTTCGGTGGATGGTGTCATCCACAAAAGAATCCTTCTAAGGACCCTTCTTCGGAGGATTTCACTCGGAATCCTTGTGGAGGGACTCGCATGGAACCCTTTTTCTGTGGAGGATTGCAATGTGAATCCTTGTTGTGGGGGGGGGGCGTAGGCATCGCTCCCGTGGGCGTATTCAATCGGAATCCTTATGTGGAGCGTTTGGTTGGGACTCGCCAGCGCAATGTCATCGCAATGCAAACGCACTGCTAACGCACTGCCATCGCAATGCCAATGCAATGCCGATGGCATGATTCCAGTCGTGCAGCGGATTCCAACAGAAATCCTTATGTGGATGATTTGGTTACGGACCCTTATTCGGCGGAAATTGACAGGAATCTTATTGTGAAGGGTTTCGGCAGGAATCCTTCTGTGGAGGGTTTCACCATGAACCCCTCATGCGGGGGACCCTTCACGTGGAAGTCTTAACTAGGAATCCTTCTGTGGTGGGAGGCATTAGAAGTCGCCAGTGCAATGCCAAAGCAATGCCACCGCAATGCCAAACCAATGCCATGGCAATCCCAATATCCCAATCCAATGCCAATGGAATGCCTGGGGAAATCGTTTGTGGTCGGTTTCGATAGGACTCCGTCGATGGAGGGCTTCGAATGGAATCCTGCGTTGAAGGGGATTAATATGTCCACTTATGTTGCTCCCATCGCACTTAAGGACCACACCCCATAAATTATTTCGAGCACCCAGAAAAGTATCGAAACAGTGTCGAACGAGTATCGCCTCCCAGGGCCCGACACGTGAAAACCCTTAAGTTTCGGTATGCTCGAATTTTTGTTCTGGCGTTCAAGGCTAAAGTGGATTGGAACGTCATAGCCATCCACCCTTCCTCCCTCTCAGGCCACCCTCCCATGCCACCCCTCCTCCCAGCCTCTCTTCTTCGCTCTTGAGTCAGCCCCCCCTCTTGTGCGGCGGCGCTGCCGTGCTCTCTTCGGACGAATTCTGCCACATTGTGGCCAGTCGCGGTTGGCCTGTGCCAGTTCTCGCCCCCTCCCCCTGCTCTCCTCATCGGCCCGGCCCCCCCTCCTCCTCTTTGCTTCCTCTCGCCTCCCCCTGCTTCAATCATCCGCTTCCTCATCCTCCTCCTCCTCCTCCTCGTCTTCCTCCTCGTCGTCCTCCTCCTCCGAACTGACGCCGGCCCGATGTCTCGCGCCGGCCGCGCCAAGCGCAAGGAGCAGGCGGTTGCCTGGCGGCCCTCCTGTGCCGCCACCGCTGCCCTTCGCAGCCAAGCGCCAACCAGGCTCATGGCCTTTGGGCCGCACCTGCCGGTGGTGTCTTCGCTTTCGCCGCGTTCGATCTCCACATTCCTCCTCTCGGCGGCGACTCCGGGGGGAAGTGAAAAGAGGCGGACCCTCTGAGGACAGGCTCGGAAGCCCCCCGGCCTCCTAAGAAGTTTCCTAAGCCGTCCCCGAAGGCACAGCATGCTTCTCAGAAGGCGCGAGGGTTTCTGAGAAGTCCCGCCGCCATCTGAGCAGGCCATTTCCTTTTCGCTTCTCCCCTGGCTTGCCGCCGGTCCTCCCCCGCTGCTGACGCCGCTGCTCCTCTTCTCATAATCGGTCCCCCTCTCAGGCTCGTCCACGAGAAAACCCTCGATCGTCGTCGTCGTCGAGATTAGACACTGCTCGTCGTCGTCGTTGTCGTCTACCCTCTTGCCTCATGCGTCCCCTTCTGCTCCTCTCCCCTCCGTGGTGCCACACCGTGGCACGGATCGAGCGAGGGCGCGAGCACAGCGCGAGCACACCCGCAGGAAGATGCGCGGGGCCTTCGGTGCGAAGGATAGGACGCGCGTCAGGCACTCACACTGGGACTGGGATGGTTCAGAGGCCGTGTGGAGTGGAGTACGAGGAGGGACGTGGCCCACGATGTCCCAGTCCTCACGCACACCCGTATGTCATTGGTCGGAAGCAAAGGTCTTTGTTTGGACCATGCGCTATATTTCTGACCAGTCTACTTGTTATGCCCTCCCATATCGCTGTGCACTGTTTGTTATATCTGTCTCTATTGCCTCTGTCTATGTCTCTCTCTCTCTGTCCTCTTTATTTATGATATGTATTCTCTCTGGCATGAACTTTCCATCCACACTATATACTAGATCATTCGGACCAATCTCTCTTTCTGTATGTATATAGCCTTCTCTCTTTTGTTTGTTCTCGCTCTCTCTCTATCTCTGCACATATCAGCCATCGTTGACTCCAAGAGTGCTAGACGACTCAAATCAAGGAATCAGAGGAATCAAGCATGCTTGGAATCCGCAGCTCAGCAAGCAAGCGCATGTGCAAGCAAGCGCCCGAGCAAGCATGCAAGCAAGCAAGTAAGCACGCAAGCGTGCAAGCGCGCAAGCAAGCAAGCAAGGAAGCATGCCGAGGCATATGCGTAGGCATACGAGTTAAGGGGGGAGGCACAGGCATAGGCACAGGCATAGGCATACGCATAGCCATAGGAATTATGGGGGCATAGGAATTAGGAGGGTGGGCAACGGACCAATTAGTAACGTTTGAGCTCGGACTCCTATAGGGCAAGCCTATTTGGAGAACGTGCATCTACACACATAAACACAGCTACCAATGGTATATATCTGGATGTCTTTCGATCAATATCTCAATGCTACCTCACTATATCGACGTAGTCGTAGTCGCAACTACTCTCTCTCTCTCTCTCTCTATATATATATCCCGCCGTGCCTGTCAGAGACCCCCCTCCCTGTGTGGATGTATGTATGCATGTATGTATGCATGCATATACGTATGTATGTGTATATGAATGTATGTATGTATGTATGTATGTATGTATGTATGTATGTATGTATGTATATGTATGTGTATAAGTGTGTATGTATGTGTATGTGTATGTGTATGTGTATGTGTATGTGTATGTGTATGTGTATGTGTATGTGTATGTTTATGTGTATGTGTATGTGTATGTGTATGTGTATTTGTATGTGCATAAGTGTATGTGTGTGCACGTATAGCATACTCACTCAGACCCACTCACAACATACTCATTCACAGCAGACCCACTCACAGCATACTCAGTCACATCAGACCACTCCAAAAAAGGCCCAACAAAATGCACGTATTCGTGCTTTTTTTTGGTGTGGGTGGTAAGCGCGTCTCCCGTGATCGTGTTTACCGAATGCGATACATGAGTAGAGTGATGGCGTGAACGCCGCGCACCCCCTGTGAAGAGTCCCATTCAGTGTTCCTGGAGAAAATACGGCGTGGGCTAAGCTGCATCAGAGGAGGTGGTGCTGGTAGAAGATGGGAGATAAATGGGTATAGCGCATTGGGTACTGAGGATGTGGAGGTGGGGCTAGAAAATGAGCTTAAAACTACCGCAGAACAGCACAAATCCACACACCCAACATAACCTGACAACACATCCACAAGAAATGCAAAACCATACACGGGCAACACGCACATAACACACTTCACAAGATCACAGACCATAACACAGCACCCACATCACATCACAGCACGACCACATCACAGTACCTACATCACATCACAGAACAGACACACATCACGAGCCTACAGGACCACCCACACAGCACACTCACATCACAGTTCACATACCCACCAAGAGGGGGGGTAACGGGGAGGCACGTATTGATATATGTATATATATATAGAGAGAGAGAGAACAACAAAAAAAAAAACTTAGCCCTGCCCCCCTGGGGAAAGCCAGACACTGTTTTTTTTTATCGTGTCTGGAGCAAGGCACATCTTTCACAGCGGTGAGCGACTAGGCGCCCAGGCGCAAGTCGGATATACTCCCCTCAGCAAGCGTGCGCGCGAACACGAGCCTTCAGAACAAAAGGTCTTCCGAAAGAAGAGAAGCACGAACAAGAGCGAAGGCGGAGGCGAGGCGAAACAGGGAGAGGAGGGAGGGACAACTTGAGCAGACACGTCGACGGTGTGACGTCGATGCGGCGAGACCTCGGGACCTGGGGCACGTCACGTCACTCCAGCTTGTTAAAAGCGACCAGAGACTTAGCCCTGCCCCCCCGTGGAACGCCAGACACTGCTTTTATCGTTTCTGGAGCAAGGCACATCTTTCACAGCGGTGAACGATTAGGCGCCCAGGCGCAACTCGGAGAGACTCCCAGGCTCATGCTGGAAAGCAATGGCCCGCAAAAGGCCGAAATAAACATCAAGGCTTAAATCTGTTCCAGAGCGTCGAAGTTCTAAGCGATTCGGCCGCCTCGCCCATGGTAATGGCGATCGCCTTACATAGCTGGGAAGCATAGGCTGCGGCGATGGCTGTCAAGGGCTTTCCACCTGGAGCTCTGCCCGCGAGCTCCTGATGCCACAGGCCTGTTCTACAACAAATATTGCCGTCTGCGTGACACCAGCGCTTTAGCCGAGAGAGACATCCCCCCCCCCCCACACGAGACGACACGAGTACACTTCTTCCAAGGCGTTCCGAATTGGCACTGATGAAAACGAGCAGTAGAACAGCCTGCACAGCGGGTCAGAGCTATCAGACGAGGAGCAAGCCACATCAACGACCTGTCTGGTCTCTCAAGGAAGGCTGGCACCCGGGACTGTCTGCGCACATTGATCAGCCTGCAAGTGACGAACAGAGTGGCGTTGCCCAACTTCAGACGAGAATGCTGCGAGTCGGTGAGCGAGGGGAGGCCCGCGGGGGCAGCAGCGGCCCGCAGAGGCTGACGGAGAGCCTGAGACCACGAAGTACACGGAGTACCGAATAAGACACCGAGGACCAGGCCGGAGCTGATCCACCCCTCGATGAGACGCTCCACACATCGCACCAGCAAATTACCGTGCACACCATACTGAACATCAAGAGATACAACGTCGTAGCCAGCCTCTCGCAACTTCTTGGACACGCCAGCTGAGCCGGCGAACAGCTCCAGGAAGACGCAGTGGCGCCGGCGCGTCGCCCCTCGGAGGGCGCACTGGAGCTCCTGCCGCAGTCGGCGCACGATGCCAGCGGTCGAGCGGCTCAGCGGCGGCGAGCGGCTCGCCTTGCGCCTCCGCTCGCGCTGGCCGGCCGCTTCCGAGCCGCCTGGACAGAGCTCCGGCAAGCAAAACTCGGAAGTCCAGCGGCAGCGGCCGCGGCCAGCCGCCTGATGCGCAGCATCAGCGGGTCGGGCACCTGGTCGATGATCCCCGAATGGGTGAAGCCGGCGCGCACGAGCTCCTGGAAGTTCTGCTCCACGAGGCTCCCGAACGAGTAGGTGCTGTCGGGGGCGAGGCCGATCTCGCGCAGCAGCTTGGGCTCCTTGGCGTTCCTGGCCATCGACGAGGCTGCCTTCCAGCGCCCGCCTCGTCGGACCTGCTCCACCGCCCACTGGTTGGACAGCAGGTCGTCGGAGGCCCCGCCGTGCCTGAGGGAGTAGAGGTGGGGCCTCAGGCTGTCCAGGCCCAGCAGCGCGACGGCCTGGACGAACGCCTCGCGGAGCTCCGCAGGACTGAAGGCCCACAGCAGCTGCCCGTGGGGCGTCGCCCGGTGGAGAGCCTCCAGCAGCGGTTTGAGCCACGAGTCCAGGTCCACCAGCGCCGACTCCTCGAAGAGGCCTGTCTTGCCAGGCTGGCCCTCTGCCGCGTTGTGGAGACGAAGCCCCCTCGCCTGATAGGCTGGGCCCGCCTTCGCGGAGGGGCCACCAAGTGCTGCGCCTTCAGCTTGAAGCGCTCGCACGGCCGGAGATAGCACACGAAGGACACCATGATCCGCATCGCCATCCGCGTCTGACCGAGGGCCAGCATGACACCGGCAAACGCGAAGGTCGCGGACCGCGGCAGAGGACAGCGCGTGAAGCTGGGCATCCTCCGCTTCCAAGCCACTGCTGCACGCCAGCTCTGATAGAGCCCCGACTTGCCGGCACGCCGAACCTTCGGGAGGAAGTGCGAAAAGGCTGCGAGCAGCTCGCCCCCCTCGGCCGCCGCCACGCCAGCCTGGAACTGGCTGTTGAGGAAGCCCAACGCGGCGAGGTCCAGCTCGCGGATGAAGGCCCAGGAAACCTGGTGGAGGAGGCAGTGGCCCGTGAACTTGCGGCACGCTGATCGGTAGAGCTCCTCGGTCGACTCCTTGATGGCCAGCTGTTCCAGCGAGGTGAGCCCGGTGGCTGGCTTCCTGCCCTGCAGCAGGTTCCGAGCCAGGGTGGCTCGAGCTCGCGACTGCCGGCTGCCACCCGGCGCCCGGGGAGCACGCCGCGCCATCGGTCTTGGCGCCAGCAGAGCCCCCGGGCTCTGCGGAGGAGGGAGGCTCGCCGCGGGCGCGCAAAGGGCGCGCGCCCGAGAACCACCCCCTGAGCCCACGTGAGTACGGGTCCGAAGGGTTGAGCTCCGAAGCGGCCCACCGAACGTAGAACCGTGAACCCGAAGCCAGGCTGAGTGCTGCCAATTTCTGGAGAGGCTCTCTAAGATGACGGGAACGAGCACGCCCCTTGGTGGCTGCGAGAGCGAGGGGCAGGTTATCGACCAGGGCGACAATGCGTTTTCCGAAAGCTTGCGAACTCCGAAGAACATGACGAATGGCCAACACCAAGGCCTCCCCCTCGAGCTCTAGGATGTTGAGGCCCTCCGGGATCTGCGCCGCGGCAACCCCAGCCCAAGACGAAGCCTCCAGGACATCTCCAGGAACCTCGTCGAATACTGCCTCCGAGAAGTTCAAGAAGGGGCCTCCAGGGGATCTCGTTGAAGAAGAACTCGGACGGGGAGGTGATGAAGAGTCGAGGTGACGGAGTGCTCTTTCACGGGCTCGCGCTCCCCCTTCGACTCGGTGGCGCCAGCGCTCGGACTGACGCCCAAGCTCCGCCACGCGGTCGGTCGCGAGCCGGCGCCGAACAAGCCCGATCCGAACTCGGAAGCGTCGGAGGCGACCACCTGCTCATGCCAAGGCGCGAGCACGTCGGCCCGCAAAAGAAGAAGGAGGCACCTCACGCGCCAGAGCTCCTCACGCACCGAGCGCCGCAGACCCAGCGGCCGGCTGTCGGCCTTGGCGGCGAAGGCGTGCGACGCCTGAAGCTGGCGCAGGGCCCCCCGCCCGAGCGGCGCCGACCAGGTGACGCGGCCGAGCAGCACCTTCATGAGCTCCCCGCTGCACTTGCCAATGCGAAGGAGCTTCTCGATCGACAGCCTGAGCCGCCACAGGCACTTCGGCCTGACAGCCAAGAAGCGGCCATCCGTGAGGCTCAGGCCCAGAGACTCGGCGTCGTGGCTGGCCCGCTCCCGGGCGTGCACCACCAGGCCCAGCTTCTCGAGCTGGGGGCGCATGCGGTCGCAGTGGCTGTTCGCGCCGCTGGCCCCCGTGCCTGACGCGAAAAAGTTGCCCACGTAGCCGGCGGCCACGGGGCGCCGTCCTCGTCGCACCTGTCGCCCGGGCTGGCCGTCCTCGATGAGGCTGCTCGCCGGGAAGCCGCCGAGGCTGATGCCACGCCGCAGGACGCCCTGGCACAAGTGAAGGGCCCACGAGAACCCCATGGGCCCATGGGCAGCACGCGCAGACAGGGCGCGATGGGCTGCCCCGCGCCAGCTGGCAAGTCGGCGACCCCGCCGTTGAGCAGCAGCCCCGCGCCCAGGCTAGGCAAGGAGAAGTGCGGGACCATGTCGGGCGGAACCAGCATGTGGTAAAAAGCGGCCTCCAAGTCCCTGGGGCGATGAAGACCTTCTGGTCCGCCTCCAGCGCGCCGAAAGCCGAAGGAGTAGGCAGGCGCGTCGAAGGTGCAGCCGCGAAGTCGCAGTCGATGGCTCTCGTGTCGAAGATGATCCTGAGACGTCCATCTTTGCGCCCGGCGAAAAACAGCGCGAGGTCTCCACCATGCCCATGCTTCCAAGTCAGCATTCCACGGCGCCAGGCCTCTCTCAAAAAGGTGGCGTATTCACGAACGTTGTGCTTCAGCACCGGGTCGACGCATGCGCCCCGAGGGCACGTCTCCGCGCGGGGGCTCCGAGCAGCCTGGGACGGGCGCAGCACAGGCCCCTTCCAATCCCTAAACCACGAGGCGTCCACATCACCAAGCAACTCGGTCAGCGGGACCGGCATGCGAGGTGGAAGGCCAGGCGATCTTCTCGCCGTCATAGGGAGCGACGGGCCCGCCACCACTGGCGTAGCCGGGCGCGCCTGACAGGAGCGCGCTGAGGGCTCCCTGACCAGGGTCGAAGTCTGGCGGAAGTCGGCCGACACGCCGGTGGCAGTGGCGAACGTGTTCCAGGGCCAGTCGCTGACCTGCATTGGGGCCGACGCCAGAGCTGGAACCAAAATTGCCATACATATCATTCAACGCGTCCACGCCCTCAGAAGCCCAACGATCAGCATGGGCAGCGCGAAGACGACGGCGGGCCGCGCAACGGCTCACAGGGACCTCGTCAAAATTGCAGCGCTCCGAGACCAAGGCGGGGAAGGGGAAGAGGTCGCGCTGGCGGCCCTCCTCCATTGTACGCCGAGCGCGGCGAGCGCCGTGGGCAGAAAACGCGGCGGGGCTGCCCAGGATCCCCGCCGTGGGGGGCGATCACCCCTCCCCCCTGCCCTCGGTGTCCCTTCTTGCCAGGCTTCTTGGCGGAGGGCTTCGGGGGGGCCCGTTATTCGCGCGCCTTGCGGCGCTCCTTGGCCAGCGCGGCCTCGCGGGACAGCTCCGCGGCCACGAAGGTCTGCAGCTGCGGGCGCGCGCAGAGGTTGCCTCAAGTTGCGGCAGCACTCCTCGTGCTCCACGACGCCGACGTCCGAGTCCGCGAGGCGGAACATCGCCTTGAAGACCGGATGCCGACCGAGCGGCGCCCCCCCGCTCTCGTAAATGGAACGGCGGACCCAGAGGCACGTTCTCGGCCCAGATAACCCAGTCTGGCCAGGGATGCTCGACCAGCTTGAGCACGCCCTCCCTGAACTCGATGCGCCTCTGGCCCAACATGTCGAAGGCGGCGACCAGAGCCCGCGGGTCGGGCGGGGCCAAGCCAGCGCCGGCCGCCACAGGCCCAGCCACAGGAGCCAGGACAGGCAGCGCCACAGGGGGCGCCACGGGGGCAATGGCCGGCGCGGCCGGCGCGGCAGCAGCCGGCGGGGGCACCGCCAAGGCCCCGGGGGCCGCCGGCGCGGGACCAGGGGGCGCAAGCGCCCCAGGGGTGGCTGCCGGGGGCCCCGCGCCGCCGAGGGTGGCAACCAAGGCTCCGACTCCACCTCCCACGCCGGCGGCGCCGTCGGCGGCCGGCGCAGCGGGCGCCGCGGCCGCCGCGGCCGGCGCGGCTGGGTCGACCGGGGCGTGGATGCCCGCCCCGACCCCGAGCGCGCTCCCTGCGGCGAGCTCGATATGGAGGGTGGACTTGGCCTGTCGCGGAAAGCTGGCGGCGACCGCGCGGTCGAGTGCCGCCCAAGCCTCCGCCGCTGTGGGAAGACGCCGAAACCGATCTGAACATGGGCGCCAGCGACGGCCGCGGGCGTCGCGCCCTGGCTGGCGAGCCTGACAACCTATCGATGTCCTGGTTCGGAGCGTTGCCCTCGACGTAGTCGTCGAAATCAAGCGTGGAAATATACGACAGCTCGCCCCGCTCTCCTAGCGTCAACCTTTCATGGTACATGAGCGGGCCGGGGGCGCTGTACCTGACCAGATATAGAAAGATCCGGCCATCGCTGGCCCTGGGAGCGCCTGAGCCGGCCGATGCGGGCCTGCTCTTAATTGAGGGCGAGGGCGTGGAAGTCGAGCGGCGCGACGGAGTCGACCTCGACCAGCGACGCCGCGGCAGCGCGGCCCCCGGGGGCGTTGAGCTGGCGCGAGCCGCCAGCTCGACGCAGCAGGCTCCCGAGCCGACAGACCAGGGAGAGACCAAGCTTGGAGGCCTCCACGAAGAGCAGCCCCAAGAACCCGGTGCCGATCTGGAGTGACCAGGACGGAGATGAGGACTCGCCTGCCCCTGGGCAGGCCGGGCAAGGGGTACACGGAGACGGGCGCGTGGCCGGCTGGCAGGCGCCCGCGGCCGCGGCGATGCAATCCGCGAGGGGGGCCAGCACCTCCGGCTGCGACTCCTCCTCCAGCGCCGAGAACTCGGGCTGGGCCGCCGCTGCCGCCGCCGCGCTGGGGGCGGGAGGCAGCCCCGGCGCAGCCCGCCACCGCCAGCGCGCCACGCGCATGGCACTCAGGTGACAGAAGACTGAGAGCCCGAGGCCGCGCGCAACCATGGAATGGGGCCGGCTGCGCCCCTTCAAGACTTGAGAAGACGCGTCGACGGTGCGACGTCGACGCGGCGAAACCCCGGGACCTGGGGCACGTCACATCAGCTTGTTAAAGGCGACCATATATCACACATATGTTTATATGTGTTATGGTTTCTCTTTCTACATGTGTATACATATGTAAATTAGAGTGTCCCTATATATAGGTATATGTGTTTCGCCTTCTCTCTCTAGCATCTACTCAGTCTCTCTGGATTTCCATCCCATATATATATATATATGTTACTAATGTGCCTACTCTGCATACGTCAACCATCAAACATCCCCTCTATGCCTTCCCCTTTGTTTTTCTCTCTCTCTCTCTCTCTCTCTCTCTCTCTCTCTCTCTATATATATATATATCCATCGACCCAGTCGGCGATTGTGAGAGGCCCGTCGACGCGAGGCCAATCCAACCCAGACTGAAGCGCGCGAGCATCCTTTGAATCGTCGTCGCCGTCGTCGTCGTAGAACATCGAACAATCAAAGGGGATCGAACAAGATCGTAATTACGTCGAAGGAAGCCCCTTCTCCTTTTCCCTTCCCCGCCTTCCCCGCTGGGGGGGGGGGCCCGGGGGCTGGCCCCAGGGGGCGGCCCCGGGGGCTGGTCCCAGGGGGGGTCCTGGAGCCCCAGGGCCTCAGGGAGAGCCCAAGGGGTTGTGACCCCTCCCCTGCTGGGGATTTTCCATTTGGCTTTCGCCTCCCAGACGCCCGCTCCGGCCCCAGTGGCCCCGGCCCCACTCCCGGCCCCGGGCCCCGACCCTGGCCACCGCCGCGCCCGCGGCCGCGGCTCCAGGCCAGGGCCGGCCCCGTTCCCAGCCCCGGCCCCGCAAGTAGGGCCCCATGACAGGTGGGGGGCCCCGCGGGTTGCGACCCTTCCCCCGCCAGGAGTTTTCCCCGCCGGCTTTCGCCCCCCAGACGCCCGCCCCCGAGATGACAGATGGCCCTCTTCTTCCGCCCCCCCTCCTCCCCCGTAATTGGCCATTTTAGCTCGAGTCCGCAGCGTTGGCTCCGCGGAGAAAAATCTTCTGGCAATGGAAGCGGCGGCCCCGCCAGCTTTCGCATTCGATAAAATATTCAAGTATTCTCCCCCCACTTTACTCACCTGTCTCTTATGCGATGGCGTTTTCTCCTTCTGCTGCTGCCCGCGCTCGCGCGCCGCCGCGGTGAAATGCGGGCCCCCCTTCTGGGGCGGGGCCCAATGGTGAGAATGGCAAGACACGGGGCCAGGAGAGTTGGCGAAGTTTCGCGCCCAATCTGTTCCCGATGCGGAAGCAAGAAGGACACGGAAGGCAGTGTCTTCTATAACGCGTGCGGGCGCAAGCTCGCCAATGTCGCTCCAAAGGCCGCTGTCGAGCCTGGCAGTGCCCGGACTGATGGCGGTCGACAGCCGGTTGAAGGAGGCGGCGGGGGCAAAGAGAGCAGAAAGGCAAAGGCAAGGATGGCGAAGGGCAAGGTGCTGATATTAATTGCGTTTTTGCGCTACCACGCATCCAGGTGCTCAGTTCGCTGTGAGAGAGAGAGAGAGAGATGAGCTCAGCAAGTATTTTTCCTGGGACTTCCAACTGCGACTGCCCCTGAGCCAATATGATTACAAGCGCGCCGATGCAAGAGGGGACGGGGACGGGAAGGAAGAAGACAGACAAGAGACAAAAATGGATAGAAGAGCAACGGTGGTCACTGTCTTTACTCTCGCCGTATAGAACAAGCACGGAGCAATCGACCCTGAGCACCCTCGAAATCAGCCGGCTCGTCTCCAGCTCTAGCGGGGGAGGAGGAATAATTGGCGGCTTCACTATCGGGGTACCCGGGACGATTGACGTGCAGCAAGACATGCGAGAATGAGTGACCTAAGTACGGATGCTCCCGGAGAAACCTGTGCAGAATTCGATACAGGAAAACATCGGGGTATTGCAGGGCACGGAACTCAGCATACAGTGTGCTAATGTCATGTGCAAGCAAGCTAAAATCTACATACATGTACCTGTCTACACACGCGATGAATTGAGAGCGTACCAGAGCGGCCTTGCGTGCTATAGGTGCATTGGACAGAAAATGCTGGAACCTAGGGCGGACTACATCACCACGCGTGCACAGCTCATGGTCATTTACATTCAACACGTGCGTGCTCAGAAGACGACCTTCCCGAATAACGACACGAAAGCCTGCGAAAGTCGATTCGTCCTCAATCTTCAAACGACCCAGCAGATTGCATGTCGATTCGAACACATGGACATGGCGGTCAGCCACATCAGCTGCCAGGCCCGGGTTCTCTGCCAGCAACCAAACAATAATGCATATGAAAATGTCGTCCACCCACCTGCACACGACGCGGTCCATGTGGATGCCGGGTACACTCGGTGGCACCGAAGAACACAAGTTCTCGAGATAGCAGCACACCAGCGAGCAGACCCCCGGTGACAGTGGCGATCCTTGAGTCATTCCGTTTGCAGGGCGGAAGAGAACGGTCCCAAAATACAAATACCCCCACAACATTTCGAAATGAAGAACACCATCCATGTCGTCAACGTGTAAGACAAAGTGATCCTGTGTAGCCACGCGTGCTTGCTGGTCACGAGGGATGGACCGGTCACTCTTTGCAGGCATTACATTCCGCGAGAACCCGTGGAACGAACGAGACGACACAGAACGCTGACGCCGAAAATGGAGAGCACGTTCCCTTGGGATACACACCACCTTCCTGCGAGAGCCGAAGCGAGCCACCCACTCGGACAAACGCCAACGCCATGCAGCCAGTATGAGGCCACGGTCCACATTGTTGAAGAAAGACTCGATGTCCCGCTTGTACGTGTGCGCGTGACCAACCCATCCCCTCCTAGCCCGGTCGTGCGTGCTCACGTTCATGTTGTGAAACTTATCAACAACGGAGAAAACGTCGTGCACAGCATGATGACCACCCAGTTTACATGCCATGTGGTTAAGAACACGACATGCTGATGAGTACAATGGCTTGCACGCATGTGTACAAGACGAACCCAACGGTCTCATTTTGGTGTGAATGCCGCTCTCTTTTACCCACCCTTGAAAAACTCAGAAAACATGCCGGTCAGGAGGAATGACACGTACTCCGGAATAGGCTGTGTTTGACTGCAGCGCGTCGAGGGCCTTCTCGAATGCACGCACCCCGGGATAGTCGAAGACCGCATTGCCATGAAGTATTGCTAAATTGAAGCAACGATTCTGCCACCCACGGGGACAACAAAATGATATGATCGATTTGTTTTTGTCCACTGGGCCAATCACTGCAATGTCGCCCAGCATTGATCGCCACCGCATCATGTCCCCTCCCAGGGCCCCCGTGCCTCGGAAGTGCGATTGCGAAGAAAATATACTATTGATGGTCGCCCAGAACTTGTGCATTTCCAAGACGAACGGCCCGCGAATGATGGCGCGTACCCGGTCTGCGAGGTGTTGGAAGGAAGCAGAACACTGACGTAAGAAACTCTGCCGGCTCCAGGCCAGGCCGCTTTCCGCAGAGAATGTGCGAGGAAAGGCTTGTGCGAACGAGCTAGAACTAGACCGAATACAATAGCGCGCCTTCCCAACGTAACCCTCGTCCTCCCCCAACATACTGCGCAACGACCCACACGTGCATGGAAAATCATACTCTGAAATACGTTTTGCCCACCATTTGACGTTAACCATACAAGACTTAATAGTAGGAGACTTGATAGGCTTAGTAAGCAGAGTAAGACGAGCTTTAGGAGGCAGAGCACACGCAATATCTTCTCGTACGCTATCTACCATCAGACGTTCAACATCCACTCCAGGAAGAAGAGGAAAACGGAGGAGAACAGTGGTGGATGGAGCCGTGGTTTGCGTTAAAACTTCTGAAATGCGTGATTTCGCCACGAAGTTAGGGATGCCGTGCAAGAGCGAATCAATGACGTTGTGTAGCCTGTGAATGAGGCCCGGTGAACGGTCGTATAGCTTCTGCACACATTTTGCGACGTTCTTGCCTTTCGCCCGCGTGTCCCCCAATCTGAGAGCAAGAATACCCAGGTGGATCCGGCCGTGCGCGCAATGCTGAGCAAGCTGGCCTGGCTGGCAACCCAAGTCCTCTGCAGTACGTACCACGCTGCCCACAAAATGTGCACGGTGGAGAGAGCGAGGAAGATGACGATAAGGATCACGAGGACGAGTGTGTACACTGCGAAGTACATGACTATGACAATGTTTGTGCACAGGCGCTTTACATGTATACTTATACACCCATGGCGTGTTGAGCTTGGGGTTCAATGTGCTGCATAATTGTCGTTCAACATATTGAAGTTCCAGATCGTTAGAGCGCTGTAGACATACAACAGGACACACAATAAACGACGACCAACCAAGACGACGCATAACATCATAAGCAGGTAAATATTTATTGTACCCCTTCTGCCCCAGGATCTGCGCATAGTGCTCAACGGTGCGCGCCCCCAAACCCCGCACGGACTTCCCGATGTATGTGCACGCGTGGTGCGCCGAGAACCATATGTAGACAATCTGGCCCTCGGAGTTGTAGCCGCGCCTACTTGCCGACACCATCTCTGTTGACCTCAACAAGAACTGGTGTAATTTCCGGTGCCATGCAAAATCGCTGATCCAGGACGCGCAGGCAGAAGATGGTGCGCATGTAATTGGTGATGATGAGGAAGTAGGAACGGGAGCGAGAAGTGAGGTTGCAGGACGACGATGATGAATTGCAGCAACAATGTAATCTGTCGCACCGGCAGGTTGAACAAGGAGTGCCCACATACCTGCGCACGCCTAAATTCTCTACCAGCACTTTGATATGCTTGTCGATGTTATGTAAAGCCTGGACACTCTGGTACCCCGGCGGCCGGCGAACGGCAGCATGAGAATATCTGAGGAAACTGCGCACCAATCGTAATACGGCAGCATGAGTACACGCGCGCGAACAACATGACGTGTCTGCAGAACTCATTGCCCACGAGTTGGACAGACCGACGAAGTCTGAATCGCAGCAACACGAAGAGTTGCCCTGCCAACCACATCCGCGACACAAGTCCAAATGAAGACAGGAAGCCGCCTTTGCAACATCTGGCCGGTTACCGAGATGTACTTGCCAGAAGTTACCGACGGAGCCCATATCGTGATTGCTCCTTCACTTCTGAGTGGGATGGCTATCCACCGTCATTTTCGCAGCAGCTTCCCAAGCAGCCAAATCCGCCGGCGCTGCTGGCGCATCCGGTCTCGCCCGCTTCTTCTCGGGGGATATCTTGGCCGACTCCATGCGCGGGAAGAGCTGTTCCTCGGTCAGGAGGGTCTCCGTCCCGTTGTCCCACTTCACCTTATACATGGGGATGGTGCCCTGCAGCTCCATGCTCACAACCTTCCCGCCGACCTCGTTGCCCCCCAACTGGGCCTTGAATTCGAACCCCAGCGCCGATGAAGCCGGACGCGGCGATTCCATCTTGGCTGCCTGCGGCTGGCTCGAAGCGCTGCCAGACACGTTAAGCTGGTTCTGCAGCAAGCCTAACAACGTGCCCATCGACAAGTCGGAGCCGGACGCAGCACCCTGTAGGAGCGACTTCAGATCCGGGGTGGATGGGCGCAAATGTGGCGCGACGAAGTCTTTCTCTGGGACCCTGAGGGTGGAGTTGACGAGCTTAACTCCGGTGACCCATTGCTGCCATTGCTCATCCGACAAATGTGACGGCACAAGGCTGCGCAACTCGCGCGCCCTTTCTTGGGCCACCTTGAAGTCGTCACTGGCCTTGAGAAATGCAACCATGATCTTCTCCTTCTGCAGCGCATCCGTGGCGCCGATGTCATTGGTAGCAATCGTCGTAATCTCCACGTTCGGATCATCGGCGAAGCGGAGACGGCTGCCGTCGGAGTTCTCGGTGACACCCCGGAGGTCGACGACATCACGAGGAATTACGCGCATGGCTGCCTCCCATGACGGAGAAGACCAACTAGCACCTTTTCCTCCTCCGATGAAGACCGGCGCAGGCTGCTGTTGCATATACCCTTTGCCCTTCCCAGAGGATTGGTCGGCCCACTGCTGCGCCTGCACGAAGGGATTGCGAGCCGCCATCTGCTCTGTGATGCCGGACTGCAGTAAGAACCAGCAAGAAGAAATCGAAACAATATTGAACAGGATGGAGATACAAACGAACTGAAAGTTTGAAAGTAAGAGTGTGCGATATACGGATCTGCACGGGAGCGGAGAGGTCCGATCGCCGTGCTGGGCTGAGAGAAGAGCTCAGCAAGTATTTTTCCTGGGACTTCCAACTGCGACTGCCCCTGAGCCAATATGATTACAAGCGCACCGATGCAGACGTGGACGTGTCTGAGCTCGAGCAGCGGGTGGCCATGCTTCACAAGGCAGGTGACTCAGTCAGTGCGTCCAAGCATCGTCGGGCCCTGCAGGGACAGCAGCGCAAGTTGGCGCAGGCGTCATGCGTGGCTCCGCTTTCCCAGCAAGTCACGACGGCCCGCACGCAGGTAGGTGCAGGGGCTGAGCCAGAAGCTCCAGCAGGCGGCGGGGCACTTCGAGCGGCTGGCAGAGGCCCTCGAGCAGCAGCGACTGCGGGCGCAACAAGCCTCGGGGGATCTCGAGAAGCAAGAAAATGAGCATCTGGACCTGGTCATGGAGCTCAACGCGGAGGTGGCCGAGGTGGACCAGTCTCAGTCCCAGCAGGTGCCAGCGCTCAGCGCGGTCAAGATTCTTGCCGGCTCGATCGACCAAACCCCGTTGTCGTTCGCGGGGCTTGGCCTCGATGACGGCGAGTGCGGGATGGGTGAAACTGGTAGGAAGGAGCTATGACGGAGGGGGCGTCGAGGTTGCAAAGCGAGCTTGCCGCGGCGACCAAGACGACGTTCGGGCAGGCGGCGTAGAAGGCGCAAGCCTTCAAGACGGAGCAAGAGGCAAGAGCAGATGGCGCAGCGCTTGGCGGGCGAGAGACGTCGACGCGATACCAGAAGCGTTTCGGGGGCGGCGGCAGCAGGTGATTCATCGGCTGAGGCGGCCACTTCCACGGCGACTTCGGCGGCGCCGACGCAGGCAAGCCAGGGGCCTCCTGCCTCGGACCAGTTGGCGTCTGGGGCCGAGGTCAAACAGGGGGCAGACAAGATTTGCATTCCTCAGCCACCTCAGGCAGGAACAGGAGCCAGCAAAGTGCCTGGAGCTTGAGTGGGCGATCGACATGGCCGAAGGCGCGGTGAGCGTTCGAGTCTCGGCGCCTGCTGTCGTTGCAGTTGGATATGAAGGACCTGCTGCTGCAGTGCTCTGTCCGTCGGGCACGGATGGCAGCGCATCCCTCGGTCGCGCAGGGGGATCTGGATCAGCGGGGCGGTGAACAAGGGCTTTCGAATGTTTCGGCTTCCACGCTGGGGTCGGTTCCAGGTTCGTCTGTGCCGCTATGCCCACCTAGACAAGGATGCCCCCCGCCGTGTCTGAGTTGCGCCGCAGGCCTGGGTCAACGCGCGGCGATTGCCTAGGGCTCGGGGACCGCGGCGCAGCACTCGGCAGCCTGGGCTCGGCTGGAGGCTCAGCAGAGAGCGCAACATGCACTTCGGGTTCTGCGGCTACTTCGGGTTCGACTGGCCCAGGGGCGCGCGCCGGGCGCGCTGGCCAAGGCGCCCCGCCCAGGGCCCCCGCGCCCCGGGGCCTCTGGCCTGGGCCGAAGAGGAAGGGCAAAGGGGGAGAAGGGAAAGGGCCCCGCGAGGGGCCGGTGCCCCAGGCCCGAAGAGGAAGAGCCCCGAAGGGGCCCGAGGAGAGAGGAGCCTGCGAAAGTCTCGTGCCTCACGGCCGCTGCTCCTCAGGAGCCGCGTCCTCGTCCTGCGCCTGCCCGCGGCGCGCCTCGTAGCAGCGCTCTCGGAAGACCCCTGCGCAGTCGCTGCCGGGGGCGGCGCCGCGACGGCTCAGGTTGCGCGCGCGGTGCAGCCCGTGCACTCCGATGGCCAAATTGGAGAGCTCGTCATAGGACATCCTGGGGGCCCCAACGCGGAGCAAGCGGGCCAGAGCCTGTAGAAACGACCGGGCGACCCGGCAGGAAGCAAAATGACGAATCGAGTCCTGCTCGTAGCCGCAACCAGAACGGCACCGCGTGGCATGCCCATATCTGGAGCCAGTGCCCAATTTGGCATGCCAAATCTGGCATAAGGCACCAAGCCGCGTCAACGTCTCCGCGGCTGGTTCGACGCGAGGGCGAGGAAGAACGGCCAGCGGCCAGCGGCCAGTGCTGGAGTTTCTTGGTCAACAGAGCACGGAAGTGCGCCCCCGCCGCTGGGTGGGCATCCGCGCGGAGCTGCAAGGCCGCATGCTTCTGCCAACCCAGCTGTTTGCGCCATTTCTGGTTGGCGGGGTCCCGGCCTTTGAGTACTTGGATGCGCTAGTGCGTTTCCTGCTAGGCAGGAATGCAAGCAACTTGCTTCCGTGAGCTCACCCAGCCAACTCTGGTCAGCGAGGCCTCCACCGGGCACTCCAGGGCGGCCATCGCACGGGCCCTCCGGGTGATATGCAGGCCCCCTCCCGCCTCGTACTGAACCACTCTCGCCTCGGCCGCCGTCGCGGTCGACTCCACGTCTGCAGGCTCGTGGGTAAACCGAAGTGGCCAAGCTCCTGCAGCGCCTCGTGGTGATCCAATCAAACGGGCCTGGGAAGAGGCGCCGCGATGCCCATGCAACGGCGCGCTGCACATCTTCCGGGGGGGGGGGCCCAACTGGCCCGCGAACAGTAGCACGGAAACCGCGTAGACCCGGAAGGCTTTCAGGGCGAATAGGAGACCCGCTCCCAGGCGCCCCCGCTGCTCCGCTCGCATCTGGAATTTGACCCATGGTTTGGCCCATGCCAGCTGCGCCTGGCTGGGCCCCAAATCAACGCCAAGATGCTTGACCGCGCCGGCAACCGCCACCCCCCCCACCCGGGTGCGCACCTGCGAAGCAGCGTCTTCGCGTGTTCTATTGCGTCCGGGTCCAAAGGGGCCACCGCCGACTTCGCGACGTTCAAATGCAGGCTGGAAGTGAAGGCGAACTCGTCAAAGAGCAGCTTCAAGCGCGGGAGCTGCGGGCCTGCGTTCGCCAGCACAACCGCCAAATCGTCGCGGTTGCAAGGCTGGCGGCGCAGCTCGCGGCCAAGCCGCCTGAGGAACAGGTCCGAGCAAGCGGCGCACAGCAAAGGCGATAAGGGACGTCCTTGACGAATCCCCCCGGGACAGCTCAAAGCCTCTGATTCGCGCCCCCGCCACTGAAATCTCGCAGTAATTGTTTGTGCATAGTGCCCCGATGAAAATTAGCAACCACGACGGCCATCCCAAGTGTTTGAAGAATGCCAGGAAGAGTTGCTGCTCGATGGAAGGGAAGGCTGCAGCGCAGTCGAAGAAAATGCCAAGCCCCCTGACTCCGCAGCCGCACAATGGAGCATCTCCTCCTCAATGCCCACGATGTTGCTGAGCATCGAGCGCCCGCGAATGAAGCTCCTCGGCGATGAAGGGCCCCAGAGCCGGCTCAGGCAGATGCCGCCATGCGCTGGCCGGGAGCCTGTTGTCGGCGCTCGTGATGCTGAGCGGCCGCGCACTCTCGACGATGTAGAGCGCCGCCCCATCCTCGGTCTCCCCGCTGGGCTGCTTCGGGGGGAAGATCAGCAGTCTAGCATTAAAGTCGGGCCAGAACTCGCGCATCGCCTCAGCATCATTCACAAATCGCAAATATCCCGGAAGCCCTTGTACAACACATCGATTGATAAGTCCCACAGTTTGCGCCATAGTGCGTAAGGGATGCCATCGGGGCCGGGGGCGGAATTCTTCGATTGTTTGAATTCTTGCATGATGTGACGACGCTGAATTCGAAGTTCCTGAAGCCGCCGGTGCGAAGGGCCTTGGGCATTTCGGTGATTCCCATCATCCCGCAACCACTCCTGCAACAACTCCTCGCTAACTCCACGAGCGGTGAAGACCTTGCCCCAATGTTCCCCCAGCGCCTGCGCCATCGCCCCGGGCTCCGTGAGGTGCTCGCCCCGAGCCGACAGCACCGCCTTGAGCGACACGGCCTGTCCAGGGAGCAAGCGGTGCAAGAGCTGCGTAGCCTTCCGTCTTCGCCTGAGGGCAAAGTCGCCGGCTCCCTCCCGGAGGTCGGGGTGAGTCGCGTTCAGCTCGTTCACGGCGTGCTCCGTGGCCAGCTCGACAGCATGATCGCGAATGGGCTGGAGCCCCCTCGTGGTGTGCAACTTGCAGTCGTACGGGTTTGCCAACAGTGTCCCCAAGGTGGGCTAGCGCTCCAGGCAGGCGGAGATGGCGCCAAAGGCACCCGCCTCCGCGGCGCGAAAGCAACGCATCGCGATGCCCAAGCGGCCCTCGAGGCTGGCGGCCCGCATCGCCCGCGGGGGGGCCCTGCAAGATATTGGGTCCGACCTCCCGCATGCAATCCTTGAGGAGACTGATGCGGTTGATAGCCGTGTCCTCCTCCAGTTCGGTCCGCTGGCTGTGGAAGCGAAGCCGAACTTTTCGCGCGAAGTCGGGGTGCTGGATCTGGGCGTCGGTGAGCGGCCGTTCCTGCTGCGGGAGGTGCTGCGGCAAACGCCGGGAAAATAGCACCGCTCTGCGGTTCGAGGCCTCGATTTTCCACTCCAAGGCCACCGCCTTCACCTTTCTGTCCAGCTGCTCCGCGACGTGTTGGTTGCAGTAAATGCGGTCCAGCCGCGACCGCGCGCAATTAGATGCGAAAGTCATTTCGGGCTGGTGCATCTCCTGCATGGACCGGCGCTTGCCAACAACCTCCTGAAAATGCGCTTGCTCGGCCTGGTCACGGCGCCCGGCACTGGCCGTAGTGGAGCAGGAGCGCCGGTCGGCGCCCAAAGTGGCACAGTTGAACGCCCAAGAGAGCCCCAGGAACACCCCAAGAGAGGCCGAAGAGGGGGAAAACCATTCAAGCTCCCCACTCCAAGAGGCTACCAAGAGGTCCCGAAATCGCCCATGTCTGCTCGACTTCCAGGCTTCATACACTCCACGTCGGCCCCAGTTGCCTGCGAGAGTTCCCCAGAACGGCCCAAATACACGCCAGGATGGCCCGGGAAGGCCCTAAGACGGCCCAAAGGCCCCCCAGGACAGCCCAAGAGGGCCCGGGAAGGCCCCAACAAGGACTCGCGATCGTCGTCGCCGTCGCCGTCGTCGTCGTCCGCCCCCGTGTGAAAATAGCAGACAGTGAGGTCGAGACTTCCCAGGGGGCCCGCCAGCTCAAGTCGGGCAGCGCGCCCAGGCCGGAGAACCTTACAGGTGACCTCCGTGAAATTGTCCAGCAGCCTTTGCTTGACGACTATCCCCACGCCCGCACGCGCCGTGCTGGGTCCGGGCGCCCACCACGCAGTGGCACCAGAAGGGGGAGTCCATGCAGCATGCTGTCCAACAGTGCCGTGGGCCTCTGTGATCAGCACCGCGTCGCTGCGGGTCAGCAGCGCCGCCAAGTGGGCTGCCTTCCGCTTGCGGCGATGGTCCTCGCAGGCGAATAAAAAGCCTCCACATTCCGAGTGATGACCGCCATGTCGCCCCGGTACTGACCAGGCCGCGCCGACTGCGAAGCAGGCGCTGGGGCAGGCAGGGAACGGGCAGGTGGGAGAATGCGAGTGCGCTCTACCAAACCAAGGGCTCGAAGGAGCCGCTGGCGCCGATATAATTGGAGCGGGACGTCATCCACGCAGGAGCGCCGGCCGTGAGCGTGAAGTGTGCTGGGGAGTAGGTCGACCTCAGCAAAAATCAATGGAGACAGCCTGGGCATGAGCCTATCAGGTACACTGGAGCCGCTCTCGGGACTGGAGAAGAACTCAAGGCTGAGACCCGGACAGGAGCACAAAGCGGGGTTGAAAATCTGACCCGGAGTCAGAGAACATTGAAATTGCGAATGTGCGCCGCCAGGCAGAAAAAGAAACTGCTGCAGTAGGGTGCGAATTGCTGGGCGAAGGACGGGAGGAGGAGACAAGCGTAGAATCGGACCCTGGGCGTACGGGTGAGTGCGAGTATGGCTCCAGCAACTCGGTTCAGCAGAGGCTGAGTGGAGAACAAGAACGATGTCGAGCAACCAACCGGAGGTGCCCTCAGAGGTCCAATACTGAATTCCTTCGTGCACGGCATTCCTGGCTTCGCCGGCTAGTCACAAAGGCTGCCGAAGTGCGCCCCCGGGGATGCCCTCCGCGTCCAGTCTGTCGCTGGCGACCCTGAAGCCGATCAGGTCTGTGCCGACCTGCACCGTCTGCCCGTGCAGCGCTGCCTTTACTTGGCGTACTGCGTCAAGACTCGCCAGACGAATCTGAAGACGACCTGGAGGGGCCGAAATATCGTTCCGGGCCAAGTGGACGCACTCGCCGGTGCGCGGCTCGCGGGAGTAGTCGGTTTCCACAATGTTCGGTCCCGTCTGGCTGCACACGTGCTGCATCACCAACTTGAGCACCTCCCCGTCCTCCTTTCCGAGCTCCCCCGTGGCGAGGCCATGGCTATCATTCATCACGCTTGCACTGTGCATCTTCGCCAGATTCAGCTTGCCGCTTTGACTGAAAACCTGGAGCGCGTGAGGGCGCGTGCCACGAAGGCGGCATTCGTGGAGCTGGTCAGGGTGAACTGCACCCTCGAGTCTGTGGACGGCCTGGGCCTAGAGGACCCTATCCAGAGGCTGCCGGACCAGGGCGTCTTCCAGGAGAAGCTCGAAAGTAAGTATTCCGAGCTAATCACTCGCATCCGAAAGGAGGTGAATGACAAAAGGAAGGAGGACGAGCAGAGAAAGCGTGACGAGGAGAAGAAGAAGCAGGCCGCTATGCTCAAGGATCCGGCGTCCAGCCTCAAGGAAGCGGTCACCGCAATCGTGGACGCAAAGCTAGACGAGAAGGGCGACATGGATGTGGGGGCCCAGGGCGGTCCAGCACGGCCAGCTGGAGCTGATGCCGCCTCAGCCTTCGTGCAGACCTTGGCAAAAAATGGCCCGGCCCCTGGGGGCGCCCAGGGGCAGGGGACAGCTGCAGGCAACGCGAGGGCCAAGGGCAAGACCAAAGGCGGCAAGAAAGGGGGGCCAAGGCGGTGGCAAGGGCGCCTACCGACCGAAAGGCGGCGGCAAGCCACTTGGCAAAGGACCTTCGACCGAAAACCAAAGGAATTGGTTTCAAGCGGAGGCAAGCGGCTGAAGCCGAAAGGAGGCGGCAGTGGCGGCTCGTGGCCAGGAGCCAACTCAAGAGGAGGAAGCTACCAGGGCAAGAAGTCGTGGAACTCATGGAGGGCGCCACGATCAGGGACTGGGACTTCCTCATCTCAATGGACCAAGTGGTAAACAGCATCAGGCTGTACGACATCGACAATCTTATGGTGCACGAGTTGGAAGAAGGCGACGTTCCGTGGCCCATTGCTTGGGTCCTGGGGGCGGTACCATCCCAAGCACAAATGGGTTGGTCGGTCGCTTCCCTTGAAAACGAATTTGATGAAGGACTTAATGCAATTTTGCCGTAAAGTACGGTGGCCATGGCACTTGCGGGGAGCTGGGCCCAGCGTGGGCGTTCGATACCCGCGAGCAGAAACAGCCCCGTGCCCGCACAGAATTGATCCAGCCTTGGATGCATGGTTGAACGAGCTCTACAGGTGCATCGACGCAGCAGCTGATAAGTGCCTGGGGGCGCACGCACACAACCGCGCCTTCTGCAATACGACTCCCGCCACGCGCGTCGGGCTGAAGTTGTTGAGGGAGCGATTCGTTGCCATCCCGTGCGATAAGGAGGCAGGGTACGTTTTGGAAACAGTCGACGTTTGCAAACGTGTCCACGTCAGCATCCTAGTTGCCCCCACGTGCGCGGAGGTCCCAGTGGAGCACATCAGCAGGCAGGTGAACCCACTGTGTCAGGCATATCTACGGCTATGTAATCGCGTCCAAGCGTTCCTATGCGGCAGACTCGGGGAGCAGTACAGCGAGTTTGGGAAGTCTCTCAGGCGGTCGTTGTTCACAGGGTCCCACATCACGTGCAAGCTGCAGATCACGTGCAAGACGCAACAGGCGGCAGGGGCAGTAAAGCACAGAAACCTACACGCAGCCTGCGGGCACATGTTCCTAGGCCTCAGCATCTGGTTGGCCGAGTTCTTATCTACTTTTTTGGCGGAACGGGGCCACATCCTAAACAGCACGCAGGAGCTGGCCCAACGGCTGCGGAACGTGGCCGTGACGGAGGACTCGTGGCTCGTACGCATTGACATAAAGCAGTTCTACATGTCTGGAGAAGTGGGTGAGCTCGCGCCCTTGGCTGCGAAGATCGCTGGCGAGGACCGGTACGCGTCCAGTGTGATCCACGACGCGAGCGACTTCCTCCTGTGGAACAAGTTTGTCGTGTCCGACCTGATTCCTGACAAAGCGTGGCACGTGCGGAGAGGCAGCGGCATGGGGCACGGGGCTCTCCCATTCTGGCCCTCTCGCTGACGCCGTGCTCGCGGCCAGTAGCGAGGACCGCTGGGCGGCGCACCCTAACGTGCTTGCAAGGCATGCGATCCGCTTCTACGGGCGGTTCCGCGATGACATTTTCATAGTGTGCGATAGTAAGGATCTGTTCTGGGAATACTTTTTGACTTGGAAGCGCATCTCCAACCCTTTCGAGTTGGAGCTTGTCGACGCGTCCCGGTCGGCCGTGCCGATGTTGCAGCTCACCATTTCCAAAGCAGGGCGCCTGCTACGGTGTTCCCCAAAATAGAAAGACAATGCTATGTACAGTACTCCTCTCTGCACTTCCTCTGCGCACCCCGCCGATGTTCACAATAGGTGGCCCCAAGGGGTAATTAGAAGCCTCGGGAGCATCAGCACCGTAGCTCTCGACGCGGAAGGTGCCAAAGCAATCTTCCTCAGCAGACTCCGCAAGTTCCACTTTTCGGAATCATTCTTAAGCGTTTTACATGCATGCCCAACTGTTCCCTCCCCCATACGCGGGCTGGGGGGACGGAGGAATACCGACAGGTGGTTGGTCTTAGGCTACCACCCTGTTTGGGCCTCAGGTGGAATCCAGAAAGCTCTGCAAGACTTTTTGGCCAGATGTCGGCATTTGCTTGCGCTCGCAGGGTATAGCCATGCCATAGGCGCGGTCAGAGTCGCCTGGCGGAACATGCTGCCAGCGGCCGCCCACGTGTTGCGCACGAGCACCGGCGACGCTATGTAGAGAATGGTTGGTTGGTTGGAGTCTGGCGGCGGTTGATCATTTCTATGCAGCCATTTTTCAGACAGGTGAGGGCGAAGCCGACTTTGGGGCTCCCAAGTCCCCAACTGAACGTGGCAAAAAGGTGACGACGTGTCATCGTGTGCTTTGATCCTTGGGGTGCCCAGTCTACAGTGGCACCAGAAGGGGGAGTCCATGCAGCATGCTGTCCAACAGTGCCGTGGGCCTCTGTGATCAGCACCGCGTCGCTGCTGGTCAGCAGCGCCGCCAAGTGGGCTGCCTTCCGCTTGCGGCGATGGTCCTCGCAGGCGAATAAAAAGCCTCCACATTCCAAGTGATGACCGCTATGTCGCCCCGGTGCTGACCAGGCCGCGCCGACTGCGAAGCAGGCGCTGGGGCAGGCAGGGAACGGGCAGGTGGGAGAATGCGAGTGCGCTCTATTAAACCAAGGGCTCGAAGGAGCCGCTGGCGCCGATATAATTGGAGCGGGACGTCATCCACGCAGGAGCGCCGGCCGTCAGCGTGAAGTGTGCTGGGGAGTAGGTCGACCTCAGCAAAAATCAATGGAGACAGCTTGGGCATGAGCCTATCAGGTACACTGGAGCCGCTCTCGGGACTGGAGAAGAACTCAAGGTTGAGACCCGGACAGGAGCACAATGCGGGGTTGAAAATCCGAGCCGGAGTCAGAGAACATTGAAATTGCGAATGTGCGCCGCCAGGCACAAAAAAACTGCTGCAGTAGGGTGCGAATTGCTGGGCGAAGGACGGGAGGAGGAGACAAGCGTAGAATTGGACCCTGCGCGGGCGTACGGGTGAGTGCGAGTATGGCTCCAGCAACTCGGTTCAGCAGAGGCTGAGTGGAGAACAAGAACGATGTCGAGCAACCAACCGGAGGTGCCCTCAGAGGTCCAATACTGAATTCCTTCGTGCACGGCATTCCTGGCTTCGCCGGCTAGTCACAAAGGCTGCCGAAGTGCGCCCCCGGGGATGCCCTCCGCGTCCAGTCTGTCGCTGGCGACCCTGAAGCCGATCAGGTCTGTGCCGACCTGCACCGTCTGCCCGTGCAGCGCTGCCTTTACTTGGCGTACTGCGTCAAGACTCGCCAGACGAATCTGAAGACGACCTGGGGGGGCCGAAATATCGTTCCGGGCCAAGTGGACGTACTCGCCGGTGCGCAGCTCGCGGGAGTAGTCGGTTTCCACAATGTTCGGTCCCGTCTGGCTGCACACGTGCTGCATCACCAACTTGAGCACCTCCCCGTCCTCCTTGCCGAGCTCCCCTGTGGCGATCAGCTCCGCGAGGTAGTCCCTGTCCGACGCCTGGCGGTTGCCGCGGCGCTTGCCGGCTGCCAGCGCCTCCGTCGTCGCTGTGGGTGCAGCAATGGTTCTCCCACCATTGCGCGACGCCTTCCATTTGAGGCAGAAGTGCGTGGCCTCGGGGTCCTCGCGCATGACGTTGTCCATGGCCCCCGTCCACTGCGCAGCCTCCGCGGTCGGAAGGATCAAAAGCTATGTAGGCGTGAGCGCGACCATCTGGCCGCAGAGGGGCCAGAACTCGGGCAGGCTCCCTGGGGCCGCAATCTCCAGCACGCAGGCGTCCTGTGCATCGTAGAGGGCGTGCAAGGCCCACCACGCGTCCTGCGGCAAGTGGCCGGCCACCCGGAAGCGCTGCATCAGGAATGCGGCCGCCGTGGTGGTGAAGGAGCCGGGGAGGAACACCTCGAAGCAGACCCGAGGGATGGCAGGTGAGCTCAGCGGACTCCGCCGGTGCTGCCTCACCGTGATGTCCTGCACCGCCAGCAGGGCCAACCGCCCGAGGAGCATCGGCAAGTCGTCCGTCCTCGTGTCAACCGTCGCTGTCTGTAGCCTTGGCAGGGTGAGGAACGGCTCCGCTGGGAGGTGGATGCACAGTGGCTGCCTGGGGCCGTCATGAGCAAGATGGAAGATTGCGATCCCTTCGTGCCGCAGCCTGGGCCCGGCGGGGCTTGTGCGAATGAGCTCCATCGGGATCGGGGTGATCCTGCATGCGGCGAACCACCCGTGCCCACTTGGGGGCCAACAAGGGGTGCCACCAAAGGTCCGTGATCGCGTGGATGTCACGCATGCCCCGCAAGAGCCCTACGGGAGCGATCAGGCGGCAGGATTTTGGGCGCGCGCCGAGCACCCGCCGCGTGAAAGCGGACAAGCATCGCGCCAGTGCGTTGGGTCCGCTGGGGCCCACAACACGACATGCTTGTCCTGGCACCAATCCCACACCCTGCCGTCCCCCTTCTCCGCCAGCGGCCGCGATGCCACGCGAGCTGGCGATCACGTCGGCGCTGCAGCAGTCCTGGTGGGTGAGATTGGACCACTGGGTAAGTACCAGCGGGCGGGCTCCGTCCTCAGCAGGATGGCTCACCAGTTGCAGCGCTGCGACGCCCAACTCCTTGTGCAACGGGAGGTCGGAAAGCTTGCCTCGCTTGCGCTCTCGGATGGCGCACGGGAGATCGATCGCGCACTGCCTGGCCGCCTGCCCGAGCGCGGTGAGGAAGCATTTCAGGCTGGCCCGATCGGGCTCGGTCCACCGCCCCAGCTCGGCGAACTCACAAATCATTCGGGCAATGGACTCGCGGCGAGAGATTAGGAGCTCCGAGGGGGCAGGTCCCTCCAGGAAGTCCAGCCCTAGCCGGCGCCACGGGTCCTGCGCGCCAGAGCAGTAGGCCGCCTTGCGCAGGATCACCTGGAAATCCGCTCAATTCGTCGGGATGGTGATAGGCATCGGCTCCGCGCGAATGCTCGGGTCGAGGGCCTGCACGAGGGGAACATACTGGATGATCTCCTGTTCGACGAACTCCCGCAAGAGGGCGGCGGCATCTGGGGCGGGCGCTGCTGGCCCCGCCAGCGCGCCGGTCCCGACCGCGTCGATGTCGATGTCGATGTCGCCGTCGTCGTCGTCGATGCCGAGGCGCTGGGCGTCCTGCGTCAGGCCACCGCCGACAGCAGCGGCGGCCATCGCCAACAGAGCCACTCCCCGGAGCAGAAAGCCCTGGCGGCAGCGGCGGCCCGGCCGCCGCGGCGGCGGCAGCAGCGGCGCCGGGGAGCGTTCGGCCGCAGCGCCGGCATCGGCCCTGCTCATCGGCTGAAGCGGGGAGCGCTCCGAAGAGTGGGCAGGCCGAGTGCACGCAAGCCATGCCGCCGGTCGAGGGAGGAGGGGGACAAATTGAAAGTGTAGGTTGTAGGGAAAGGGTAAGGGCCGCACCCCACCCTTGGCAGGGCTCCTGGTACGTTGATCATGGGATTATGTGATTTCGGAATTTAAACGACTGTGCGCGGCGCAATAGCGATAACAACACTTTGGGAAGGAACCGCCCTCAACCCGTGAAGATCTTGCAAATTGTTAAAACGAATGTGCGCGGCGCTAACTCGAAAGCCACATTTTGAAAACCACCCGCCCTCAATCCTTGAAGCTGTTGCAAATTTGTTGACACGAAAGTGCGCAGCGGCAAGGCGAGAGCCACATTTTGAAAACCGCCCGCCCTCAATCTGTGAAACGCTTGAACATGTTTCAAACGAATGCGCACGGCGCTAAGGGGAGAACCACATGTTGAAAAACCACCCGCCTCAATCCGTAAAACGCTTGTAAACGTTTGAAAAGAATGTGCGTGGCACTGGAGCGAGAGCCACATTTTAAAAACCACCCGCCCTCCATCTGTGAAGCTGTTGCTACCTTTTATTAGACTTCAGAATCGTTCGTGGGGAGGAATTCTCAGGCGATGCGCCCCGCACGCCCCAAAAACTGGCCCCGAGGTGCGACAGGGAACAATTATTTATAAGAGAATAAGGAAAAAGGAGTGGAGGAGGACGAGGAGGAGGAGGATCGAACAAGTAGAGGAGGAGGAGGAGGAGGAGGAGGAGGAGGAGGAGGAGGCAGAGGAGGAGCGAAGGAGGAGGCGGAGGAGAAGGCAAAGGAGGAAGGAAGAGGAAGAGGAGGAGGAGGCAGACTAGGAGGAAGACGCAGAGGAGGGGAAAAAGGCAGAGCAACCCAATCCAGTCCAATCTAATCCAGTCTACGAGTTCCTGTGCCCAGAAGCTCCGCGACTGTGGACATCTGAGCGTCGCGTTTGCGACAGCCGACTCATATGTAGACCGCGTCTAGGCCCCATGCCCTCTCGAACGCCGCTCGCGCTGCACCTCCAGGGCGACCGCCGCATGAGTGCGCAACCCTGGCGGATGCCCTGTTGGGACCTCCGTCGCCCGCCCCGCCCGCTTCACCACTGCCCCTCCCGTTAGCTGTCGGCCCTCTGCCTCGGAGCTCGCCCGCTCTCCAGCGTGCCGCGCCCTGAACCAAGGAACCTCTGCTTCGACTCGACTATGAGTCACGCTCTCGCATGCAATGCGCCCTCTCTCGCGGCCTTTAGTTTTAGGGCGAGAAGTGGGAGAACAAAAACGGTCGGGCCCGACGGACCCAGACGCAGACGCAGACGCAGACGCAGACGCGCGAGTCCGCCGGCCAGCGGGCCGGCAAGCCCTTTAGGGGCGGCACGTGCGGGCCAGAACCCGGTCACATGCGTGTGAAGTTCAAGAAGTCGCTCTCGAGGTCTGCCCATAATTTGGCACTGGTAGCAATGCGTAGCCAACTGCCGTGCGCGCTGCCAGCTGTCTTCTGTGAGAATTCTGTGATGTCGTCACTCCGCCGTTTTCGCTGTCCGCCGTGTCGGCGTTGTGCTGCCCAGGGGTCATGGACGTCAGGGTCCCCTTCCGCTGCCAGTCGACGCCAACTGCGGTGTGTTTGTGCGGCAACTCGCCCCAACCATCTATCTCAATTTGCGCGCGTGGTAACTTGTAACTCTTAATCCCGCATGCGCGCGCGCTGCTAGGTCTGGGGCGGCGCGGGCATCCCTTCGCATGAAATTGTCCAGGGCTCGCAAATTCCAGATGCCTTCTGACGTCGGACTTGTTGTCGTCGTTTCTGCTGTCGTCATGCTGTCCAGTACCGTGTTTAGTCGCGCTTTCGGCGGCGTTGCTGTGATGGGCTGTCGGCGCTTCGAGGTATTGAAAATGCGTCGTAGCATACGCCGCCGTGCGTGTCAGAGTGTCAGAAGCATGCCTTCGGTAAGAACCCGCGTTGCGCAGCCGTGCATGGCCGTTGGCGTCACCGCTCCGCTGTAGAACCTGAGTCGGCTGCGAAGGGGGTACCGGCTGTTTGTGAGCTCGTCGCCGAACTGGTTTTATTTGCGGCATCCCAGTGCAAATCTGCTGGCGAGCTCGGCGTGGTGGAAGTCGCGCAACGTAAGCTTGCGACCCAGGTACTTGGCGCTCTCCTCGGCGCTGAAGATCCCGACCATGACGTCGTCGATGTCCGTGTGTGCGTGATGCATCGCCCTGTCGTCTGCTAATATTTGTGGGGGTATTCGTTCTATCGGGGCGCAATGCAAGTCGACCGACACTTTGCAGCTTCGTGTTTGACGTCTCGTAAGACACACTTGACGTGTAGTAAGTTGGGTGCAAGGAGGCATACGTCGTCAGCACATCTCATGTGAGTCAGGCGCGTCGCTTGTGCACTTCCCAACTGTATGCCGAAGTCCTTTCGTGCCCAAGTTGGTTTAGTGTGCCAGAATATATGTTCGAGTAGCTTTTTGAACAGATAGGAGCTGAATGGGTGCCCTTGTTTGACGCCGCGTTCGATGTATTTCTGGCGTTGGTCTTTGCCGTGGCCCCCGATATAATGTTTGCAGCAAGTTGATGTCGGGTTTTCGAAGTCGATAACAGCTGTCTAGAGTGGGACATGCCATTCGCAGAACTGCTCGCGAAGCAAAATCGCAGTGAAGAGATGGTTATCAATTTTTAAACCTTTGCGGAAGCCAGCTTGGTCCGGATATTGTTGTGCGTCGAAGAGCGCGTCAAGTCGGTTGCAGGGTAGTCGGGGCATGAGCTTGTATAGTAGCGGTCTGGCGGCGATGGGTATGTACCTACTTGGTACTTGCGGGTCTCTGGACTTGTAGATGACGCTGATGGTGGTGTGTCTCCACTGTTCCTGTGGCGTCTGCTCACGTGCTACAATGTCGTCAAAGAGCATCAACAAATGCTTCTCGAGCGTGCCCCCCCTGCTTCCAGCATCTCCGCGGTGAGTCCAGCCGTGTCTGTGCACTTCCCGTTTTTGCAATGCTTTGCGGCTTGGTGCAACTCCTCGTAGGTGGAAGGTGGTGGAATCCTCTGTCGAAGTCGCCTTACAGCTTGTTCTCGGGCGTCAGGGGAGCTGCTGGGCGTAAGCAAAGCCGCCCTCTCAGGGCGCTCATACAATTCCTCGCAGAAGCCAGCGAAGACGTCTGCTATCTCTTGTCGATCAGTTTCGTTGGAGCTCTCTGTTGATGCCATGGCCAGTATGAGGTCCTTCTTCTTGCTAGCCTTGATCCGAGAGATCCAGTTCAGGCCGCGGAAGCTAACGATGATGTCGTTCAGGACTGCTTGTCGCTGGGCCCTTCTGATGTCCCACCGCGGAAGTAGAATGCGTATGCTGAGAGCTGCTCGAATGACTGTGTCGGAATACGGTGTACTCCTGCGCTGCGTAATAAGAGCGTGCAGTCGATGCTGTGCCGCGTCGTCGTTGCTAGCTGTGTATTTTCGATGGTGCTGCAGTTGGTCGTGCTGTTGTTGGTCGTATCTCTGAGCTGCTGCTACAATGTTTGTTCGATATTTCGATATGCGCAGCGGTGTCTCGTGGGCCGCTTTGCGGGTTGTTGGTTGTGAGGTGTTTCTTCGAATGGTGTTGGCCGTCGGGGTCGTTCGGTCGGGGAGGTCCTTGGTGCGTGCGAGTTTGTTGTTGTGTTTGTCGTCGTGTTCGGGGTGCCGCGTTGTCTAGGGCTAGTCGGAGTCGCACGGTTTGGTGGTCGGGGCCGAGGTCGGGGCACGTCGTGGCGAATGAATCCTGAACCGAATGCCAGGCCCGCTGATCCATGAGGATGCCGTCGATCTGCGTGTGCTCATGCTTGGAGCCAGCGCTCGTGCATGCAAAACATCGTGTTCGTGATGGTAAATTTGCGCACGAATGCTCACGATCGCAACAAAGTGCCGCGCTGGTTGTACCCGCTCTGTCCGTGATTGCTGATAATATGTTTTTCTGCCCTGCTAAAGCTGGACTCGTCGTTGTCGTCGCTCCGTTTACCAACTCGTGCGTCGAAGTCTCATGTGGTGATGGTCGTTCGGTATTGTTGGTGGGCATCGGCGCGGGTTTCTGTAAGCACGTCGTGAATACATTGCATGTGTTGATCGCTGCACCCTCCCTGTGGGAAGTAAGTCGTGACGATTCGGAGCGGTCGTTGCGGGAAGTCAACGTCGATGTATGCGACCCACTCGTTGGCAGCGTGATTATTCGCATGCGTCGCACGTGTCATTTTTGAATCAGGAATGCAACACCTCGAGTCGGGCTGTCATGCCCAGAACCTGCGAATATGTGTGTGCCAGGTTCTGTCGCCCAAAACTCTCAATTTTCTGTCCGCCATGTTTCATTGAGTGCCACAATGTCCCATCGCACGTCCGAGAGCTCTTGCACAAGAAGGTAAATCGCTGCACCCGCGGCCGGAACAGCATCTACAGCCGCAACAACAGCGAGCGCCTCAACCCAGCATTGGCGGCGGACGAGGACGATGCAGCACCACAGAAGACGACGTACAATGGGACCTGCGACCAACGCACTCTATCCAGCAGCAGCCGACGGAGGTCAGAGAACATCCGACTATACACAAGAACGCCCGGGAGGTCGGAGCTGGAGGTGCACGGGACAAAAAGGAGGAGGCTGAGGGGAAAGAGCGCTGGCAGGCACAGCACCTCGCTGAATGGGCGAAACAAGACGCCCACTCTGCTGTAGCCAGCCACTATTCCTACATATCCGAAGCGGTGCGCGAGAGTTCGCACTTCATGGAGCCTCTTCGGCGCGGGGCCTGTCACCCGCTCAATCTTGCGAGCATCAACCGTGCGCGTGAGCGTCGCCGCCCACGCCGCCGCCACCAAATATGGCTTCCGGCACGCACGCCGCCACCGAGAGCACTCCCTACAAGCCCGTCGAATCCTTGCGTGCTTTGCGAAAGCGAGGGTGGAGTGTATCCTGTCCGACTTATGCGACAGTCCTCTACATGATGGCGAGGTCCCAATATACTTCTTGGTCGGGCTGTACACTCGCACGTTGGCGTGGATGGCGCCTCCCTTTGTCATGAGCAAGAAGTGGCTCGGGACGGTGATGAAGATGCACACGTACGGGTCTCCGCGCCCGCGAATGCCGACATGTTCTCCGTTCGTTTGCTTCTGCCTCAACTCTGCCGACACGCGATCGCATTCTTGTCCTCCAGAGTTGGCCGCAAGGCCGATGGCTTGTCCTCCGTAATTACTCTGACGCGAAGCAGCTCCCGCACACTGCTGCCACCAAAGACAAGATCTGGCGGGCGCCCATCAACACGACCTTCGCAAACATGCAAGCCGGCATCTTGTAGTCGTCCTTGCCTTTGGTTTTGCCGCCGACGCGTTTGCCACCTGCCTTTGCTCCCAGGCGGCATGGCACTCTCTGACTTTTTTGGTGGACGCCCCAGTAGCGGAGCCGAAAATGGCGCTACCACCTGTACGATTGGTGCAGGCCCCTTCAGCTGAGTCGGAAGTGGCGCCACCACCGGTGCGTAACGCCACTGCGTAACTTACCCGGGTGAATTTGGCCGCGGAAGATGAACCGAAAGATGGCTACTGACGTCACGGAAACATCCCCTTTGACCTCACATAGCCCACATCTTCAATCGTCTGGCTCAATAAAGCTAGCAATAGACCTAGGTTCAGATTTTCGAGGGGGCGGAGGAAGGGGACACGGCGCCGCCTGAACACGCGCGCGATCTGGCCGATGCCCTCGGGGGGGTTCCTGCAACGGCGGCGCGGGGGCGCGAAGCAACTGGCAACTGCAACTGGCGTGAGCTGTAACATCTGCAGTGAAACATACCATATGAAGACAAATCAGATCAACAGCCTGGCCGCGCCCTGAGCCAAACGTGGATACGGAGAAGGAGGGGGAGGACAAAAAGGAGGAGGAGGAGGAGGAGAAGGAACAAGAGGAGGAAGAGGCAGATGAGGGGAAAGAAGCAGAGCAGAAGGAGGAGGCAGAGGAGGAGGAGGAGGAGGAGGCAGAAGAGGGAAAATAGGCAGCGGCGGAGGAGGAGGACGAGGAGGAGGGGAAATAAACAGAGGAGGAGGAGGAAGAGGAAGAGGAGGAGGAGGAGAAGGAGGATGAGGAGGAGGCGGAGGAGCAGGAGGAGCAGGAGGAGGAGTTAAAGTAGCCTGAAAGGGACGAGACGAGGGCAAGCGGGCAAGACACGAGAGGAAGGCTATTGAATGATGTCTCTCCACGCGCCCCGGCTGTGCACCTAGCTCATCGCCACCGCAGTGCTGCGGCCACCGCTTCAGCACTGCGTGCTGGCGATGGCGCTACAAGCTACTTCATTTTGTTATACAAATGGAAGGCCAGCGCTACCGTGCGAATCGTCTGGCGCAACGAGAGGTCGCGCTCAGGCTCGGACGGGCACGCAGCAGCGGGGCCCAAGCCCCAAGGCGCAAGTGTCTGAGAAGCGGGGGAGCGTCGGGGGACCAGAGGAGGCTCAAGAGGACGGAGCTGGGAGACCGAGTCAGGTGCATTCGGGCGCCCGAATACGCATGGCTTCGGGGCGAGCACATGCATGCAGCGAGTGGCGGTCCACCCGCCACTAAGCGTATTGAAGACCGCCCAACGCCAACGGGGGCGGACACTTGCGAGGGCAATCGTGAGAGCGGACCAGCGCCTGGTGAGCTCAGACGGCGGCGGTTGCTGCATGCCCCGCGAAACGATGCCCTTTTGAAGAGCGCGCGCGCGACCGCGAGCTCCGCCTTTGGGCGGCGAAGCGGATCGGCGGCAGCAGCCTCACGAATTTCCTGCGCGGCGGCGCGGTTCGCGACGGCCACGGCAGCAGCAGGAAACTGGGCGGCACGCTGGCCACGGGACAAAACATGGTAGAACTGCACGATGGACACAAGCTCTTCCCAGAAGGGAAGGGGCCAGTGACCCGCGACCCGCCGGCGGTGGGCGCGCGCCGTGCCCCCCCCCAGGAGCGAAATTGGAGGCGCGCGTGGAATGGCTCCCAGTCGCCGCGCAGCGTGGAAGAGACCGAAAGAATTGCAGAGCCAGCGGCAGTAACTTGGGCAGAACGTGGGACAGACGGCGGACTCCATTCGGCCATCGCGATAAGGTCTACTTTGCGAATAGAGTTCGGCGGCATGCTGAGCACGCTGTGAAGAATATTCTATTCTCGGCGGGCAATCTTCGGGCCAGGCGGGAAACAACTGGGCGACAGGACTGAGCGTGGATAGGACAAACGTGTTATAGAGGCGCACTGTGGCGTGGCTGTCACTCTGCACTAAATTGAAATGTTCGCCGCGCCGCCACCACTTTTGCCCTGGGGCGAGCCATTGCGAAGCAAGGGGGGTCGAGGGTCCAAGGAGGGCCCCGAGGTACTTGGCTCGGCCAAATACCGAAAAGCCACCTCGGGCGGGACAAAGATCGGCCAGGGGCGCTTTCGTTAGGGCCGCGGTGGCAGGTGCGCGAGGTGCCCAGAGTGGGACAACAACGCATTTGCGGGGCATGAGAGAGAGGAGCGCGAGCTCCCTGGCAGCGGCGAATGGCTCAGAGGCACGGCGCAGCGTGCTGAACGATGACGCGAGCAGGCCCGCGTCATCGGCGCAGCATCCCAGATAGCCCTTGTCGTAGCCGGGTGCGCCGCCAACGCGCTCGACGAAAGAGGCGATGTGGCGGGCGAGCGGGTCCATCGCGATAGGCCATGCCGACCCGCTGGCAGGGCATTCCCAAGACAAGCCAAACTCAATCGCGAACGCGAAGTGGCGAGAGCCATCGACCTTGACGAAGCTGTCCGGCGCATAGCACAGGTTGCGGAAGAGGCTGAGGAGGCCAGCAAGGACCCCGAAGAGCTCCAGCGCGGCGAAGAGCCAGACCCGTCCAAGCGACGGAATAGCCGCGGCGAAATCGAAGCTGGCGAAGACGGGCTTGTACAGCTCGGCGTCGGGACGGACCCTAGCGCGGCGTATCTCGGCGTCGAAGCGCGCGATGTGATTGGCGAAATTGCGGCCGACGACGAACCTTTGCCGCGCCTTGTGAGTCCGCTCTGCCGCAGCGGCATTGAAGGGGAAGTTGGCAGCCCCAGCGATGGCTTTGATGCTCGTGTTCTTCAGGGATGGCGGGCGCGTGCCCTCGGGGGCGCGGTCCGTCGAGGGCTCGCCCGCGAGGTTGCCGCCCGTCGGGAAGAGCCCAAAGTTGGAGTCGTTGCGGTCGCGGACGAGGTCTTCGTTGGCGCGGAGGTGGAAAGAGACCCTCCAGGGGCCAGGGGCTGATGGCGAGGCGCATGACAAGAAGGCGCGGGTCTGGCCATTCGCCGGCGAGCCCACGTCGATGATGGGGCCCCGCGGCACGCGCTCGGAGCGCACTGCTTGACCTCCGATTCGCTAACACCCCCGCGCATGAAGACGGGCCGCCAGTGCTCGCGGAGGGCGGTCACCATTGAGCGGCTCTCTCTGGCAACCCCGCGAGGGCCCTGAGGGCCGATGATTTTGATCCCCTGGAGGACCAGACGGCGCTTCCAGGCCCCGCAAGAGGGCCCTGCGTTGCGAGGACGGGAGGGGCCGACGGAGTTCCTCGGGCGCGATGACCCCTAGCGCCCCCTGCGGGAGCTGGGCGGATCGCTGCGCCGGGGAGCGCTGCCTTTCCTCGAAGTCGCGACGCAGCGCGGCGGACTTGAGAGCAAACTCGGACGCGCTCGCGAGCGCGATGAGGCCGTCGGTGAGCGAGAGGTACCTGGCGCCAAGCTTAGCGGTGGACTGAAGGCGGCGAGCGAGCACGGGGCCCTGGCGCCAGATCGCCCCCGAGATCGAGCGCGCTGCAATCACCTGGCCGTCGGCAAAGTTGGACCCCCCGATTTCTCCAGCTGGGCGGCTGACCGAGTCGTCGCGCGCGAGCTTGACGGCTTCAATCATCAATCGCTTGCGCGTGCGCCAGCGGCTCTCGATCGGCTTGGAGGACGTGTCGGCGCGGAAGATGGCGGGCGCGATCGCCTGTTCCTCGCTCGGCGTCCGCGGCTTGATACCGATGGCAAATGAGATGGTGGCATGGTCGCTGAAGAGGTTCTCGGAGAGAATGGAAGGGTCGTGGACGATAGCAACGTGCGCTGAGATCTCGGACATGGCATGCGACGGCAGGCTGATGAATATGCGGTCGATGGCGGATGCGGTGAAGCCAGACTTGAAGAGAGTCGGGAGGTCGGACTCGACTTCGAGCATCGAGTCGAAGAGGCCTTTGCAGAATGGCTGCTGCTGGCGTGCGTTGTTATCAAGAGCTAGACGAGCACGCTGTGGTTGCGGCTGAAGAACACTGTCCGGCGGGCGGCGAGGCTGTGTTGAAGTCGCCCATGGCGACGAAGGTACGGTGCTGGTAGTCGGCCTCAGCCCAGACGCGGTGCAGGTGTCAGGCGCGTTGAATGCGGTCGCGGCCTCCGGCGTCGATCTCGCGGTTGTGGACATTCATGACGACGACCGATTTGCGTGTGACAGCGTCGGTAATGGCGACGGACTGGACGCGACCCTGAAGGATCTCCTCGCGGCTGAAGATCGCGAGCTGGGACGGCAGGAACTGCTCGTGCTGCGCGCGGGAGAGCCAGGGGATGAGCGTCACAGCGCCGCCAGTGCCAGGGCGCGCGTCGCCAGAGTCGCTGGCCACGAATTCGGAGAAGAGGAGCGTGTACGGGCATGGCTGCGCGTCGACCCACGCACGGAGCAAAGCCTCCGAATCGTGGACCTCCTGGAGCAGGATGACGCAGCGACGCCTCATGTACTTCGCCATTGCAGCCTGCTTGCGCCGACGGTGCTTCCGCTAGTGGCACATGAGCGCCCTTGCGCCCCGCGTGATGAAGGCAGCCAAGGCGACTAGTGGTGGCTATGCGCGCTGCGCGGCTGCGGCTGTGTCCACAAAGAGCGCCTGGAACGAAGTGAGGATGCTGCCGCGGTCGGGGTCGCTGAAAATGTCGCGCTCGAGCGCGTTCTCGTTCCTCTCGAGGATGGCCGGATCAGCCTGGCCCTTCACCTCGAGGCGGACGATGGGCATGGCATTGCTGTGGATCTCCACTTTGGAGCGGATGGCCCCCCGGAAAACACTGGGGTAGCGCTGCTGGGGAATTGGCACAGCTTCTTGCTATGGATCTCGATGTGGATCTGCTTCGGCGACATGTCTGGAATGAGGTAGATGTCGACGCGAGCGCCAGTCACGCCCGTGGATTCAAACCGTTTCCACTTGCCAGCGGGGTCGCGCAAGGCATGTTTGAGAGCAAGAGCGCGAGGAATGGCGATGGCGTCGTCGCCATTGACTTGCAGGAGGAAGTGCCCGGCGGGTTCACCCCCGCGACGTTCGACGGCACCGCGCGGCGAGTTGGCGGAGACGGTCCACTCCTGCAGATCGTGGAGCAAAACATTGGGGGCGACGAGGCGCTGACGGCCGAAAGCGAAGCGGGTCGCGTCAGGAGTGCGGTTCCACTCAGAGAGCTTGGCGAGGTCAGTGATGGGGACCTGCGCCTCCGCGAGCGCCAGCGTGGCGCGCCTGGTCGATGTGCTGCCACATGCGCTGCTGCTCGGCAGCCTGGCGATCTTGCTCTCTGCGCGCGCGGGCGACGACGTCGTGGGGGGCGTCGACGCAGCGCTCTGCGGTTGAAACTTGACGCGCGAGAAGCCGACGGAAGCCTTTGCGGCGCTCGTTGAGGAGCGCGCTGGCCTGAGCTTGGAAGGCGCCGGCAGCGCGTGCAACTGGAGCACGCATAAGCTGTTGGAGCGCGGCGTCGAAGGCAGGATCGAGGGCAGGGAGACGAACTTCAGGAGGCCCAGGCGGCGCGGGGTGAACGACACCTGCATCGTGCGCCACGCGTGGGGAAGCAGGGCCAGCGGAGTCGGCCCTGCTGGCGAGAGCCCCGCCTGCTGCAGGATGACCGCGCCGATGGAGACCTTGACTGTCGGGGGGGCCGTGCTGAACTAATCGAGCGAAGCCTGGAGGCGGCTCCTGGGTGGGGAACCTGGAGAAGTCTCCCAGGTCGGACGCGAGCTTGCACGGGCCGTGGCCATGGAGCTCGTCGAGGACTGCGGCGCGCTGCCAAGGGCCTTGTCCACGAAGAAAGTAGTTTTGAAATCGATTGCCAGACGGGCCCGCAGATGCGGGTCTCGCAGCAGAACGTGCCGATCGATCGGGTCGAGGTGCCGCTCGGCCAGATGAGCGACCGGCAGGGGCAGGGTCAGCACGGTGGGTGGGAGGTCACCTCTCAGCGTCAGCGCGAGGTCGGTGACGGGGGGCGGCCTGCCCACGATCGCGGGGATCGGCGTGGTCACTGAGTCCCTTCCGACGATGACGTCGTTGGGTGACGGGAAACTGCGCGAGGCCGAACGCGCGCGCGAGCTGTTAGCTGCAAGAAGGCGCCGCCGCGATGCGAACTGACCGGGCGTTGCGTGGATGCGCGGGGAGCTCGAATGTCTCAAAGAACGCCGCGAACAAGGTCCGAGGCGGTGCCAGCGCGCTGTGGAAGAACAATAGCATGCAGCACAGATGAAGAAGTCGGTCGGCTGGCTGCTCGGGGCGAGGAACGGCAGCGCGGCGCGCGGGCTCGGAGCGACGCTCGACGAGGCGACATGGATGCTCGGAGCGGTGCTCAACGAGGCAATATGGATGCTCGGCGCAAGGCGTCAAGCGATATGGATGCTCGGCACAAAGCTCGGGGCAGTATGGATGGCGGCCCGCAACGCCAAAAGAAAGAGCAGGAGTGGGCGGCAGCTCGCCCCTGGGCGCGGCTGCAGAGCTGTTGGAACTAGCCGCGGACCAGCGGCATCCACGCTGCGCTCGCGACGGCGCGCCATCTCTAGCCAACATGGCAACGGAAGGAGGAAGGGGGGGAGGAGGAGGACGAGAAGGAGGAGCGAGCGTCGCCTGGGAGGGCGATGGTTCGATCAGCAGCGCCGCGGCGCGCCGGCTCCCCCCGTCAGATCAGCGGGGGCGGGAAAATGGAGAGCACGGCAAGCGGCGGCGATGGCGGTAGTCTGCTTGTTGCAGTTCATGGGCGGCGCGTCGTCCTTCGTGAGGTGGTGCGCCCTGGTGGCCACGCTGAAGCGCGACTGAGTAGGGGGCGCCGCTCTCGCCGTCGAAGGGCTCGCCCAGGTCGGGCAGCGCCATGCGCGCAAGGAGGTTGGCGCTCAGCTGGCCACGCGGCAAGCTCAGCTGGCGCCGCATCCTCTCGCACGCGAGGTAGTGCTGGATGCTGCCGTGGCTCGTCGAGCGCGCGCGCCCGAAGTGGCAGGGGCGCTTGTCATGGATGACGCGCATTCGGTAGCTCGTAGTCCATGCGCCCGTGAGCGCCTTCAGTGCAGCCCGCAGCCTCGCTGGGGGTAGTGTTGCGAGGTAAATGCCTAACCGCTTCCAGCGCGCTGGTAGGTCCTGAGGGACACGCTGTATTTGAAGCAGGTCAGCGGGCCCAGGTACTTCATCTGGAAATGAGCCGATGTCCAAGTTGCACTCGTCGCAGTTGCCCTCGTGGATGTCGATGCGATGCGGCAAAAGGTTAGTGACCCAGCGACGGCGAGCACGATGCTGACCAGCTTCGTCTGCGAACAATGCGGCCTGGCTGCGCTGGTCCGCCTCGTTGTTAGGCACTCTCGTGAGGCGACGCTCGATCAGAATGCTGCCGATGCCAAAGTTGTCCCACGTCTGCTCGCACATAGTGACGGCTGAGCGGCGCCGCTGCGCGTCCGTGGGTGGAGTGCAGGGGGGCGAACAGGTCGGCGCCGAGCAGGTCGCACAGGTACGAGGAGCACCACTTGCCAATGCTTGTCACGTAGCAGCAAGTCGGGGCGCCAATGAGCCGCCCACACTCGAGCACGCGCTAGAAGTCGCTCTCGTGCATGCTCAGCTTCACGACGAGGGCCGTGTTGGCGCCTCGCGGTTGAACTGCATGGCTGGATCCAGCACGGGGAACCAGGCGAGAAGACGGCGCTTGCTGGTGCCAGGCATAGTGTCCGAGTAGAGCTGCCCATGCAGCTTCATCTTGTAGGCTTTCTGGGGCGTGATCTTGGCAGGCTTGCGGCGGAGAGGTCGGTCAGGGTGCCGTTGTTGCTGCTGTGCTTGATGCCGTAGAAGAACAGTTTGTAGGCCTGCACGTACAGCGCGATTGCGAGAGCCAACCATTGCAGCACGAGCTCGAAGGGGAGGACCAGCCGTACGAGTCAAACGTTTAAGATGGGAGCCTTTGCAGTCCACGAAGTACGTTGAGTTGGTGATGTCCTCGAAGCGCTGGACAATAGCGGTTTTGACTTCCCAGCAGTCATTGTACCATTGTCCCTGCACTACAGAGACGATGGGCAGCTGGTTGTAGGCTTCGTCACATGGTTTCCTAGCCACGCTTCCCACTCTGCCACAGTGGTAGAAACGGTTATCCAGAGGGTAGCTGCCAGGTAGTTCTCGATACCGATGGGTACTTCCAAGTTGGTCCAGAGGGACATCGCAAGGATGTCGGATTTGGCGAAGCTGGAGGGGGCGACGCGCAGCAGTTTGTGGATGGCATGCAGCTCTTTCTGGAGGATGCCCTCGGCAGGCTGGAAGAGCTGGCCAACGTGCCCCAGGCAGGTGACCGCGGCGACGTTGTAGAGCTCGATGCATTGCTGGATCGGGGCATGTGACACAGCGAGCTTCTCGACGCGGTCCCACCACTTGACTGCGGGACCACGCCATTGGTCAGCAAATGTGGCTCCAGGGCCGACCCGGAAAACGAGGTAGCGGGCTTGGACTCGATCTTGAAGTTGAGCCAGGGAGAATGAGCCGCGGCTAGTATGAGACGCACTTCGTCGATGCTGTCTGGGGAAGGCAATGCCCATGTGGGGACGACTATGCACTTCTTGGCTTGACGGTGTAGTCCAGCGAGCGTCTCGGCCGCGATCATGTGCGGTGTGATCAAGTTGATGTCACGGAGTCTGGCGAGGATGATGCCGAGATCGTCGGCACAGGCGCTGACGAGGCCGCGCTCGATGGCCTTGAGCTCGGAGCTGATGGTGGTGATGATGGGGTCGAAAACGAGGTCCCATGGTGCCGCTCAATGGGCAACCTTGAGGTGGATGCCCCAGCGCGAGAGCGTGTCCCACATCCACTGGTGGCCGAGACTCGGGAAGGCGGCCGCGATGTCCATGCTGACGAAGACGGGCATGTCTGTCGATGCGGAGGGGGAGGAGGAGGAGGAGGAGGAGGAGGAGGAGGAGGAGGAGGAGGAGGAGGAGGAGGAGGAGGAGGAGGAGGAGGAGGAGAGGAGGAGGAGGAGGAGGAGGAGGAGGAGGAGGAGGAGGAGGAGGGAGGAGGAGGGAGGAAGAGGAGGAGGAGGGAGGGAGGAGGGAGGAGGAGGAGGAGGAGGAGGAGGAGGAGGAGGAGGAGGAGGAGACGGGGGCCGGGGGGTCGGGGAAAGGGCCCCGCCTGCAGGATCCGCCTGGCCGCAGCCGCCACCGGAGGCGCGCTCTTCGTGGCCGTGGGCCGCGAGCCTGGCGGGCTCGCCAAGGGCTGCGCCCGCTCGCCCGCCCGAAAAGCTTGGCGAGGGCCCGCCCGCCCCGCCCGCCTGGCGAGAGGCCGCACGTTCGACTCGCCCGTTGGGGTTCACGAGTCCTCGTGCCCCTCCTACTCCTTCTCCTCCTCCTCCTCCTCCTCCTCCTCCTCCTCCTCCGCCTCCTCCCCCCCTCGCCCACCTCCCCCGCCATCCTTCCTTATACATAACTCCGCCCTGTCGCCCCCCCGGGCCGGTTGAAAGGGCGGGCCGGGCGTTTCGCCTAAAATTCCTCACCACTTACGATCCTGAAGCTTAGAACTTGCAACATCTTCACGGATGGAGGGCGGGCCGTTTGCAAAATGTGGTTTTCGCCCCAGCGCCACGCACACTTGCTTGACAGACTTGCGGACGCTTTTTGGATGGAGGGCGTGCCGTTTGCAAAAAGGGGTTCTCGCCTGAGCGCCGCGCGCGCTCGTCTTACACATTAGCAACCGTTTCACGGATTGAAGTCGCGTAACATATGGAGGGAGGGTGTATTGCGATATCGTGGATGAGTCTTGGGTTTACACATGTCCCCTCCCTCCTCCCCCTCCTCCTCCTCCTCCTCCTTCCCCCTTTCCCTCCTCCTCCTCCTCCTGCTGCATCCCTCGCCTTTATAAGCAACTCCTCCCTGTCGCACCCACAGAAGTGTCGGTGGGTCGGGCCTGGCGTTTCGCATGAGGTTTCCTGGCCATCTGTGATCTTGAAACTTGAAAAGTGCAGCAGTTTCACGGATGGAAGGCGGGCCGCTTGCAACATGCGGCTTTCGCTTCAGCCCCGCGCGCACTCGTTTTAAACAATTTCAGCAAGTTTAAAGATTCTCTTGGTTAACGTCCCGGAAATGGTGTTTGGACTGCGCCCAATCACATTGATTCGCGGTAGTGAAGTCCCAGAAATGGTGCTCTGGCACGATTCGGAGTCGTCGAGGCGCAACAATAAAGATGATTCGCGGTGTTGAAATCCTATGAATGGTGTGCTGGCGCATTTCTAGATTCTCAAACTACTATCTTCCAGCGGTGCAATTCTCTCAATGAGAATGATTTCGAAGAGGGAACTCTGGAGGGGGAGCTTGGAACGACTGTTTACTGCGGTATCGTCGATGAGTATTGGGTTTGCACATTTCCCCCGCCTGCCCCCCTCATCCTCCTCCCCCTCTCACTCCATTTCCCCCTCCTCCTGCATCCCTCTATGTTACAAGTAGATCCTCCCTGCCGCACTCACAGACGCGTCGGTAGTGCGGGCGTGGCGTTTCGCCCATGCTTTCCCCGCCATCGGTGACCCTGAAACTTGACTGTGCAATAGCTTCACGGATGGAGGGCGGGCCGTTTGCAACGTGTGGCTCTCGCCTTAGCGCCGTGCGCACTCATGTTAAACATGCTCAACACCTTCACGGATGGAGGGCGGGTCATTTTCAAAATGTGGCTCTCGCTGCAACCCCGCGCACACTCGTTTTAAACAGTTACACCAGCTTCAAATACGCTCATCATTAATGCCCCAGAACTGGTGTTCGGGTACGGTGTCAGGATGCCAGGGCGCAGCAATCACGCTGATTCGCGGTAGTGAAGTACCAGGAATGGTGTTCTGGCACGATTCAGAATCGTCGATACGCAACAATAAAAATGATTCGCGGTCTTGAATACCTAGGAATGGTGCGCTGGCGCAGTTCTGGATTTTCAAACTACTTTCTTCCAACGGTGCAATTTTCTCAATCTAACTTTTTTCCTACTTTTGTTTCCTGCGACCTCCCCCTGGCGCTATCCTCAGCGCAGTTCCCAGCGCAAGCATCTAGACAACAAATTGCGGCTCTTTTCGGCGCTTTGCTGGCCGAAGAGCCCCCCGCCGTCAACCTGCAGCGCCGGCGAAAACGGATTCCTTTGAAAACCGTTTTCTTCCTCACCCCGCGCGTTGACAAACGCGCGCCAAATCGAAATGAAAACCCTGCCTACCGCAGGCGCCGGCCGGGGCGGACAAATCGTGCCCCCCCTGCGCAGAACAGCAGATATCGGACTCCACTAGGAGGAGGAGGAGGAGGAGGAGGAGGCGGAGGAGGAGGAGGAGGAGGAAAGGGACAAAAGGAAAGGAGGACCAGGAGGAGGCCCCGCCAAGGAGGGAGCGCGCGGAAGAGTGGCTCACACCGCCGCCACCATGGTGTCGCACGCCGGCACCAATGTCAAGATCTCCCTGTCCATCTTGGCGCTGCGACTCATGATGACCGTCGGAACCACGTCAGGTATTTCAGGTAGCCGTGCCCGTGCCAGGGCGGAGGCTGTAGGGTGACGGGCACGGGTTGCGGTACCGGTGCGTCGCGGGCCTAGCAGCTCAACTCCCTGCGCGCAGGTCGCGCATTGAATTCAGTCGCTGGTGAGCTGGAGTCGGTGGGGAGCTGGAGTCGGCGGCCGTTGAGGGCTCAAACCAAACATAAAGCCCGCGCGCGAAGGAGTAGAGTTGGAGGCGGCGCAGGCGTCGGGCCAGTCGGAGCTGAGGTGGAGGTGCGCATGCACGGCCCGTATTGTGGAATGGGGCGGGTAGAGGTGAAGCCGGAGATGGAGAGCAAGCGTCGGATGTCGTTGGCGTCGGTGCTGGGGTGGGCTTTGGTATTGGTGTCGGCGTAGGTGCCAGTGTTGAGGTTGGTGCAGGGGCTGTCGTCGGAGCGGAGGCGTTGGTGCAGGGGCCGCCGTCGGAGTGGAGGGAGAGGGTGGTCCATAGTGGAGCTGTCACCTTTCGGCTGGCCTGGGAGGGGCGTGGGAACCCGCCCATTCGAAGCCAGGAGAATTGATGCTGTAGGTCGGAATGTTGCGTTGGTATGCGTTGGAGGTCGATAGGTGAAGGTGGATGTGGAATGTTTGATGCTGGGTGTTGCAGGTGGTGGTGCTGGCCTGGTGGAGGTTGAAAGCCGATAGGTGGGGGTGATGGTGTGCGGATGCTGGATGTGAGAGGTCAGGGTGCGGAACTGGTGGAGGTCGGAGGTCATTCGGTGGAGGTGTACTTGGAGTTGGGTGCTAGCTGCGGGGGGTCCAAATGCCAAGTTTGTGGACGCGGGAGGTCGGTAGGTGGAGGTGGAGCTGGGGAGATGGATGCTGGTGGCAACATGGCGCAGTGTCGATCTGGTAGAGGTTGAACATCGACACGTGGGGGTGGACAACTGGACGCTGTAGGTCGGAATGCCGCGTTGGTGGGCGCTGGAGGCCGATTTCTTACCACCACGGCTCCCATCATCTGATTGCTTGCTGCTCTCACTGTACGACTGCGCCGGGTACTTTGTCAACCGTGTCGCTTGGAGATCCTGTGGCCCCCGTAACGGTGCAGCTGGCCGTGCGCGTAAACAGATATGCACCATGTCGCAATAGACAGCAGCAGTGGAATAATATACGTCCCCCCTCCACCTCGCATCATCCAAAATCTTCACCTGGTGCCCGTCGTGCTGCTCGTGGTAGGCGCCGGACTGCACCTCGTACCCGTCGTGCTGCTCGTGGAACTCGCCGTGTGACTCACCCGTCGTGCTACTCATGGTGCCCTCCTTGCTGCTCCTGGTACCCGTCGTGCTGCGCATCCGCCGTGCTGCTCCTGGTGTCCCGCGTGCTCGTCGACGTACAGCTTTTGGTACCCGTCGTGCTGCGCGTGGTACTCGTCGTGAAGCTCGTGGTATCCGTCGTGCTGCTCCTGGCACCCGTCGTGCTGCGGATGGCATCTGTCGTGCAGCTCGTGGTGCCCGTCGTGCTGTAGCTCGTATCGGTCAACGTGGGCGTTGTCTCCGTCGTGCTGCTCGTGGCACTCGTCGTGCAGCTCACGGAATCCTCTCTGTCAGTTGAGGCTGGCAGGCCTGTAGCTGTCCCAGCCGCGTGACCGATGGATTGTGGGAGGGCGTCTGCCATGGACTCGGCCGGAGTCGAAACTGTGCACGAGTTTTCTCGCACCCCGAGGGTGGACGCCGGCGTGTCGCCCTATTTGGGGGATGCCAGCCTGTCAATGTATTCCAGTGCTGCTCGTGGTCTCTGCCGCGCAGCTCGTGGGCCACGTCATGTTGCACGTGGTACTCGTCGTGCAGCTCATGGAATCCGCGATTGTGCTGTGGCAGGTGCAAGTGTTGACGCCAACGGCAGAGCTTGCGACGGCGCCGGTGTAGACGATGGCGCTGGTGCCGGCTTAGGCGCAGGCGTTGATGCTAGCGTGTCGGTGATGGCGTTGACGCCAGCGTAGGCGCAGGCGTTGATGCTGGCGACGGTGCTGGCGTCGGCCCTGGAGGGAACGCCGGCGTTAGAGCTGGCGTTGGTGCAGGCGTGGGAGCTGCTGTAGGCGCTGGCGTTGTTGCCGGAGGAGGCGCCAGCGTTGGTACATCGGCGCTGGCGCCAGCGCAGATTTAGGTGAGGCGTCGGAGTTGATGCTGGTGTCGGTGCCGTCGTCGGCGCAGGCGCACGCGTCGGCGTTCGTGCTGGCGGCGGTGCTGGCATCGGTGCGGGTGTAGGCGCTGGCGTTGGAGCCAGGGCAGGCGCTGGCGTTCGTGCTTGCCTCAGTGCTAGCGTCGGTGCTGGTGTCGGCGCTGGCGTTGGTGCAGGCGTAGGTTGCTGCTGCAGCCTCAGTGTTGGCGTCGGCGCTGTTGTAGGCGTCGACGGTTGTGCTGGTGTCGGTGTTGGCGTCGGTGCTTGCGTAGGCGCTGGCAGTGGTCCCAGCGTTGGCGACGGCGTTGGTGCTCGTGGCAGGGTTGGCGTCGGCGCTGGAGTAAGCGTTGGAGTTGGTGCTGGCGTACGCACAGGTGTTGATGCTGGCGTCGGAGCTGAAGTCGGCGCTGGCATAGGCGCCGGCGTTGATGCTGGCGTCGATGCGGGCGTCGGTACTGGTGCAGGCGCTGGCGTTGGTGCAGGCGTAGGCGCCGGCGTTGGCGCTGGCGTCGGTGCTGGCGTCGGCTCTGGCGTAGGCGCTGGCGTGGGGGCCAGCTCGGACGCAGGCATTGATTTCGACGTCGGTGCTGGCGTCGGTGCCGGCGTAGGCGTCATCATTGGTGCTGGCGTCGGTGTTAGCGTCGGTGCTGGCGTAGGCGCTGGCGCTGGTACCAGCGTAGGCGTTGGTGTTTGGTGCTGGCGTCGGTGCAAGCGTCGGCGCTAGTGAAGGCGCTGGCGTTAGTGCTGGCACAATCGCAGGCGCTGATGCCACCGCCATCGCACGCGCTGATGCTGGTCCCAGTGATGGCGTCGGCGCTGGCGTACGCGCCTGCGAAGGTGCTGGCGTCGGTGCTGGCATCGGTGCGGGTGGAGACGATGGCGTTCCTGCCAGGCCAGATCGATAGCGGATGGGCCGGCACACCCTTTTTTTAGGCTTGGGTCGATTGCCACACTGAGCTTGAGGGGACAGTTTTTCAGGCAATCGGGTCGGTCCCGAAATTATCCAATTCAGCCCTGTATCGCGTCACGGACGCGGAGTTGCTCACCATCGTGCGACAGACCTGTTCATCGTCGTACTGCTCATCGTCGTGCTTGTAGTGGCCGTTGTGCTGACCCAAGGCCGCGCTGCTCGTCGTCGTGCTGCTGGTCCTCATACTACGGCAATTGGAGCAACCGCCCGAATATCAGCCCCGGGCGGGCACGGAGCTCTTCGATACCAGCTCGGAAAAATAAATTGCACCAACGTGCAAGACGCAACGAAAATGTCACGAAATTCGCTGCGGTGGTGGTTATCCCTGCACAGGTACTGCCGCATGTTACACTCGCTAACTAATGCGCTGCGGTGCTGTTGACGGCACTGGCGTCGGTGCCAGTGTAGGCGTCGGTTTGTTCCTGGCGTACGGGCTGCGGTCGGCACTGGTGTGGGCGCCGGCGTGGATGCCGGTGTAGGCGCAGGCGGTCATGCTGTGAACGTACGCGCCAGAGTCGGTGTTGGCGTTGACGTGGGTGGAAACGCTGGTGTTGGTGCTGGCGCGCTGGCGTAGATACCATCGTCGGGGATGGCGCTGGCGCTGGTGGAGGCGCCGGTGTTGGCGCCGGCGGTGGCGCCGGTGTTGGTGCTGGCGCCGGTGCTGGACGCTGCGTTGCGACAGAGGACAGGTGAATTATTGTAGGGGCCTCTGGGGGGGAGCTTGGATGGAGGGCGGGCTGTAGCGCCGCGCGTAGTCATTTTGACTATTTGCAACACTTTCACGAATGGAGGCTGGCCGTTTTCAAATTGTTATTCCCGCCTTAGTGCCGCATCTATTCATGGTGAACATTTGCAACAGTTGCACGGGCGGAAGGCGGGTAGCTTTCAAAATGTGGCTCTCGCCTTAGCACCACGCTCATTCGTTCTAAGAGTTCGCAACAGTTTCATTGATGAAGGGCGGCTATTGTTTAACATGTGTCCGTCGCCTTAGCGCTACGCTCATTCGTTTTGATATGCTGCAGCAGCTTCCAGAATTCGCATGGTCGCACTCCAGGGAATGGTATCCTGGCAAGTTTCAGGAATGTCTGAACGCACAATTCATGTTGTTTCGCGACAGTGGAAACCCAGGAATGGTGCCCTGGCCCGACGCAACTGTCACGTTAACTCGCTACGCCGAAGTCCAAATAATGGTGTTTTGGCACGATTGGGGATCCACGAACCGTTGCTTTAGAATGGGGCATTTTCCGCAATACGAAATTATCCCGGCAAAGCAACCTAACAGCGATGTGTAGAAGCATAGCTGGAAACATTGCCTGTGGTATTCATGTAAGAGTGCTGTTGTAGAATTATGGTGTTCTCGCAGTCGCATTCGGATTCGCAGTGGCAGTCACAGTGGCAACGTCAGCGGCAGTCGCAGTGGCACTGCCAGTAGTTGCAGTAACAATAGCTACACTAGCAGCAGCAACAGCAGCAGCAACAGCTACCGAGAACTATCAGCATGTAATGGCATTGAGGTGCGCAGTAGGCGCTGCGCAGTTCCTTTGAAAGGAAATCTTCGAAAGCAGGGCTGTAGCCAAGAAGGCTACGGGGACGATGATGATGATGAAGATGATGAGTCTTGAAAGTCTGGGAAAAAGAAGACCACGAAGTGGCGTACAGTTGGCTCCGGGCATTCAAAATGTGGCCCGGGAGTGGAGTTCTGGGAAGTGGAAGAGCACGAAGTGGCCTACAGTTGGCTCCGGGCATTCAAAATGTGGCCCGGGAGTGGAGTTCTGGGAAGTCCAAGAGCACGAAGTGGCCTACAGTTGGCTCCGGGCATCCAAAATGTGGCCCGGGAATCGGGCGGCGAGAAATCTGACGGAGACATCCAATAAGCAAAATGTGGCCCGGGAATGGAATTCTGGGAACTCGAAGACCACGAAGTGGCCTACAGTTGGCTCCGGGTATCCAAAATGTGGCCCGGGAGTGGAATTCTGGGAACTCGAAGACACGAAGTGGCCTACAGTTGGCTCCGGGCACCCAGAATGTGGCCCGGGAGTGGAGCTCTGGAAACTCGAAGACCACGAAGTGGCCTACAGTTGGCTCCGGGCATCCAGAATGTACGCCGGCAATGGAGTTCTGGGAACTCGAAGACCACGAAGTGGCCTACAGTTGGCTCCGGGCATCCAAAATGTACGCCGGGAATGGAGTTCTAGCAGCGCCAAGAGCGATTTTGCGAGGATGTCCCAAGCGATTTGGGCTTCGACGGCAGCCGCCCCGGGTCCCGCCCCGACCCCCCTGAGGAGTCATGATGCTCTCTTTTGACCCTACTAGAAACCTATCAGTCTTCGCTGTTAGGTAAAAAACCTCGTAGGGCCTTGTGAAAAGGGAACTTTGAGGGAGGGGTTCTTGCAACATTGCTGATGCGTCTGAGGTTTACACTGGTCCTCCTCTCCCTTTTCCTCCTCCTCCTCCTCCTCCTCCTCCTTCTCCTCCTCCTCCTCTCTCTCTGTCTCTCTCCCTCTCTCTCTCTCGAGCCTTCCACCGCTTTGGGCGCGCAGACTGGGAGTGCCACTCCCGAATCGTCACGCCCTGTTCTGTTTTCCAGACGTAGTCTTTCCGACGACGACGACGCTGGGGAACAGTTTTTCGCTACCCCCGCTTCTGCAAGCGACTCCTCCCGCCAAAGAGGCGCTGGCAGCGGGCGCTTGTAGACCCGCCCGCGGACGAACTCATCGCCCGAAGTGGTGAGCTCTCTCTCTCTCTCACTCTCTCTCTCTCTCTCTCTGATTTTCTCTCTCAATCTCTCTCTCCCTCTCTCCTTTTCTCCTTTTACCCTCCATGCTCCATGTTTTCCCCCGCATCGCAACGAAGACACAACGGTTCAAACGCAAAGAGGATCACCACAGCAAGACTGCGCCACCACGCGCGATTGAGGAGCGTCTGGAGAGCAAACGCGGGAACTACACGAGGAAGAGGACCGAGACAGGAGAGAGAAGGTTGCTGGCGCTGTGCGTGCATCCCCGCATGTCCCCGCCGACCATACATATAATAAGGCAGCGCACAACGACGGACGGAAGAAACGTGAACATCAGTAAGGAATGCAAGTTACAGCCAACCCAGCCCCGCGGCTGATAGCAAGTCGGCCCGAATTGCTAGCGCACAGGCGGCGAAAGCAAGACGGGGAGGAGAGGAGAAAAACCCGAGAAGGGGGAAAAACAGCACATGCACAGCCGACAGGCTTCACGTGCAAGCGAAGAGAAACAGATGAGCAGACAGGCCGCGCGCCAAAGCACAGAGTGGCCTCGACAGTCAAGTAGTATGGTTGGGAAACGTGCAATAGAATGCGCACGGGGGGCCTGGGGCACCCCAGTCAAGCCTGAACCTCTGAGGCGGCAGCCAACCAAGCCCGTGGCAAGAAGGCACGGGGTCAGCAGCCCACGGCCCCGGGGAGGCCGGGCTCGACATACAAAAGAAACAACCCGGAGCACCTCGCATGCAAGAGAGAGAAAGAGAGAGCGCCGGAAAACGTCCTGGAGGGAGGGCCCTATGAGAGCCCAGCGGGGGCGCCGGAGCACCAGAAGGCTCACTCGTTGTAGCTACCGGAGTGGAGGAAGCGACGCATATAGTCCAAGAAGCCTTCTTCACGAGTCTTCCACCATGGTAGGTTCTGGGCCAACACCCACCGTTTGGAATCGTTGTCGGTGTCGGCCACGTCATGTAGATATGATACAATGTCATCATGCCACAGCTTCTTTTGCCCGCCATGTCGGCGAAAGGCTGGGCGTAGGTCGTGTGTACATGGGTCCCAGCTTGCACTCAGTCGTGTCCACCTGTCGTGATCGTGGTTGGCCACGCGTGCTGCGAACGCCCATTTTCGCTTGAAGTATACGTCGGTCCAATCGTCGACTCGTGCTCGTTTGGCGTGTGCCAGAGCGGTGGAGATACGTCTCCGTATGAAATGAACCCAAGACTCAGATCTATCGTCGTTGTCTCCGTCGGTTGCTGTTGTCGGTGCTGGTGTCGGTGTCGGTGTTGGTGCTGGTGTTGCTGTCAGCGCTGGTGCTGTTGTCGGCGCAGGTGCTATTGTCGGTGTTGGCGCTGTTTTCGATTGGTGCTGGTGCTGGTGCTGGTGCTGTGTTCGGTATTGGTGCTGTGCTCGGTGCTGGTGCTGGTGCTGTTGTCGTCGTCGTCGTCGTCGTCCGGTGCAGTTGTCGGTCCTGGTGTCGGTGCTGGATTCGGTGTCGTTGACGTCGACACGTGTACCGTTGTTGGTGTTGCAGCCGGCCCGAACCCCGAACTGTCTGTCTGCTTGCTTCCAGCGTGTTCCGTTCTTCTCGGCGTATTTATGATCAGTCGGAACATTTTCCGTTGTGTTCGTTGTAGCGTGACGAGCATATCCTTGGTGAGTGTCCACGAAGAGCAACCGTACAAAACTCATGGTGTGATCGCGCCGCTGAAGAGTCGGAGTCTGCTGTGCAATGGGAGTTTTTGTTGGTAAGTTCGCACCGTCATTGGTGAAACTTCGACCATCCCGCGGCGGTCCTGTTTTTCAGCTCATGTCCGTGGAAGTCGTGGAACGATAACTTTCTGCCCAAGTATTTCGTATTCTGGTCGTTGGGTAGAGTGTTTATGCGTGCGCCATTTAAGACAATGTGCGTGATTGTTCTGCCAGCCCTCCGGCTGACGTTGGTGAGAATATTGGTCTGGTGGGGGTGTAGTGAGAGTCCACAGCAGGATGGTTTGCTCTTCAAGTCGCGCAACAAGCATGTAAGTTGGCGAAGGTTCGGGGCGTACATTTATAGAATGGAGTGCCTGCTAGACTCTTGAAGAACTGGAAACGCCCAAAAGGCTTCAAAAAGGCTCAAAGAGCACTCTGGCGTGTAAGCTTGGGAAAGGTATAAAAAGGCTATTAAAAAGATGGGCTAATGTTGCGGACACCATGCGCAACAATTAAAGTATCCTTTGCCGCCACGTGATCAAGGCTCCTGGCAGCGGCGGTCACCGTCGCCGTAGCCGCGGCGGTCATCGTGGTCGTCGCCGTCCTCCTCGCTGCCACCGTCGTCATCGTCGCTGCCGTCATCTCGTCGTCATCGACGAGACGATGGAAGCGACGACGACGACGAAGGCGACGACAACGACGGCGACGGCGACGACAACCACGACGACCACCGCGGCTAGGGCGACGGCGGCGATGACAACCTCGGCCACGAGGCTTGACCCAGTGGCGGACAAGGCTGTTTGATGTTGCGCGTGGTATCTGCAACTGCCGTCCATCTGTATCATATCGTATTTGCTGCCCGCTTGGGCCTTACGCGCCAGAGCCCCCTGTGAGCATGCGAGATGACTTTTGATCATTTCCGGTTAGCTGATCGCCGCCGTCTAAATAGTGACGCCCAGGGTAGGATGGGGCAGAGTAGAACGCTGTAGACGAAGGCGGGGTAACGTAGGGTAGAGTAGAGAGGGGCGATGGAGTTACAAGTACAAGAAGGAAACACACATAATGCAAGGGCAGGGCAAGGCACAGTAGGGCGCATCGAAGTAGAGCAGGGTAGATTATATCAGAGTAGCAGTAGGGCAAGGAAGGGTAGGATAGGTCAGGGTAGACTGGAGTTGAGTAAACTAGAATAGCAGGCGCATAGACACCATAGTGGGCCAGGGCGGGGCAGGGCAGGGTAGAGCACGGAAACGCCGCGGACACAGGGCCAACATACAATACACCAGCGCACGTGCGATCCAAGAGGGGGCCAAGCCCAGGGACCCGAAAGGGCAATCCAGACGGTGCTAAACGCGAAGCGTCCTGGAGTAAAGCGCATCGTCGGTGCCGAAGGCGAAAACCTCTGGAATTCGCCGGCCCAACGGGCCAGGGCGTGCTAAGATCTCCGGTAACTGGTTAACAGTATTAACAGTATTTCTAATTCGCGCGCGCGGGGCGGCCCCTGGGGGTCCCCCGGCGAAAAGTACCCCGACCAACGCCCGACCAAGTCTACTCAGAGATGGTTTTCCTTCTGGGTGCGGCCTCTCAGGCTCCCCAGAGCGCGCTCAGAGTGCCCCAAGAGGCCCCCAAGACTGCCCAAGAGGCCCCCGAGACGCCCAAAGAGCGCTCGAAGACGCCGAAGATGACCCCAAGACGGCCCAAAAGGCCCCCAAGACAGCCCAAGAGGCCTCCAAGACGCCCCAAGAGCCTTCCAAGAGGCCTCCGAAGAGAGCCCCAAGAGGCCAAAATCGTTGATTTTCATTGGTTTGTTCGATGTTTTTTGTGTTCTGGCTTTTTCGGCTTCCGGACGCTCCAAGACGGCCCAAGAGGCCCCCAAGACCGCTCCAAGACGGCCCACGAAGCTCCCAAGACGGCGCCGAAACGACCCAAGAGAGCCCTCAAGACGGCCCAAGTGCCGCCCAAGACGGACCAAGAGGCCCCAAGACGGGCCCAAGAGGGACTCAGGAGGGATACCGAGAACTCAAAAATGGAGCCCTCCGTCCCAGAAGGCGCCCAGGAGGTCCCAAAGAGGCCCCAAGAGGCCTCCAAGAGGCCCCAAGATGTCGCCAAGAGGCCCCAGGAGACTCCCAGGAGGCCCAAAAGAAGCCCCAGAAGGCTTCAAACATGTCTCCCAGGCGCCCCCGAACGGCCTCTCAACAGACCCCAAGAGGCCCCCCAAAGAAACATCTTGACGACGACTCTATTTCGCCCCATCGAGAGACGACCCCCAGGGAACTGCTTCACCATCAAAACTCCCCACGCAACGCGTCCGAACGACACCCGCCCCCAAGAGCGCAACATGGGCAACGAACACACAGACAAAAACCAGCGATGCCATATCACGGGCCGGCGGAATGAGCGAAGCGATTCAATAAAGAACCCAAGACGGCCCCAAGACGGCCCTAAGACCCAAGACGGCCCCAAGACGGCCCTTAAGACGCACCCATGTCTTGGAAAGCAGCCTGGCGGTGCTGAGCGCGAAGCGTTAAGGGATATTGGGCACACTTCGGAGCTGAACGCGAAAGCGTCTCGATATGCGAGGCATCCCTTCTCTGTTTTTTATATAAAAAGCTCTAAGGGTCAAGAAGATGCCGAAACATGTCTCTTCCACTCCAGCAACAAGAAACTGCACGTAACTGCACGCAGGACTTGTCTGCGCACTTCGGTGGATTCGGCCACCTCTCATGATTGCACTGCCAGTTGCACAGAAGATCAGAGTGTCTGCCTTTCTCCATGCAAGTGCGGCCAAAAATATTGAACTGGACTCGGTCTGAAAATGATAATCAATCCGAGCTTGAGTTTGTACTCCGCGACATCCGTTCACGGCCTGAAATTGAGAGTCAACCCTGCCTTGAACTTGAACGCCGCTGCGGTGTGCAAGAGGGTCGGCTCAACCTTGTAGAACCTGAGCTTCCCCTGGACTTCCTGGAGAGAGCTACGCAAGCTCACCTTGTTCGAAACCAGCTTATCGTCAGTGAGGCTTTACGTGATATCGGCCATGGCTGCGATGGCAGCGCACTGCTTCACGTTGAGCTGCGCTTTCTCCACGAGTTTGCATTTTGGGTCCGCTGGTACCTGGTACTCCGAGCGCTTGGTCAAGTAGATACTCACAGCCTTTCCAACACGAGCGACGACTGTGACTACGACGACGGCGACGACGATGACGACGACGACGAAACGAAACGAGATTTTTGCCTCGACGGGCAAGGCAGAAATCCCCTAACAAGACGACGACGACGACGCTGACGACGACGACGGCGACGACGAAGACGACGACGAGTCCGAAACCTTGTTCAACTCGTCGCAAAGGTTGTACACTTCGGCGGTCGCCAGCTCCTTGAAGGTGTCTGCGATCTTGACGATGTCCGCCCAGCTGCTGGTGTCATTGACGTGCAGCTTGTAAGTGGAGTACGCGGGGCTCTGGTCCAGGGTCGACTGCAGCTTCTCCGGAGCCTCCGTCACCGCGTCCTTCCTGGCAGCCATCTTCAAACCGACCCGCCTGCGTGCAATGTCTCGGGCAGGGAAACAAGCTCATGGTATGTATCTCTGGAGGCAAGGCCAACTTCGTCGAGGCTAGCGGTGATGTTCGAGATGGCGTTGGTGCAGGTGGTCAGATCCGTCTTGGCCTTCACGAAGGCCCTCCACAGCTTCTCGTTCGGATCCGCCGTGAGCACCTTCTGCATGTCGACTTCCGCTCCTTCAGATCACCTATAAACTTCGAGAGCGCGCTCCTGAGCGACGAAGTCTTCTTGATCAAGTCCATGTGAGACGTGAGCTTCTCGCGGTCGGAGTGGAAGATGGAAATCCTGTTCAGCACGTCGGTGTACACGTCGAACTTGTCGCCCAAGGTAGTCTGGATAGCATCCGTCTTCATCAGGAAATCCCAGAAAGCTGAGATACAGCGGCCTGAAGATCATCGGTAGCTGAATCCGCACTCAGACTGAGACGCTTCACGTCAGCGTGCAAGACTGAAATGTCGATAGTCCCCTCACGGAACTTGTTCATGCTGCCGATGATTGAGGTGGTCGTGGTTTCCTGATCTACACTCTTGATGGCGTTGATTACCCTACCCTTTAAACGCGAGATGGCATCATCGAGCTGGCACACCTGATAGACCTTCTCGACGACCTCCGAATAAGACTCGAGCAACGCATGGTAACGAGTCGGGTCATTGGCAGTGTCGCCAGGGAAATCCTTCTCGAGAGCAGCAGCGGCTGCCTTGTGAATGACCTGCACCAGCGAGGTCTCGAGCATCTAGATTGACTCAGCCCCAACCTGGCGATGTAGTTGGGGAGACGATCGATCAGTGACTTGACCCGCACTGGGAAGGCATTCACATCAATCGTCTTCGAAAGAGCCTCGACTTCGGACAAGTCCGGGGCGACTAGAGGCGACAGCTCCAGGTAGACCTTCTCCCTGGAGATCACGTTCTTCAGGAGCGTCTTCCAGTGGGGCGACTGCCCCAGAGCAGCCCCGACCTGCGCCCAAGCGTCTGCGGCCCCTGCTTGGCCGCCAGCAGCCTGCAAGGTGCCGATGTCGGTGTAGGTGTCTTTCTGCGCGGACTTCCCGATGGTTTTCGAGGCTGCCGTCTGGATCGGCTCGCATATCTGCTTGACCTCGACAATGGCCTGAGCGCAATCCTCGGAGATGTCGCATTCCTCGGGGAGCTGGAAGAATACCAAGGCCGTCTCGATGAAGTCGAGGACCTGTCGCTCCATAGGGGCGTCGCCCAGAATGAGCGGGATGAGGCAGGAGATCAGCACCTCCTCGACGAACACGGATGCCTTGCTGCTGCTGGGAAGTCTCGCCTCTGCAAGGCAGGGGTCACGGAACATGAATACTCTGGGAACAGCTCTAGCGACAGCATTGGACCACGTGCGGTAACGCTGACATGTTTTCAGCAATTGGGATCGGGGGCGTTGCGATGATTCCTGGCCCTTGCTCCAGACGTCGTAATCCTTTTTCCCCCCGTACTTGACAAGTTTGAGCTGAACGGCTGCAGGGATCACCGCCCCTGCCTCCGTGAGCTCCGCCATGTGTTTGTTCAAGGTATCTGGATGGAGCGTCTCCATTCGATCTCCTTAGCCAAGTTCACCAGGTGGAGGTGCTTCCTGATGGTCGGCAACTTTCCCTCTGGAACCTTCCCCAAGAGAACCTCTAGCTGATGAGGGCCCTGGCCGAGTTTCGCGCCAGCCATGATGCATGTCAAGTTCAGGTCGTGAATCCAATGCTCGGAGGTACCCTTCTGGAACTCGTTCGAGGTATTCTGGATATCCGAAGGAATGCCATAGCGGCCCCCAGAGGGAAGCACCGTGCCGCTGCTGCCGCGAAGCAAGCTGCCAGGCGTCCTTGGGCCCCTCTCGCTGGTAGGCGAAAGCTGAGGCGCGCGGCCCGTGCCCGAGACCGCCGAGTCGACGTAGCACGCTGTGCCATCCCTCGGGACCTCGAAGTCCTCGTCGTCGTCCTCGACGCCCTCCTCTCGTTCGTGGTCAGGCACGTCGCCGATGGCCAAAGCTGGAGGATTCCCTGACCCTGAGCCGCTTTGCACCCATGCCCCAGAACCCCTGGGGGAGGGCGCCAGCGCGGGAGGTACTTCGCTGACCCGCACGCGGCCAGCAGCGCGGGGCGAGACGTCCGTCAGCTGAACCCTGCCGCCGCCCAACTCCGCGCTCCTGTCGTTGACGGCGCCCACGGTCGGCAGCCGGATGGTCGAGAAAGCGCGCCTCGGATTGCTCGTGTCCCGAGCCTGGGCGGCCGTCACCCTGTCGGGCTGCGAGGCGAAGCAACCCATGCCATTCTGCATCAAGTTCTGCATCACGTAGTCGAACGACTCGCTGTGCAAGCGGAGCCTCGGCCAACTGTTGTCGTTCTCCTTGATGTGGTACACCGTGGTCTCAACGCCGTTCCGACCGCGCCACTTCAGGGGCCTGAGGCGCAACTGCTTCGGCGTCTTCTTCCACGTCGACACGACCTGGTGGTGGTTGGGCGCAAGGTAGTCCTCGAAGAGGGTGCCGCCTATCTGCGAGCCCTCGCCAGCCTCGATGCCGAAGGGCGCCTCGTCGCTCTCGCCTATGTTCATGGCCCCATCCATCTCCTGGGCGAAATTATCGCCCTCCTTCTTGTCGCGGACGACGTCCGCAAACGCGCACCCTGGAAGGTTGCGGCTGGCGAAGTCCACGCAGTCAGTGCAACCGAAGCACTCGAACGCATCCTCTGCCTTCCCACCCTCCCCGACCCTGGCCGTCGCAATGAACACGTCATCAACGAAGGTCTTGTGGCGGTCCTCGGGCGATTCGGGAAGCTACCCTCCTCCTCGTCCTCCTCCTCCGCCCCTCCTCCGTCTCGTCCTCAATCCCGTTATCCTCGTCGTCGTCATCGTCCTCGTCGTCGTCGTCGTCCTCGTCCTCCTCCTCACCGTCGTTCGTTATCCTCGTCGTCGCCCCCCCCCCATCATCGTGGTTCGTTATCCTCGTCGTCCGTTATCCTCATCGCCGTCGCCACCTCCTCAGCGTCGTCCGTTATCTTCGTCGTCGTCGTTAGTCATCTTCATCATCATCGCCCACCCGCCTCCCTTCTCCGCCTCAAACCACTCTGATTCGAATTGCGTTGGGGGGTCCCGCGGGCTCCTGCTCCCCAGCATCGCACAGGCCGCAGATGCGAAGAGCTCGCTTCCTCGCCCTCTTCTCGACTGGAGCAGCGGCGCCCTCGCTGCCAGACGCGGCTGCCGCTTGGCGACGCCTGGTTGGCTTCGCGCCGCGGTCGGCCATGACCGAAACGATATCTGGCTGGACGTTGAAGTGTTCCGACTATCAGAAACTCGACGGGCAGCGCCTGTCCTTAGCTCAGACACCCTCGGGCAAAAATGTGCCATGGCATGGCGTCGGAGGCGCCCTCGAAGGTTCTCCGAGTAGGCTTGCCTGAACGAGTCCTCGCTTATGTCCAACGCTATAGGACCATACCCCGTCTTGCCACGAGGACCCCTCTTCATCAAGTAGGCTTGCCAATGCGAGTTCTCGCGCATCCCCAAACAGTGCAGGAGCATAGTACCCACAGTACAAACGAACATCAACAGCTGGTACCATCTATTCCCTAGGTGGTACCAGCTGTTTACGCGTGCTCTGGCGTTGCCGCCCTTGTCGTGGGACATGTCCTTATGAGACGGGTGCGTGTGCTTCGTGGCTATCATAAGTGCGCGCTCGCTTGCTGCATGCGCGGTTGTGACACGTATGCTTTGTTGTTCGTATGTGATGTTGCTTTGTAGTACACCTCCACGCTGTATGTGTTGCTCGCGTGTGTTGCTGTACGCGCTGCTGATTTGTACACGTTGCCTGCATGTGTTGATGTCTGCGTGTGCTGCTGCCTCGTACGAGTTATTGTTCTTATGTGTTGTTTAGCTGTACTTGATGTGGTGTGCTGACCTCTTGCTCAGCGCAATCACTTGCGTCTTCCACATATGCGTTGCTGGATGATTCAGCACGGGCGCCTCCAAGCACACCTCAACTAGGTGCAATCTGGCGACACTGAGACTGCCGTGCATCCACGGCTGAGTATTTGTAGCAGGCTATCGCTGCTACGGAAGATTGGTGCAGGGCGCGCTGAGCCCAGACGGGACGTGGAGGGAGGCGGACCCAGGGACACACGATGAAACAAGCGAAGCAATAATAATGGGAGGGCATGAGGGGGGGGAGTACTTAAGATAAGGAAGGCTGGTAAAGAGAGCTGTCCTGCGCCTCGCTGCCGACTCAGTCGTCGGTGCTGCCCTAGGTCGAGCCGCTGCTGGTGTCGTCCGCGTCCTCCGCATCGTCCATGGTCCTAGCGTGGTCATCGCCCCGCCCCTGGTCAAACTTGAGAATGTTTCCTGCTATCTCTTTGATGTTGCCCACAACTGCTTCCACACTTTCTGGAAGCGCCCCCTCATTGGTGGTTCTAGATTACGCTTCCACAGAGGCTTCTGCTGCATGATGAGTGAGATCGGGCCTGCTTCAATGTAACACGGGGTGGTTGCTTCTGGCAAAATCAACGTTTGCTTGGCAGCTGGGGCCTCAGACCTACGGAAAAGACGACCGCAAGAACTCCAGCGCTGACTCCAACATAGCATGTTGTTCGGTTTTATTCCCGAGCTCCAGTGGTGACTCCAAATGCAAAGCCGAACATTCGCACGAGATGACCAGTCCTGCAGGAACTCCATGCGCGCGTAGATACGCACTGCAACACGTAAGAACTCCAGCGGTGACTCCACCTCCATATGAAAACATCACGTGTGCTTGTTTGAGTGGCCGTGCCGAGTTGCCAGGATGTCTCTGGTCAGCAAGAGAAATCTGGATTTGGGAAATACGCTTTCTCTCATTCCCTATCCCCCTCTCTCATTCCCCTTATTTCCTCTTGTCCTCCCTGATCCGTCCCGCTTGACCCCGAGAGGCAACGCAGTGACGTCCCGCATGTATTTCCCAAATCCAGATTTTTTACTCCCCGAGGCTCTCAGGTCTCGTAGGGACTCATGCGGCTCATGGGCTCCTCAGGCCCCGTAGGGACTTATGTGTCGCTGCTTTGGCTGGTTTCTCCATTATTCCATAGTAAACGCTTGTACCTACCTCCACAGGAAGACATTATTATTTTATAAACGCTATGGCTTACTGTTGCTATGTACTCCTACTGTATAATATGCCTTTGGTTGCTATGTGCGCCTGCTCGGCTTCGTTCGACGCTTAAGAATATTGATTTGCATATGTACACATGTATGGTTGATGTGTTGTGTGCTGTTTCGTTGCTGTTGTTCATATTCGTTGTTGTTGTTTCCCAAGGAAGGCTGCACTCACAGAGGAACACCTCATACTCGCAAGCGTAAGAAGTGTATACATAGCGAGTGTCTGGAGACTTGACACACGAAAGCGGCCTGAAGCGACTCTGCGAATGACTAGGCCCAAGCAGAACTTATCCCTCAGCTCCTGGACTCAAAATTTGACACGTGAGAGCTTCTCCACGAACCAACTTAGCAATCGAGGGAATCTGGGACACCAATGGCGTCGGCCCACATGGCCTGTTCATCCTCAGGGAGGGGGGGGGGGGGGGGCTGCGTGCCATAAATCTGGCCATCCTCCACCTGTGCGTCCATAACGGCTGAATGACGGGGGCGCTCCATATCCACACCGTAATCTTTAGCGAACAAGGCAGGGGCTGTTTCTTCTTGGTCACGGTGAGGCCCCAAGGCAGCTGCTGTTGCGCCCTCTTTAGTTTTGGCACCATCGTTATCCATGGAGAGGTCCGCAAGGCCATCTGCTGCACTACCAGGCGCACCTGCTGGACGAACGTGAGACTCTAGAGCTGTAGGCGCTGCGGCAGGCCACTGCGTGGTCAATGCTGGGTCAGGCTTCCGCTGAACATTTGACGACTGGCCTGGCTTCGGCTCGACCCCTGACGGCTGGCCAGGCTCATCATCTGGTGGCGACAACCACACTTCTGGGTGCCTCAACTGACCCATCTCGGTTAAGCTGCTGCGCTGCAACTTCACGGGGGGTTTGATGGCCTCCTCGCCCTCGTCCTGGAGCCTCTTGAGGAAGGCTCGCTGCTCCTGGGACGTGCGTGGCGCCTTCGACCTGACTACAACTTTCACGGGTATCTGGATGGCGAGTTCCGTCTGCCGTTGGAAACCGCGCAGCAATCCTTTCAAGTTTACCTTTAGCACGGGGCACTCGAAGCCGCCAGCACCATGATCGGCCGTGGTCGTTGAAGAAAAAAGTATACCTCACTGAATGGCTGGGCAAGTGCTCTGGCAAACGAAACGCGTTGCTTGATTGACGCAGGAGCTCGAGGAACAAATTGCGAAGCCGAAATCCCCTTGCACACCAGTTGCCTCGGGCCCGCTGTGTTATTGTGTGTGCATGTGGTGTGCGTGTGATTCTATGGCCAAATACATAGGTTCGCCAACTATCACAAGTGTAATGCAGCGTATAGAACGAGAAACCATCATACTATGTTCATGTAGTGCACATACGTAGTTAAAGTGTATATTCTTATTGGGGCCCTGGGGCCTTCCATGCCGCGGCGGCCCTCAATGGTTCCAAGACGGCCGCTGCTGACGCGCTCGAGCGAGCCCCACAACAGGTCACGCAACCAAGAACGCCCCAAGAGATCCCAACCACCCCAGACACCCAGAGAACATCATGCACACTTTAATCAGCCGCCCCCCGTTTGGGAAGACCCCCCGCCTGCCTCCCCAGTCCAGGGGTGGACCCACCCCCCTCCTTACTTTTGGAGGGCACCAGGCTTCGCACGCCTTCTGCGCCCCAAACGCACGAGAGACCAAAGGATTACCCAAGACGCCCCAGGAACCCCCAGACAGACCAGACACCCAAAGACACCCCAAGACAGACCCAGAACCCAATGCTTCAAGGAGCATCAAAGTCGCCCCAGAGACATCCGACAACGAAAGACGCCCCCACCCCATCGGGGCCCCAGACACTTTAAATAAGGATTACCAAAGACACCCCAGACACACCAGGCGCCCAAAGATGACCCAGACCCCCCCCCCCCCCCCCCCCATACACATCAGACACCCCAGGAAGCGCCAAGAAGCCCCAGACACCCCATACACACCTAACATCCCGTCGCCTCCCGCATGGGAGCGCCCGCCGCCTCCCCATTCTGAGGGTGGACCCGCGCCCTCCATATGTTGCAAGGCCCCGTCTGGGAAGGCTCAGACCGCCTGCGCCCTGTTCGGGGATTCAATGGGAATTGTTGTGCATCGCCCTGATGGCAAGAGGGGATCGCCTTGACATGTCAACATCCTTGTCTACCAGGGGCGCTCTTGCAGCTGATGTGAAACCTTTCCCTGGCGGGAGAAAAGGGGGTGGCGCCGTGCTGAAATGGCAAGGAACATGGATCTAGGATAAATGACATCTGTGGGCGCAAGGTTTCCGTGCGCCCCACCATGTAAGAGCTTCGCAACACAATTGCGCGTGGCATAGCTTAGCTTAGCTACCTCATGCCATAGCATTGCATTATGGCATAGCATATCCCCCATAGCGCCATGGCATTGCATTATGACATATCATGACATTGCATTATGGCATGTTCAGGTGCGATACCAAGAACGGGGCCCGACCCACGAGGACCTTAGGAGCCCTGAGCCACAAGCCCAGGCCCTAGAGCGAAGACTGTAATGGAAGAAAACCTGTTGCACGTTTTGGGGGGCCTCTTTTCCCCTCTGTCACAAATGTTGGGGGGCCGTGAACTCTGCGTAGGGGGGCCGCGCGATTTATGATGTTAATAGTAGCCAAGTGTGTTGGGATACGATGGGGGCATGATGAGGATTGGATAAGGTAGGCTTTGGCTGTGATCGTGTCAGGTTGTAACAGGACCAATAGGATAAGTATATGGACGTGATGGGGATAGGATAGTGCTGCGTTGAGGGCTGGATACTTATAAGATGATGATCGGCTGGGGGGAGAGGGGACAGGTTTGGATTTGATATGATAATGTAAGGTGGTGATGAGATGTGTATGGCATAGGATTTGGTTGACACGCGTTGGTGATGTGACCGCGTATATGCAGATTTAGTGAACCCATTGGTGATAAAACGTAGTAAGTAGTAAGTGGTAAGTAGTACGCAGTCCCCAACAGGTGCGTCCAGTAAGTAGTAAGTAGTATATCGTACGCAGTACGTAGTGATTAGCAAGGAGTGAGTACATACGTGGTGAGTAGTACGTAGGGCGTAGTAAGAATCAAGTAGCAATATACAAGTAGTGAGTAGTAAGTAGTAAGGAGTACGGAGTAAGTAGTAAGTAGAAAATAGTAAGTAGTAAGTAGTACGTAATAAGTTTATTAGTGATAAGTAATAAGTAATAAGTAGGAAGTAATAAATCGTAAGTAATAAGTAGTAAGTAGTAATACGTAAGTCGTAAAGAGTAAGTAGTGGGTACAGCGTAACAAATAACAAATAGCAGGCAACAAGTAACACGTAGTAAGTACTACACAAAGAATAGTAGATAGTAAGTAGCCAGTACTCAGTAGTCAGTCGGAGGTAGTGCGTAGTAGGCAGTAACAAGTAAGTAGTACGTAATAAGCCGTAAGCGCTGCCAGAAAGTAATAAGTAGTACGTAGAAAGTAGTACGTAGTAAGTAGTAAGTAGTGAGTAGTAAGTAGTAAGTAGTAAGAAGTAAATAGTTCGTAGTAAGTAGTAAGTAGTACGTAGTAAGTAGTACAGAGTAAGTAGTAAATAGTCATTGGTACGGAGTAAGTAGTAAGTAGTGAATTAATACGCAGTGCGCAGTGAGCAGCAAGTAGTCAGTACTAGGTAGTAAGTAGTAATTAATAAATAATAAAAAGTAAAGAATAAGAAGCATGTAGTACGTAGTAAGTAGTATGTAGTAATAAGTAGTATGTGGTGAGTAGTAAATCGTAAGTAGTACGAAGTACACAGTAAGTAACCACTAGTAAATAGTAAGTAGTGACCCATCAGCCGGACGGGATTGGACCCGGATGGGATTAGGAAGGGAAAATGGGCCAGAAAAAATACCCCATGGGCGAAATCTGGTGGTTCGTGCAAGGACCAGAAGGACACCCCATGGGCGGAAGCTGGCGGCTCGTCTAATGTTGAACCCCACGGGCCAGAAGAAGAAGCAACACAATAAAAAAATGGAGGAAGCAGGTGGCCCCGCGACCTGGTCGCGGGCCGTCCAGCCCTGTTCTTGTTGGCGAAACATTGTATTATTGCTGTTAAGGAAACAAGAACCGCGTTCGCGTTTCCGCCGCGCCGTTGACACCCCAAACAACGTCCTGCCCCTTGACCCTGCATCGCGCCTCGCGCAATTGCATTTTTTTTTTAAAAAAAAAAAATAAAAACAAAAAAAAAAAAAAAAAAAAAAAAAAAAACACGCGCGCGGCAGCAGCGACGAAACATCTGGCCCATGGGGGCGGGCGCGCGCGGGGGGCGGGGTGGAGGGGGGGGGGGGGGGGGGGGGGGGGGGGGGGGGGGGGGGGTACTTGGCGCGCGCGCGGACGGCTCCTCCCTTAAAGAAGAAGGCTATATATATATATATATATATATATATATATATATATATATATATATAAAAACTTAAATTAAAAGGGTTCAAAAAAGGTTGCCGCGGCTTCAAACAGGCTTAAGGCTTGTTAAAAAATACATTTTTTTTTTTTTAAAAAAAAAAAATGGCCAGCGAAAAGGCTGCGAAGGCTACAAAAAGGTTCAACACATGCCCAACACAGGCTCGCGAAAGGCTGCGAAGGCTAAAACAAGGCTTCAAAAAGGCACCGAAAAGGCTCGCGCGATTTCTTGTGAAGTCTTGTTGAAGCCTTGTGGAAGCCATTTTGAAGCCTGTTTGAAGCCTTTGTGAAGCCTGTTGCTTGCGTTTTGCAAACATCTTGCGTCGCAAAACACAAGCGAAAGGCCCAAACAAGGATTCAAGAAGGCGTCAACAAGGCTTCAACAAGGCTCTCGCGAGCCTTCGGGTGACCTTTTTTGAACCTTTTTGAAGCCGTCGCAGCCTTTCGCGAATCTTGTTTAACAGCCTTTTTGAAGCCTTTGAAGCATGTCGGAAGTTATATATATATATATATAATATATATATATAAATATAATTTATTTATATATATATATATATACATATTTATATAATATATATATAATATATATCTATATATAAATATATATATATATATATATAGAGAAAACCTTATGCGTTCAGGCGGGCGGGCGCGCGAAAAGGCTCAGGGGGGGCCCCAAGCATTAAATTGTTTTCCAAAAAGGCTTGAGAGGAACAAAAAACTCTGAAAGGCTTCAGAAAGGTTCCGCAAAGGCTGCGGGCGGCCAACTTGCATTCAGGCGCTGGGCGAAAAAGCTCCGACGACGCTACTCGCGTTCAAGCGCGGTGGCAAAAAAAGTCTCACATGGCGACGACGACGGCGACGACGGTGACGACGACGACGGCGGCGACGACGACGACGCCGACGACGACGACGGCGGCGGCGCCGACGGCGACGACGAGGGAGAAAGAGGAGAAGGGAGGAGGAGGAGGGAGGAGGGAGGGGGAGGGAGGAGGAGGGGGGAGGAGGGAAGAGGAGGGAGGACGAGGGAAGAGGAAGGAAGAGGAGGAGGGAGGAGGAGGGAGGAGGGAGGGAGGAGGGAGGAGGGGAGGGGAGGTAGGGAGGAGGAGGGTGGAGGAAGGAGGTGGAGAGGGCGGCGCGGGGGGGGGGGGGAGGGGTGGGGGGGGGGAGGGGGAAGGGGGGGGGGGAGAGAAGGGGGGGGGGGTGGGAGGGAGAGGGGGAGCAGGTGCTGGGGTCCTGGGGGATTGGGGGGGTGGGGGGGGGGTGGTGGTGTGGGGCGGGGGGGGGGGGGGGGGGGGGGGGTGGGGGGGGGGGGGGGGGGGAAAAAGGGAGGAGGAGGGGGAGGGGAGGGAGGAGGAGGGAAGAGGGGGGGGGGTGGGCAGGGGAGGATGAGGGAGGAGGAGGAGGAGGGAGGGACAAAGGAGGGGGGAGTGAGGAGGGTGGAGGAAGGGGGGGGCGAAGAAGGCGGGGGGGGGGAAAAGAGGGGGGGGGGGGGAAAGGGGAGGAAGGGGAGGAGGAGGGGAAGGGGACGAGGGGGGAGGAGGGGGGGGGGGCGGCGAAGGAAGAGGAAGAGGGAAGAAAGGAAGAAACCCCGAAGCGGCGACAGACCCGCGAGTCCACAGACCCACCCCCCCCCCCCCCCAAGGCGCCGAAGAGACCTCGCAAGACATCCCAAGACACCTCCAAGACGGCCCCCAAGAGCAATGCCAAGACGGACGTCACAAGACAGCCCAAAAGACCTCCAAGACGGCCCTCCAACAAATCTCACAAGACTGTCCAAGAACCCCCCAAGACGCCGAAGAAGCCTCAGAAAGGCAGCCCCAGACACCTCGCAAGACGCGTTGTTTGAGATTATCTAGAGCGAGGCGCTTACGTGTGAACCAACAATGATGCATGTCTCGAAGCTTTGAGGATGTCTCTCACGAAACGCTCATGTGCTTGAGGATGTCCCAGGCGGAACGTTGTTTGTTTCGAATCTTATTCCGAAAGCTTTGTTTGAGGATGCGCTGCCATTAGGTGCACTGGTGCTGCCGCGAAGCGGTCATTATATGGAACACGTAGGAGAAACATACCACTTTTGAAAACCACACATGCTTAACAACAAATCAAAATGTATCAACTATGCATTGTCCCACGGCTCATCTGGTTCACCTGGTCGTCGGTCCCGTTCTTTAGTCAACAACAGCCTGAACACAGGATCATCACGTGCTAACCGTCTGAGTTCCACACGAGCAGCAATGCGAGAAATTCGGTCGGGCTGCCTCGCCATATGCTGCCACTGGTACGGATCTTTATAATGCTCCCATAGCCAAGCAGTTAAATGGCCCAGAGGCCGCCCTTGGGCAGGCTTGGCCACTATTCCTTTTTCGGTTGGCGGCGCCATGGCTTTCCTCGTGGGCCCGCACCTGCCGTGGCGTGTTTTGTTCGGGCAAGTGGCTGCGAAGGTGTTGTTATACTTGCACCAATGCAATTGACCACCATTCGCTAGTGAAACCGCAATGCCATCAGGATCTCCGCCGCCGCCGTCGGGCACAGGAGGCGGTGGTGGAGCTGAAGCGATGCCTGAAGCTGAAGAGCTCGCAGCGCCGCTTGATGCTGAAGCGCCACCTGAAGCTGAAGAGCTGGAAGCGCCGCCTGATGCTGAAGCGCCGCCTGAAGCTGAGGAGCCTCCAACGACAAGTATAACATCTACTTCCACATCACTTCCTTCGCCGCCTGTCGGGAACACCTCCACATCCGCTGGGCCAGGGTCGCAGCACCCACTGCCGAAATCACCGTGGACACTGGGGCCCTCAGGACCAACGTCGCCGCCAATCAATTCGTCGTCGGGGTTGTTACCACTAGGTCTATGCCAAGGCGACCCCTCCATCTTGGCATACATGAAATCGAACAGCGACTCCGAGTCCTGGGCGAAGCAAGCGGCGGGAGGGGCGGCAAGGACGAACGGAGAGATTAGAGGGCGGATGGATCACGAGACGACGACGAGAGACGACGATGAGAGGGCAGTGCGGTCCGATGAGCGACGGCCGTCACCGCCCTTGACCACGTCGTCGTCCTCCCCGCCTTCGTCCTTCAAGTCCAGCGAGTCCAAGCTCCGCTCGCTCTCATGGCCCTCCTCGTCGACCAAGCCATCGCCGTGCTCGGAAGCGCCTCCCGAACCGTCGGGGCCGACGTCCTTGATGGCAGGCGCCCCGGGCCCAGGGCAATCACCAACTCATCGCCCTCGCCCTGGGCCTCGCCCAGCACCAAGGCCCCGCGCCCGACCTCGACCTCTCCCTCGTCGCCCAGCGCCTCTGCCGCGGCCGCCGCCGCGGCCTCGGGCTCGAGGGGCTCGCGCGGGCCAGAGCTGCAGAGGAGACGCACCATGTCGCTCATGCACGAGAGCGTATTTGGGCAGCATCTCTGGCACGGGACGATGATGATCAAGCAGCGTGTAGAAAGAAACGTCGATCGAGGAGGAGTCCTTGAACTCTATATCGGATAATATCTCAACAACAAAATTGCTTGCGGCTGGTGCCTCAGTCGGAAAGCCCAAGGCCACTAAACCAACACATTGCGATCAGAACGATTGCCTATGTCCAAACTCAAATTCACCCGTGAGGAATCGAAGCCCCGAGTGCCACGGCGCGAGAATCCTAGTGTTTGTGTTCGTTGTGGGCCCTTTGTGGTGGGAAAATGCAGAGTGGGCATATATCCAGTTCGTGTCGGTATGAATGAACCCCCCTGATTGCGAATGTGGTTTCTCTGTGTCGTGCTGTTGTTGTACGTGTCGGTGCGACGAGGGCTTCGCCCGCGCAGAATTGCTCGCAAACTTGATTGTGAAACCAGGAAGAGCGGATGTGAAGTAAAGCGCAGCCCCTGAAACATCCCTACGGTAAAACACATACCCTGAAATATCCTTACAGCACGGCCCCTGAAACATCTCTAAAGCACGGCCCCTGAAACATCCCTCAGGTAAAGCAACGCCCCCGAAATACCCCTAAGGTAAAACACATACCCTGAATCATCCCTGAGGCACGGCCCCTGCAACATCCCTAACGCACGGCCCCTGAAACACCCCTGAGGTAAAGCACAGCACCTAAACACATCCCTAAAGCACGGCCCCTGAAACACCCCTGAGGCAAAGCACGGCCCCCTGAAACATCCCTAAAGCACGGCCCCTGAAACATCCCTGAGGTAAAGATCAGCCCCTGAAACATCCCTGAGGTAAAACACAGTCCCTAACACATTCCTGAAGCACGGCCCCTGAAACATCCCGAACGCACGGCCCCTGAGACATCCCTGGGGCAAAGCACAGCCCCTGAAACATACCTAAAGCACGGCCCCTGAAATACTCCTGAGGTACAGCACAGCCCCTGAAACATCCCTAAGGTAAAACACATCCCCTGAAACATCCCTAAAGCACGACCCCTGAAACATCCTTAAAGCACTGCCCCTGAAGCATCCCTGAGGTAAAGCACAGCCCCTGAAACATCCCTAAAGCACGGCCCCTGAAACATCCCTGAGGTAAAGCACAGCCCCTGACACATCCCTCAGGTGAAGCACATCACCTAAAACATTCTTAAAGCACGGCCCCTGAAACATCCCGAAATCACGGCCCCTGAAACACCCCTGTGGTAGAGCACAGCCCCTGAAACATCCCTAAAGCACGGCCCCTGAAACATCCCCGAGGTAAAGCACAGCCCCTGGAACATCCCTAAGGTAAAACACAGCCCCTGAAACATTCCTGAAGCACAGCCCCTGAAACGCCCCTAAAGCACGGCCTCTGAAGCAGTCCTGAAGTAAAGCGCGGCCCCTGGAACATCCTTAAGCACGGCCCCTGAAACATCCCTAAGGTAAAACACATCTCCCGGAGCCTCCCTGAGACACTGCCCCTGAACCATCCCTGTGGCGAAGCACAGCCCCTGGAACATCTAAAGCACAGCCCCTGGAACATACCCGAGGTAAAGCACAGCCCCTGAAACGTACCTGAGGGAAAGCAGAGCCCCTGAAACATCCCTAAGGTAAAACACATCCCCTAAAGCATCCCTGAAGCACGGCCCCTGAAACATCCCTGAAGCACGGCCCCTGAAACATCCCTGAGGTACAGCGCAGCCCCTGAAACACCCCTAACGCACTGCCCCTGAAACATCCCCAAAGCACGGCCCCTGGAACATCCCTGAGGCAAAGCACAGCCCCTAAATCATCCCTAAAGCACGGCCCCTGAACATCGCTAAAGCACGGCCCCTGGAACACCCCTAAAGCAAAACACAGCCCCATGAGTCACCCCTACATCACGGCCCCTGAAACATCCATGATGTACAGCACGGCCCCTGAAACACCACGAAGGCAAAACACGCCCCCTGAAACATCCCTGAGGCACGGCCCCTGAAACACCCCCGTGGTAAAGCACAGCCCCTCACACCTCCCCAAGGCACAGCCCCTGAAACATACCTAACCACGGCACCTGGAACATCCTTAAGATCAAACGCAGCCCCTCAAACATCCCTACAGCACGGCCCCTGAAACACCCCTAAAGCACGGCCCCAGAAACAGCCCCGAGGTAAAGCACAGCCCCTGGAACCTTAAAGCACGGCCCCTGCAACATCCCTGAGGTAAAGCACAGCCCATGAACCATCCCCCAAGTAAAACACATACCATGACACATCTCCTAAGCACTGCCCCTGGAACATCCCTAAAGCACGGTCCCTGAAACATGCCTAAGGTAAAACACAGCCCTCAAAACATCCCTACAGCACGGCCTCTGAAACATCCCTAAGGCAAAGCACAGCCCCTGACACATCCCTAAAGCACCGCTCCTGGGACATCCCGAAAGCATTGGCCCCTGCAACATCCCTAAGCCATTGCCCCTGGAACATCACATAGGTAAAACGCAGCCCCTTTAACACATCCCTAAAAGCACGGCCCTTGAAACATCCCTGCGGCACGGCCCTTGAAACACCCCTAGGGCAAAACACAGCCCCCAAACCACCCCCGCAGGAACACGCCAAGACGATTGTGCATGGGGGAGGAAGATGGGGGAGGACGAGGAGGAGGAGGAGGAGGAGGAGGAGGAGGTCGAGGAACGGGGGGGGGGGAGGGGGGAGGGTGGGGGGAGCGTCCAAAAGGATGTCCAGGGGGGAGGTCGTCGTCGTCGCGGGGGACACATGACAGCGAAAAGCTCGTGGGGGGCAAATGGCAACGAAAAGAAGCTTGCGGGTGACAAATGACAACGAAAAGCTCGGGGAGGGGGGCAGGGGGGGGGGGTCACTTGGCAACGAAAAGCTTGGAGGCAAATGGCAATGAAAAGATTGCGGGTGATAAATGGCAGCGAAAAACTAGCGGGGGGCAAATGGCAACGAACATTTCGTGGGTTTCGCTGGGGCATTGAACGCGAGAGGCCCCTCGAGCGCTTGTTGGAGGCAGTTTTGAAGCATATGTGAAGCGTTGTTCTGTTTTATGTTATGTTGTTATGTTGGGCTGTTGGTATGTGATGTTCTCATGTTGTTTGGTTGTTGTCATATTGTTATGTTATGTTGGGTTGCCCGTGGGGGCTCCAAGATGACCGCCACCGCGTGCAATGCTCTCAAGCGGACGGCGTCATGTTATTATGTTGGGTTGTTGTTTGCTGGCCACAAGGCGCCCAATGCGACCGACGCCCTTGGCGGCTCCAAGATGGCCGCCACCGCGCGCCTGCAAAGGGCCCTCCACCATGAAACCCTCGCGGTGCCCACGGGAAGCCACGGGCCGCGAAATGCCCCGAGCAACGCCAACGCCCCCCCCCCCCCCCCGCCGCCGTAGACGCCAAGGGTCCCTGGGCCAACAGACCTACCGCGAGGTGCCCCGCCTGCGGTCGCTGATCGGCCCAAGGCCCTGGCGCCTACGGCGGTGCGGGGGAACCTCCAGCAAACCCGCCCCCTTTCGTTGTGCCGCGAGCAGCCCCGCCAGTATATGGTCCAGGCAGTGCACGCGCGCAGCGCAATACTATATCTGAGTAAATGGCATGTCGTGGGGAACGTTCCCAAGCGGACAGTGTTACGTCGTTATGTTCGGGTGCTGTTTGCCGACCCCAAGACGTCCAAGACGCCCAAGCTGCCCTTGGGGGCTCCAAGATTGCCGCCACCACGTGCCTGGAAAGGACCCTTCACTAAGGAACCCTCGAGGGGTCCACGATATACCCCCAGCAACGCCGACGCCCCCCCCCCCCCCCCGCCGCCTAGACGCCAAAAGTTCCCTGGGCCAACAAACTTACCGCGAGGTACCCCGCCTGCGGTCGCTGATCGGCCCAAGGCCCTGGCGCCTACGGCGGCGCGGGGGGGAGGGGGGGGGGGGGGGGCTCCAGCAAACCCGCCCCCTGTCGCTGTGCCGCGAGCAACCGCACCAGTGCTTTGTCCAGGCAACGCACGCGCGCAGCGCAAGAGTATATCTGCTGCAATGACATGTCGTGGGAAACGTTCCCAAGCGAAAGCTGACAATGTTACGTTGTTATGTTCGGTTGTTGGTTGCTGGCCCCAAGACGCCCAAGACGCTCAAGATGCCCTTGAGGGCTCCAAGATGGCCGCCACCACGCGCTTGTGAAGGACCCTCCACTAGGGCCTCTAGGGATCCATCGAGCCTTGAGGGGTCCACGGGAAGCCACGGGCCACGAGTTTACCCCCCAGTAACGCTTGAGTTCACCACCACCACCCCCGCCGCCGTAGACTCAACGGGGCCAGCAGATTTACCGCGGGGCACGCTGCCTGCGGTCGCACGATGGCCCAGGCTCTCGGCGCCTACGGCGGTGCAGGGGGAGGGGGGGGGGGGGGGGGGCTCCAGCAAGCCCATGCCCAACCCCTGTCGGTGTGCCGCGAGCAGCCCCACCAGTATTTGGCCCAGGCAGTGCACGCGCGCAGCGCAATACATATGCTACAATGACACGTCGCGAGAAACGCTCCGAAGCGGACAATGGTATGTTGTTAGATTCGGTTGTTGGTTGCTGGTCCCAAGACGCCCAAGACACCAAATATGCACTTAAGGTTTCCAAGATGGCCGCCACCGCGCGCCCGCCAGCATGACCCCGAGAGACCGCCATCTTCGCAGTCTCGTCGGGATGCGCCATGTTCTGCGCATTCCCCCCCCCCCCACCGCGGGTCTCCGAAGCGCCGAAGCAGGCTCAAGGAGCAGGCCGAAAGCGGCAAGCCATTGCCCAAGAGGCTTTCGGGAGCACCCACAAAGCACCTAAGAAACACAAGCCCTAGAAACACCCAAGCTCGGCGCAAGACGGCCCAAGATCGGCCCAAGACGGCAATAAGACCCAAGACGGCCCAAGAAGCACCCGCGTTCCAGCCTCAAGCGTGGCACTCGTAGCGATCTTCGCGGGGCGGTGGGGCTGAACGGGGGAAGCCCTGGCGGTCTGAAGACTTTGGGCTCGGGTAGTTGGTAGGAAAGAATCTGAATCGCTATGGGGGCGGACTTCGGTTGGCCGCCAATCAACTCAGGGGCAACTTGCCTGGGCGATCAGGATCGGGCAGGCCCGCCATCGACAGTCGGACTCGAGTTCGTTCCCATAGCTACCATGGCTTGCGCAGGCCAATGGGCCTCTCGGCGAGAACGGGTGAACCGCCGTGCAGCTACCTCAGAACTACCTCGTAGGGCTGCCTCGTGGATTGGCAGCGCCGTGGGAACGATCAGGAAGAGGGGCATGAGGTGCGGGAGGACGGGGACGTGGAGGAGGAGGGAAATCAGGAGGACCATGTATGCGATGAAGCTGGGAGGAGGGAGAGCTAAGAGGCCGACTTGCAAAGCAAGCTCATCCAGACCAACACCTGAAGCTGCCTGCTGATCCTCGTCCTCGACTAACTCCATCAGCTGGAACTCTGGGACGTGCGGGCTGAGCAACAGAACACTGACATGGTACCATCGCTCCTCTTGCCCCCACAAGGCCACGTCGGCCCCGGAGCCCACGGGGGGCCCAACAAGGCGCATGAAGATGAAGCCATCAGCAAGTTCAACCCTATCCGTTGATTTGGCAGGGAAGGTCTCCTTGAGAATGCGGTACAGCTTGTTCCTGACATTCCATAGTAAACGCCCTCTGGAATCGCACAAGCAAACACCGCATTTGTAACACTTGGGCACTTCTGGCTCCTGGTCGTCCACGTCGTCATCGCCCACTGCAGGCCGAGGGCCGCCGCGGAGAAGAAAGTTTTGATGCTGCCACACCTTGTCGAGGGACGTCAACAGATTGCATCGGCTGTTGGGCTGCACTTTGGCCCAATCGTGCACCGTGCCAGCGCGGGTGGCCACGCGCGCGGCCGACACCTCCAAAACTGGCACACCTTGCACGCACTGCGCCGCGACGAGCGCCTCGGAGGAAGACGCGAGGCACGGCTGGCATTCCAAGATATCCTTCAATGCGGTCGGCGTTGCTTCCACGCCGTACTCTGCAATCTGTCGTAGGTTCGCCTCCTCCCCATCTCGGCCACGTCGATGCCGCTCTCGGTCAAGCCGCCGCGACAGCGCGGACAAGGCGTCGGGGCCTTGCCCAGAAGCGACGGCATCCTGCATTAGTATGTCTGCCGTGGCATCCGCGTCGAGGCCCCGAAGTAGAGCCAGGCGGCTTCCAAAGTTGCGGTCCCTCACAACTTTGGCCACATCCCTCGACCGAGGTCCGAAGGCCGTCTCTCTGCTCGGAATGCCTTCGCGGGCCCGCTGAGTAGCACGCCGCCCCTCATCTACCAACTCCGCTTTCTCTTCAGGGCTCAACGCTCTGTACCGTTCGCCAGCGGCGCGGAAATCGGACAACTTCTCTCTGCGTATGAAGAGCCTCCAAGGGCCGCCAGAATACGTTCGCTCCGTCACGTCTCCGTCCGCTCGCATTCCTGGAAGATCGTCGGCAGCAGCTGCGCCCGAGTGGTCCAGAACCACATTGGCTTCCTCAAAGACTTTACTCATCCAGAGTGTCGATAAGCCATTCAAGTCGATCTGCGTGGTCTGAACTCTGCTGTAGATTAGCCTGCGGTAGTGGCTATGCCCAACCTCCACCCGAGTGGTATCTGTATATGCCAGAAGAGCGTGAAGGATAAGGCGATCAACAGCGAGCGAGATACCACCATCTGTAGTGAGGTCGTTGTTCTGAACGAAGTTGGCCGAGAACTCATCCATGACGCAGGGCGGTGCACTGGAGATCTCACTCGCCAGCCCGCGGTTGCCGATGAGCAAAAACAACCTCCATGGGTAGCCAGCGCGTGGACGAGCCAACAGGCGATCGATATTTGCAAGTGCTCTGGGTATTGATCGAAATGCAACGCTGCGAACGTGATTGATGACTTGGTCAACATCAAGAAAGATCCAAAGCACACTGCTGGACATGCGCGCCTGCATTTTCAATACTGCTGCATTCTCGAGGTCGCCCCTCGCGGCCACACGTATCCTGAAATCTCGCCCAACGGGAGCAGAGCCATTCGGGCTCTCTCGGGGAAGACCCGAGGCCCTGATAGAAGCAGCCCGCTGACGAGCCTCCCATGCGTGAGACGCGGTGGGCATCTGAGCACGAATTAACGACTGCAATGGCCCAAGAAGATGTCGAGGCAACACTAAACCCGAAAGTGGTGTCATCGCATCGTTGGTCACCCAATCCAATGCTGCTTGCCGATTATTTGCGTTCTCTTTCGAATAATCATTTGTGCCTTTCTCGCCCGCTGCTTGCTTATCCCGGTCATCATCATGCGCGACCAGTGCTTCACAGGCGCCATCGGCGCCATCTTGCCTCTGACCATCGCCGCGTAGATCTCCTGCTCCATCATCGTCGTCTCGTCGTCTTGCAGCCCTGGATTTCGCAGTGCATCGCTGGCACCGCAGCTCGAAGGCGGGCCCCAAAGCGTTCCCGCACGATGCGACAAGGCCCTGCTGGCATATGGCCTCCTCGCAGCCCGTCCATTTGTCCCGCCGCCAGATCTTGAACCTCCTGCTGCAAAGCATCTGTGTCAAGGCGTCGGCGATGAGCTTCTTGTTTTGCACATCAGCGGCAGCATCTGCAGAGTCCACATAGCACCCGATTCGGTCTCCTCTCCACTCTCCAGCTGGCATGGTGTACAATATGAGCCGCCTCTGGGATGAATTGCCCGATCCTGGCACGAAGCAGCGAAGAGCGATCCTGACGTAAAGTTCCGCCTCGGCACTGGCGTGCCCCGCCCGCAGCTCCATGCGGGCCTCGAGGATCTCTGCGAGACACTGCTTGAATTCTGACATCTGGCCTGCACCTCGAAGCGCAAGTGCTAGATTGAGGACTCCTTTCACTGCGGACTCCAACGGCTGCAAGGTCGTCTTGTGAATGCTGGCCGTCAAGTGCACCTCGCAGAATAGAGCAAGCATGTTCCATTGGCCGGGCCGCTGAGGTATCAACATTCTCTCCGCCGCCAAGTTCGACCTGCGCCTGTCCGCGTGCGCGAGCCGAGTACAAGATGAAGCACTGGACTCGCCGAGGCTCGCGCTGTCCGACTCCCGAAGTGCATCGGCAATGCGCGTTGCACTTGTAGTTCTGATGCACTGGATGTTGTTGGACACTCCGCCGATGATCATGACCTTCCGAACGCTCCCCTCTGCAGGCGCCATCGTCGCAAAACATCCATATTCAGATAGAGTCGGGAACAATTTGCAAACGTCAGTTGGCTGCATTTACTTCTGATGGTCGCTTGCGCGGATTGCCCAGACGTCTTTTTGAGGAAGCGAGAGCGCCTTGGAGTCTAAATCAACCTGGCTTTTCTCAGCGACTCTCAAACCCATCGGCGTCTCGTCGTAAGATTGGCAGTCAATCGCTGCTGAATCTTGATATCGGCTGAGCTCGAACTCCTTCCATTTGCACCCATGATCGATTTTCTTACCAGTCGGTCTAGAGTCCAAGCCAGAGCACCCAATCTAGAAGTGCGTTGTCTGTAGCTGTCAACGCCCATGTCGTACTGCGCGGATTTATCAGAAAGGGTCGTCCTCGAAGCAATCGCGTCGCCAGTAGAAAAATCTTTAGACAACGAACAAGGGACAACGTTCGATACTTGAGCTTGCTGAAGGGCCAGAGCAACTGAGCCCCATATTGGGCGAGAGAGAAGACACGATTTAGGTCCAAAGGCCTCGCCCATTGAATTCTTTGAAACAAGCACGGGCTCCGGCCGACGAGACAAGGTAGCTTGTTGTTCATGCTCCAGCTTCTTTTTTTTTGTTGCCTGCCTCGCGGCCTCCTGCGCGGCCGCCAATTGTTCCCCGCTCTTCCCGCGCGGCATATCTCCACGAAGACAACAAGATCACATCATTCGTGCACAAACTATGTTTATATGACAACATATGGCATGGTGTGGTGAGCACTGAACAAAAACGGCAGCGGCTGTCTCTCGCCGCTCTCGCGCAGCACTCTCGCAACATTACTGGCATTTACCCTGATGCCGCGATGAGGGGGGGGGGGGGGGGGGGGAGCAAGGGCTCAGCGATGTAGCAATTATGCCACAATTGCTACATCGCTGCAGTCAGGAAGCAGCCTCGTAGCTACATCGTTGCAGTCAAGCAGATGCCTCATGGTTGTTGCCCCGTGGGAAACGCCATCAGCTGCCTCGTAGCTACCTCCGTGTTCGAGCTGCCTCCACTCCCCCCCCCTCCCCTCTCATCGTCCATCACCACTCCCTACTTAATTTCCGCTGCCTTGAGCAAAAGATACACGCGCCCTGCGATATTGCGTCGTGGGGCTTTGAAAATGGTGCCCTACGATTTCCAGGCATGCCTTTTCGAAGCCTTTTTGAAGCTCTTCTTGTCGCTCAACGCACAATAGGATTTTATTACAGGGAGCCTTTTTGGAGCCTTTTTGGAAGTTCCCCCTGAAGTTTAGCAGCGCCCCGAACTATAAGCGCACCTGCAAGAGAACGGCTGAGGGGGCAGGAGGGGGGGGCCCGAGAGGAAGGGGATGGTCAAACGCCCGCGCCTGCGCGATCAGAAGATGGCGCGGTCGGGCCTCATGGTCTAGATGCTGAACTTCGGATGTCTAGCCAAATCGAAGAGAAAGTCTGAATCGTCAACTTGGTCGCCGCCCGACGCGCTGGCGCTGAAGTTTGGGTCGTTGATGAAAACAACCTTGGAGACGATATCCAAATTTCCAAACCGCCTCTTGCGCGCTGACTCCGTCAAGGGTCGGCCGTCCATCCACCCAGGCCGCGCGCAACAAGGTAGAACCAGTCAGGAGATTCCGCAAACCCTATTTGCGTCACGAGGGGGGTACGATTCGCCCGCCCAGTCTTGTCCACGCCGGCGTCTGTGCTTGCGTCGGTGCTGGTGTCGTTGCTGGCATAGGCGTTGAAGTCTTTCCTCTGAGAATCGGGGTAAGATGACAAAGGAATTAAGGTCTCACGTTCACTCTGCTCAGTGGTAGAGGGTACGGGGAGAGACATCGATAAGACAATAATAAACCGGTAAGCAAGTGTACTCAGGATTAGTAAGGGAGGAGGCCGGCCGGCCGACGACCGACGACGCGCGGCGGCCGAAGACAAGCTCGCTCCTGTTTTTCCTTCGAGCACAAACAGCTGCGGATCGGTACCGCAGTAACAGTACAGACAGTGCACTGCAAGGCAGGCAGCGAGAGAGGCAAGATTATGATGAGGCGGGGAGGAGCATATTTACTCCCCCCGCGGCGGGCCTCGCAGGGCCCATCCAGCCACATCACCCCCAGCCTGTACATATGTACAACCACCGGAGCCAACCGCAAAAACTTTTACAGCTCAGCGGTGGCTGCCAGGGGGCTGAGGGCCGAAGAGGCCCGACGACTCCCACCATTAGTTAAGCCAATTCTCTCCGCCGATTCGACTTGTGGATCGGTAGAGCTCTCTCGGCCGATACGTCTATGTCGATCGGTTAAACCTGCAATGACTGGGTCACGCGGGCCTAGCCTAACTCAGTCCTTCCCAAAGATTGCTCCCTGATGGTGGAGTCGGAGGCCTCGGACGTGACGACGACGAGCCCCCCTGTCGACCTCCTTTCCCATGGGGCGGGCGGAATCTGTACCCCTTGCCGCGGCCAGCGTGATACGCTGTTCTGTTGTGCTTGTATTTGTTATTGGATTATTCCCCTTCGTCGGGAAGTAGCGGTTGTAATCTGTCAGAGACAATATATGCCACGTTCGGGGCCACCAGACATTTTCGGTCATCCAGTAGATGCGGTCAGGATGAACGTAGTATACATCTTGGACGTCATTTGTGAAGTGCGGGCGGTGGATCAGCGGGTCGTAGCCCGCAGCGCCGCGGCCGACGTCCATGGCACCATCGCGCGCGCGCGGGGGCCTCGACCAATCCCGTGTGTCAACAGACGAATACCATGCGTACTCTTCACCTGCCGAAGCGGCTGGGCCGCTGGCAGAACACTGAGATTCGGTGACTTCGTCGCGAGCCCGATCGTCTTGGACGTCGGGTCTACGTGGTGGAGGTGGTAGAATCGGTCTCGCTTTTGCCAAATCGTCTGGTCGCGTCGGCCCCACCGAATCGGCTTGGCCGTCGGGGGGCCCAGCGGCGCCTTCACTCTCGCTAATTTTTGTTTCTCGATCTCGAGTGAATCTAATTATTTCTCTTGCAGCAGTAGCAATTGGAATGCCGAGTTTGCCGCATGCAGTACGAAAGGGGCCTTCGTCTTTATCTTGGAGCTCCATCTCTTCGTCCTCGCACTTATCTCTAAGCCAATAAATGGCCCCCTGCAACTTCGTGCCCTGACGACGGATGTCTGCGCGGACCTGTCTACCCAAAATAAGGGCCCATTCCTCAATGAGATCGTCCGTGTGAACCGCAGCACGAATGCGACAGTCAAGGGCGTATGCGTCTGTTTGTCGCTTGTCATGAACGTGGTCTGAGCTCCCGCCCGGGGCAAGAGCGGCACTCCCAGGGTACGCAATGTAATGCCCCTCGGTAATAAAGCTACTAGTGATCTCACGAATGATAGCGATCACACGCAGTATGCGAAGACCTAATTGCATATCCGAAACTGGAACTTTCCAGTTCCCATTAATGACGTCCCGCACAATATCCGGGATTTCTGCGTTACCTCACCTGACAGTCGTAGTCTATTGGGGTCTCCTGTTCCCGGGCGGACGCTGTGGCATTCCATGATATTGTGCAGCCACTGCCTTGGCTTCGAGCTGGGTCAATGTGATGTTCAACGAATTGTCTTCGCAATGTGAGTATGTATACTCATCGGGTTGATCGAGATCAATCGTCCCATTAATTATCAGCTCGGCCTTGGATCCGCTGATTGCAGTGAAGTCAAGCGTCACTTGTAAACTCTCCTCACCTGCCGTCTCGGTTGAACCGGCGGCAGATTGGACTAGTCCTGAAACCAAGCGGTGGTCAGAACATCAGTTAACACGCCTGGTAACGGACTGGGAAACACGGCGAGGCCGCGCCACAAAACTATTTGCCCAAGCGACTGGTGGACGTCCACGAGGGCTGTGCCCTGTGGTGTCCGTGGCGTTGTCCTGTTCAACGGGCAGCCACGGCGCTGTCCCGGCTATTGCGTTGATCACTGTCTGCAACGTCGGCACAAATATTCTATGGTTATTCATTGTGCGCTCCCATCTGTCCCAACCTTCTACTGGTTCATGAAGTGTGTCGGACGCCTCTGGCCACTCAAAAGCAGCCAGAGCAGGGCAAGACATTGGGCGCGCATACAGGTCAATATCCGCTGCCCAAAGCAAGGGCCACCAGTCCGCGATCGGAGGGACTTGTATCCTTTGTTTCCTAGCCAAATGTGCAGGCCACTTAATGAATCGTCTCTTCAGAGGCTCGAGGTACTGAAAGAAAGGACCGTGACGCGCTGGCGGCTGGGCCGCGGCGTGGTCAGGAATCCAGGCGGGATAACTAATTGTCCGACTGTTTCCAAAGGTTTGACCTGAAGCAGCCAAGCGTAAATATTGATTACCGGCTGCCCACTTGCGCTCTTGCTGCAAGTGGGTTGTTGATGTTGTATATCACATCCGCCGAAGCTCTCCGCCGTCGTTTTACCCGCGCCCCAGTCCAGCCGGCGCGGTCATTAGGAAGCTCGCGGGGTTTATCAAAATGCAACGAAATTCCGTGTTCCCTAAGGGAATTCGGAATAACTTAATCTTTCCATGTCTGGAACAAGTAGTCGTGAGTAACTCTGCGTTTGTAATTGATCGGGTTGCCGCAGGAGGGGCAATGTCCAAAGCCAGTCCTCACCCAGTGATAATTAGCACACAGGAACCGACCGTCGTCCCTCCATGGGACAGATTGAACGAGTGCTTGCGCCTCTGGTGACAATTGAGGCATGTGGCCTGGGATCAAAGACAACGTCTCGTCCGTGTGAATCCAACCGAGCATTGATTTGTTATCAAAACCTACTTCGTACGATGCCCACTCATGGTTGAGAACGATGGACCGATCGATCTGCTTGTCTGTAGGATCCTGCAAATCTCCAACTTTGACAAGGGTGACGGCTTTGTCAATGTCGGTGAATTTCGGCACCTAACGGGACACGAGAGTCCCATCCTGGCAAATCCTGCACGAACAGCGGGTGGGAACCCGGCCGTTAAAAACAAGAATTAACGGCCAGGAATCCCTGTGATTCGGAAGCTGATCCCACAGACGGACTGTGTCCTCTGCGGGCCATGCTCCGACCGATGGCGGCTCTCCTTGTTGCGCAACGTTGCCTATGGCCACAAACTCTCTTGCGGGGACAGGTTCGCCATACCTCCGTTGGCTGAGCCACGAAGGGAGGTGATCTTCCTCTCGCATGTTCGGATTCTTCTAGGTCGGGAGAAGCCTCAGCAAGTCGCAATCTGCCTCGAGGCAAAGCCCCGAGTCTCTTTTTGGGAACTGGACTTCTCCGACTGTGGACTCCAGCAGTGTCTGCGAGTCGGTGATACGAAGAAGAGGCCCGTGACTCCTGGCTTGGCCAGGGTCATAAGGGACATACATTCTCTCAATTGAAGCAACAAAAGTGGAGTCCCTGGCACGCTCGATAGAAAACGGGAATAGGAATTGCATTCCTTTCCCTCAGAGGGCCACGCCGTGTAGTTTTGCCACATGTTGTGAGCGTTCGTTCCATCGATGCTGTCACTGTCAGCAGGGTGCACCCCGAGGACCTCCACAGCTCCTGGCTGCAACGCGGCTAGGCCGTGTGCAGCAAGGGCATATGTCTGATAGCTGAATCCGTCCTCGGCGATCTTCTCCACCAGGTCACCAAAGTAAGCCCAGCCTCCCGAGGACCTCGCGTAATCAGAACGATGCCTCGCGATATACGCTGCGCAATTACCTATGCGCAGAGCGAACTCATTTACTCGGTACCTTTGAGGTCTCCCAAAGTCCGTACTGCCTAGGGCAGCCGGATTATTAGGGTCATCGACCCCAACAACTAACGGCTTCAGGCATTTAAAAGATTGAGGGGTAAACCCGACAGGGATATCATCGGAGTAGAACTCGGCACGGAGAAATTCTCGCGCTTGCTCAAATGTACCCTCTTCCCTGTTAAGGTTGCTCAATAGTGTAAATTTTGGGTCTTCAACGAACTCTGCAACATATCTGAGCGTATTATCCCTCTGATTGCGCATAGCTTCAACCTGCGGGGGAACAGGACCAGTCATATGGGCCTATCGGACCTTCTGCCTCATTGCAGGAGGTATGCGGTGAATAACTTGAAGACGTTCATTCTGCGAAATATAAAGCTCTTTGCCTTTGAAATAGTTCGCGTGCCCGACATTGATTTCCTGGTCATCCTCTCGGGGCAAAACGTTCGTCGGTTGACGCTGCCGTTTATAAGGGGCAGGCGGGAGGCTTTCTCTGCAGAAGAAATTGACAGATGCCGGGCCCGATCGGTAGTGCTCTTCCTCAATAGTAATGAGCTCAGGATCCGCTGGACACGGAAACTCATAGACTTGGGTCAGATCGGTGTCGGCCTCAAAAGATCCCGGAGTGCCTTGGACATCCGGGTTTTGACCCGCGGATGGGGGGCTCTGCGATCTGATGTCCGCTTAAAGCGGCATCTGGCGGCGGCGCCTGAGCAGCGGGTGCATCCCCCCTTCTGACGATTCTATCTTAGTAGGCGAAGAATCTGCAGGCTCCCGGGGTGCAGCCGATGCTGCGGCACCGACACCCGAGTCTGCCATCACCTCGTCTACCTTCTGCTGTTTTCCTCCGCTCTGGCTGGGCCAGGCGGAGGCGGAGGAAGGTTCCCCATCGCGGCTGAGCCGGGCGGAGGAGCGGGTGAAGTAGGAAGTCTGTTTCCACTCGCAACAGATTCGCCTTCGGCATGAGGCTGTGATCGCTCGCTCTGGTCGGCGATCGCAGGAGCGGAAACAAAACCTGGCACTAGCTTACGGATCTGATCAACGACAACGCCCGCAAACTTCGCCCAAGCATACGAATAATTTCCCGGGTCGTGTTTACCTTTTGCGCTGGCCTTCAAGCAGAGCCCCTTTGCTGTTTCAATATACGTTGCAATTTCATCTATCAAGTCATCGGGATACTCGGCCCCTTGCGGCCAGTCGGCTGCAGTTCGACGCCGCCAGTAAAAGAACTCTTTCTCTTTTCTCAGAGCTTCGCGCGCTCTCTTGCCCGAGAACTGCATCTGAGAGATTTCTTTGAAAGTGCTGAGAATAACGGCGGCCTCGTCGGACCCTATTGGCTCAGGCGACTCCATCCGTCTGCGTCGGAGGAGTTGCCTCAGGGGCATTGGGCCCCTCACCGCCTCCGCGGCGCGCAGCGCCCACATCCTCAGCGGCCTTAGCTGTCGTCTCGACTGCTTTTGCCCCAGCGGCAGAGCTATCCACCTGTGCAATCTGATCCGTCCCAGCGCTGCCTTGGGCACGCTGGGAATCTCTCTGTTCTCTCAACCACCTAGGAGCAGCCTTAGTCGGGGGCTCTGCCCTCTGGTGGTCTTGATCTGTTTGTAAAGGGCGATTGCCAGTCCACCTGGCAAGATTAGTCACGGGAGCGGGGGGCTCGCGGAGGCTCGGCTTCCAAACTTTAGGCGGGTCGCCCGCTGTCTCCGCGCCTCCCGGCTTGGCCAGCGGCTGCGCCACTGAGGATGCGGAAAAGTTATCAGCTCCCCACTGTCGAGGCGAGCCACCTTAGCCGGTGGAGGTTTCGGCAATTGCATCTCAGGACCGCGGCGAAGTGGAGGAAGAGGCTTCATAGGCACATCCGACTTCACCGAGGGCGAATCCTTTGACGGTGCAATGTTCGGCTTCGTTGCCGGTGGCGGCGCCGTCGCACTGAGTGGCGGAGGAGCTTTCTTCGGGGCGACCTCCCTTAGCCCATCCGCTGGCGGCCGCTCCTTCGGAGGAGGAGGGGGCGTCGGCACTTTCGCAAGTGCATCGGCCGTAGGGAGTGGGGGCCGAGCCTCCGCCGCGGCTTTGCCGGGCGGATGCTTGAACGCCCTCCCGGCGCGAGACGCAGGCTGCCCCAAACGCGGAAAGTTCTCGGTGTCAAGCGAAAGGGGTGCGCCGGACGGCTTGGCCGCGGGCGCCCGCTGTTGCGCACCCATCGATGATTTGACTTTGCCCTCCTCTTCTTTGTTACTTTGGACTAGCGTCTTGGATTCATCCGGAGCCTCATCTCTGTGCAGCGGATGGATTTTATGTAGCTTGACTCCTTTCTGCAGGAGCCATGGCCATATGTCATCAAAAGTACCGTTGTCGAAATATGGACTCTGGCCTTTTTGCCAATCAATTGGTTCCAAATTAGGGACCCATTGTCTCTGTGCCTCCCGGACTTGGTCCGTGGCAGCCGTCCTTTCATCGTCGCGATACCGTTCGACTCCGAAGTCTTGCTCCAAGCACCAGTCATTCTGTCTGGCGATATGTTGCAAGAAGGCATAAGCCGGCATGACATGAAGCGCTGCTGGGGTCCAATGATATAGCCGAAGCCCATGCAACACATCACCCGTCGGGTTGCTACCGTACTGATCTGGTTTTCCCCTGATGACGGCTGGCTGTTTCGAAAAGAATCCGCAATAATCCAGATGCCGTCTCCAAAAGTCTCCTCTGCGACAGAATGCACCGTGTGGGTCTGGGGATTGTCGGCGCATGGAAAAGTGTATACTCCAACCATGTTCTGCTTGACGCTGCCTCCGTATCTTGGATTAGAGGGAAGCAGCTGATTGCCCTCCAAAATCGCATGAAGGGCGGTCACAGACGTACCATGGGACTGTCGAGTCCAGCCTGTGGATTGGTCTTGGACCTCCGCAAGCTTTTTGTCTGTTACGTAGAAAGGCAAAGTAAATTGGACGCAATGATTGAGGCCCGCTCGGTGGACCTTCATTGACATCTTCGCCCAGTTCAGACGATCAGCAACCGTAGCTGCTGGGTCCGCTCGCGACCGGTCGGCCTTTATCCTAAAGAACCGTGCCCAATTAGGAACAACACAACTTGGTTCCAAAACTGGGGTCTTTGTGGACTTCTGCAACACCTGAAATGCCAACCACGCCTCTCCTTTTGCGGTTCTATGAATCATCTTGAACTCCTTGCTGCGTGGCGGGTCTTCCCCTTGCGCAACCTGTGCGACGCGGCCTTCCTCCCCCGGATACTCATTCGTAAGCATCATGCCTCTGCGGAGCTTACAGCTCGCTATTGTGAATGGTCGGAGGAAGTCATGATCAACTAGATCTTGACCAGGCGCACTTCTGTAGGGCAACTTCTTCGTTGTCTGGTATGACAAATGGCAAGGCCAATCCAGCTCCCAATCCTCATTGCGATTCGGATCACAGTTTGTCTTCAACCGTCTTGGGAACTTATACTTCTGGCTGAGCACGGTTGACTTTCCAACAGGACATTTATTGCGGAGGTAACACTCCGCTGTCTCACCAAGTGTTTTAGCCTCTTGCACGCCCGTCGCAGGGGCCAAAGGGGGTTCGCGGGACGGCTGGGCCGCCCGCGCGGTTGCATCGTTACCCGAGACGGCTGGGCCGCTCGGTGCAGCAGTGTCACTAGGAACGGCTGAGCCGCCCAGTGCCGTGGTGTTGTCCGAGGCGGCAGGGCCGCTCGGTGCAGAACCGCTACCCGAGACGGCTGAGCCGCTCGGTGCCTTTGCAGGTGCTGCCTTCTTCAATTCATCGACTGCCGTGCGATTGTACACCTTCATTTGCCAACCGAAGGCGTTTCCCCTTTGGGGGCATTCCTGGACAGAAATTCGGACCACGCGGCAAGAAATAATGATCATCTTGCCGCGGGAAAAAGCCCGCATACGCCATCCCCCGCTTCAGGAAGTCGATGAATGCTTCAGAATCATATGAATGAGTCGCCCCGCACCCAGACCCGTCTTGGACGGCTGGGAATGCTTTATGATCTAAAGCTGTTGCGAACGGACGTGTATTGAGCACTGACCTGGGCACATTGCCATCCACGGGGCTCCAGTCTTGCCAGTACATGACTAGCTCATTGACGGTGGCCTCTTGCGCTGTGTACCCGTCAGCTCTTGTCGTCCTTGTTACACTACCCCCCTGGGCGGTTGAGCCGCCAGAGGGTTGACAAAAGAACAATGCGGCAAGTTTAGCGATCTTAAACATGTGCTCAGCGCACAACTGCCCCGCGGTCACCTTAACCATCTGTCCACCCGTATATATCTTGTAATCATCATGTTCAGGAAGAAAATGATAGAAATCCCCTGGGCGGTGTCGCAATTTGCGGTAAAGGCTTACACCATCGAGAATCGTTATCCGCGGGAAATTCCCCATGGCTTTGTATCTTTCAATCCGACGGTTCATTGTAGCCCTGACAGAGTGGCGACATCATCCCACATCCGGCTCACGCCAGATCCGTTCGTCCGCCAGCATCTATGGTCTCCGCCAACGTACATGATCTCTATTGCTCCGTCTCTCGCACGGGTGATCACGTCGCCCACCAGCTTGATCGCGCTTTCTACTAATATTCGGAGGCTTCCAGGAAAAGCTGTTGGGTTCTCTTGTCCCTTTGGCCCAGCGCCGACTCCGATCAATTCGCTGGTGTCATCAACAATGTTATTAAAGCTCCGAAAGATGAAACGGATCGGCGTGTGAGTCACTTTTATGTAGTGACTGTGCTGATCCCAATTCAAATTCATAGCCTCCTCCTGAAGGTCCGGGGCCATGCACCCACTCATGACATTCTGAGAGCTGCCATGCACATGTTCTCGCAAATGGAACTCAGGAAGACGACTGGGCTTGTTTTTCTTGGACGCATCACGAAACGAGATTGTAGAATCCGAGATCACCCGGGTGACTCCAACCTAAGACCCATGGAGGCCCAACCGGAAAAAAAAAAAAATGGGGCGCGCCGAAGAACCCAGGGGGTCCGGTTTCCGCGGAGGAAAGAAAAAAACCCTGGCGATGGGGTTCGAGCACGAGGGTTACCCCCCCCTCAAATTCCGGAAGAGGAATGAACTCCCAGCCGCGGGGGTGCCCGCGCGAGGGGTCCCCACCCCCCCAAGCGCAACCAGAGGAAGAAAAGCGTGAGAGCCGAGACTGTAAGTGCAATGCAACAACACCTTAATCGCGGTTGCACTAGGGATTTGTATTAGTACGGGAACAACTGAATTACAGCCGGTGAGGTTTGGGTTCGGGTTCGGGCTTATATATTGGGAACCCAGTATATTGGAAACGCAATATATTGGAAACTCACTATATTGGAAACCCACTATATTGGAAACCCAATATATTCGAAACCCTTAGTGTAGTGGTCCGATATAAGACATGATAGTACCAGTTGTACTCAAGTACGAGTTGTACGGTAGTCGGAGGGGTTCAGGGGTTCCAACGGCAACGCGCGCGGGGAAGAAGGAAAGAAATCCATGCGCCGCCAGGGGTCCCGGGTTTAACGGGTCGCCGCGAAGGTTGGCCCCCCGCGGAAAGAAGAAAAGAAATCCGGCTGGGGGGTTGGGGGGTTGAGGGATGAGTCACGGGGGCGATAATCCGAGACAATGTGGACGGAAAAAGACCAATACTTGTATGCCCCACTTTCCATCAAGCACAGTGGATGGAAGAAATATGTTACTGGCTTGCCTGCGCCCATAATGGCCGCGATGTCCTCGCCAACAAATGGAATCCATGAATGTCCACTCAGTCGGGCAATCTGCGCGATGGCCTGGCACTTTTCAAGAAACGTTAACTTCAGTGCCCAGTTTGCCATCTGCGGGTCTATGATATCAACATAAAGCTGAAGAGCCCCATTCACCTTGGATTGCCACTCGTTCGTCGGCGCCCTGGGATCCGGCGCAAAATTCCCCTGCAGCCGATGATAGTCAAGAGCGTTCCAGGGGCCCCGCCCAAGGTTGGGCGGGTCGCCCCGCTCGCCACTTGCCGTTGTTGGCCCTGCGTCAGGAGGTCCGCCTCCACCATCTCCCCCAGATGGGGTTGCCCGGAGGCAGAACATCTCCCGAACGGGGGACCTCCCGAACCAGGAGGAGCTCCTCCACCACCGGCTGGGCCGGGGGGAGAGCTACCACCCGCCCCGCCACCGGCTTGGCCGGGCGGGGCAGTCGGACCCGAAGCTGACCCGGCGGATGATCCGCCTGCAGCCTGACGACCGACCCCAGGACTGTCCAATGAAGACTGAGCGATGGCAGTGTCTGTCTGATGGCTCGCCGAATCGACTGGGTCGTTCGGCGCCTCCGCTGCCAAACGTGGCCTCTTCGGCGGCGATTGCCCGTCAGCCTCGCCATCAAGTCCATCCTTCGCAAGCCAAGCATCAAAGTCGGAGGGGCGCGACCACAGCGGTTGTTCCTTGCGCCAATGAATCGCCTGTCGCGGGCAGACCTCAAAGTAATTTGCTCTGGCTGTAGTGGCGAGAGCCTCCTCAGCGACATGCGCAGGCGTGCGGGGCAAACCTTTGACAACAGGCAGGGCAAATATCGTGCCCCAACCATCCCCAAGGGCTTTGCCACGGGGAGGCGTTCTCGGTGAGGGGCCCCAAATATTCAGCCACAAATCTGGAGCGCCTTCTGTCCTTTTGTCCTTTACTGGGGCGCTCACGAAGTATCCGTAGATCGACTTCCGCCGCGCGGCTGGGCCAACGGCGGGACCCACGACCTCTCCCTTTTCAAGAGTGCGGACGGGGCGACGAGCCTCACCCGGTGCATTTGTGTACAACCTACAGACCAACCTCGTCATTTCATCTGGGTGCGACTGAAAGAATGTCTCACGGGGATATGGTCAAGATTTGGGGGGGGGGGGCACAATCGAAACGGCACGTTGCCATTCTGTCGAACATAGTCCAATGCGCGGTCCACGGATCCTGCGAGACTTGAGAAAACACGCGTTCAAAGATCGTCTGTGATGTGTCGGCTAGGTCGGTCGCTCCGTCTGTACAATATGTCGTGCCTCCACATCGTGAAGCGCCAACTCCATCCCCGTTTGCGGACAAACTTGGTGGTCCCCGTGTAATTGGGCCTGGACCATCCTCCCTTTTTATCAGGAAAGCAACGGAAGATGGGTTTCTCCTTTCGGGAATTATCATCTCCTTGAACGGAGATGGCCACCCTCTTGGCAGACTGGCTGTCTTGGATGGCTTCTTCAGCAGCTCTTTTACGGGCTGCGACCTCTTCTGCGTAGATCATTACGCCAGCCTCCATGTCGATGTCTTCATTCATCACGACATCGCTTGGGCTAAAAAGATTAGCCTCTTCCCCAGCCGGCTTGGCCGGCGGGGGGGCTTCCCCGCTCGACTGGGCCGGTGGGGTAGCCTCTTGAACTGGGTTAGGAAGAGCCTTTACCTTGGGATCAACCTGGGGATCTCCCTTCTCAGGCGACTCGGGAGCGAGTTCGTCTATGATATCATCCGAGCAAACCGAAGCCACGTCCTCCCCCGACGGCTTGGCCGCTGGGACTCCCGGCGGTTGGCACATGGGTTCGGTCTGTGATCTCTCGGGCGCGCGGGGGCCGCGACAGGCGAGGCTCGCGCAGCCGCAGCAAGGCGGCGACGCGATCCGAGGGGGGGCCGGCCGCAGGGCAGCCCGCGCAAGCTCTGGAGACAAAACGGCAGCGGCAAATATGAAGTCAGAGGATAGGAAGGGACGACGACGAGACGACAAAACGCGCTCCGCAGCACGAGCAACAACAATATGAACCTGTTTGGCAAAGGCATCCGTATAGTCCTCGGCAAGTTTGCACTCGCATCCTCTGGCCTCGACGTGCTCGTGCGCGCCGTCACATCGGCGCTCAAGTCCCTCCGTCACGTCGGAAGGCGTGGAAGCAATCGTCCAAGGTTTTTTCATGAAATTACCCTTGCTATCCCTCAATCCGTGCGCACATCCATGCAACGCTGTCTTGACAAACTCTAACTCCCCCATGAATTCTTTGACCTGAGTATCACTCCAATAATTACACTGAGTCGGCCACTCAATGCAAACAGCAGTCCCCGTTTTGTGCACAGCGCGGGCAATTTCTCTGAAATTCCAAAACAGATATCTCAAATCTGTCCTAATGCCACGAAGCCTACGCATCGCTCTATGGTTTCCGATACGAAAGCATTGTGCTTCGTTCACATACTGCCAGGGAGAACCTCCCGTACAGGGCATGGAGCCCCATAGCGTAATGCGTTTCCCTTTGAACTTGTTTACATCATTCAAAGCCAACCTTCTTCCCTCATCAGTTCTCATGTCTTCTGTCTCGGTGAATCGAATTACCTTACACGAATTATCAACGCAATTCTTTGGATGTCCTATCCTGCTCTGAGGACCACAACAGTTTTCTAACAAGAGTCTCTCCCCGGTCCACTGTGTGGCCGGGGCGCAATCTTCCCCGATCCAGAATTCTGCCCATCCAGTCCATCTACTTAGACGATAGTCGCCATCGCTGAAATCGCCATTCGCATTCTGCCCAAACGGGCGATGATACGTATTATCTTCGTCGCGCCAATTATCCGTGCGGTCTATAGTCATACCATGCTGGGTATTAATGGCATAAGTGCTACGCCTGTCATCTAACCTATCCGGGTCGATCGGGCAATCGGTACTTGCTGGCATGAACGTGACAAGTCTAGGCACGAAGTGCCATCGTTTCAAACTCTGTCCGCGTTGTGTCCACATGTCCGTTCTATCCTGAAAGTTAGCAACAGCAGCAGGAGGGAGATGAGGAAGGAGGAGGCTGTAGCCAGACATTTCTTCTCTATGCTTTGCCGGCTCCCTACTTGAACGTTCCTCGCACATTTCTTTTGACAAGATTGATGTATCAGATTCGGTTCCGCTGTCGGTCATATCAAACATTGCTCTCATCTCACGATCGGAGCTTTTCTTGGTTATCTCCTTCATCGTTCTGGTTTTCTCGGAGCTTCTTCTGGAACCTTCTCCGGTCGTAATAGGAGTGTTTGCACCTGCTTGCGCGGATTGCCCGAGCGCGTTATTCGCCACCACAGCTTGGCTGGGAGCGTTTGCCACCGCGGCTCTGCCGGGGGCAGCCTCGGTTCCAGCCGGGCGTTGTGCGCCACCAGGCGCCGCTGAGGTATTTATTGGTGTTGAAGAATGCACAACGGGCTTGCCCTTGTTGGGGCGCTTCTTTTTGTTCATCTTTTTGCTAGGTGCAACAGCTCATCTCCGCAAAGCCGAACTCGGACCTAAGCGGGGCTTCAAAATCCCCCCCGGTTTCATGATAAATCCGTCTGCAAACATCGGATCTAGGTAGTCCTGGCACTGCTTGGCGGCCCAGAATTTAGGAGTCACAATATTGACAAGGCACAGAACTTTACCCCAAGCCGAAGGGTCTGTGAATCTCTCTGTTCCGATGTCTGCAGCTTCGTTTTGGGCCCTTTCATACTGAAGTTCAACGATGCCCCGAGAAAATTGTTCGGACACAGCTGCAGCGTCAATACGATGGGCTCTCGGTAGATACATAAGCTTCATGGACCCTCCAGCTTTGATGACTTCACACGCTGCCTGGTTATCCCCTAGGAACGAACAACGTATTTCCCTCCCAAGCAGTATTTCCCAGAGCGGGAGCGCTGCAAGCAGTTCTTTCCGCAAAGCAAGGTCAGCGGCCACAATCTCTGCCTCCAGGGTGCTATGGGGAACGCAAGTCTGTCGCTGTGATCCCATAGACTGCCCAGCTCTGGTGTATGGGCCCCAAATTGCTTGATAACTGGCGCTTGTGCTCCTATGCGTTCTAATGTCACTGGCCAGGTCCGCATCAGAGTATTGATTTAACAAGACATCCTCCATCTTATCACCTACCCATGAGGACACACGGCAGTGAGAGGTACACTTAATGTAACAGATGAGGCGGAAAAGATCCATGTCTTGTTGCTCTGTCCATTTGGCAATGCAGCTGGCCGTGTGACACACGGCGCGGAGCAAGTCATACCGAGCCATTCTTGCCCCGTAAAAGGATCTTCATCAAGACTTTTGCCGCTATGGGCTGGAGCGCACCCGACTGGGTCGGCGGCCCCGGGTCGTTGGGGCCAGCCGCTGCGGCATCAAGACCGTGAACTTCGATTTCTTGATCTGGGGCCCCCACGTCAACTTTGATATGTAACGCTGAGGCTATGGCCTCTTCTGCAGGAGAGCATATTTCACCTCCAGGGCCGCCTTGGCCGTCTTCAAGATCAATGAGTTCAGGGCCGAATGGAGCACCCGCAGCGGGATATGTAGCTGGGTCAGTATATGTGAGTTGTGCGTATAGCGTTATACAGGACTCGAAGGAATTCAATCATGTCGTACTCTATTTCCCTGACCTGTCTGGGTTCTCTTGGTTGGTATGGCTCGGACGGCTGGGCCGCCGAGTCCCCCCCCGTTTCCACTTCGCTACTCTCGTCTGGGGCGGAGGCGTTCTTCTTGACTTTAGGAGGCGGCGGGTCCAAAACCGTAGGTCACTCACCTTGCAATTCAATAAACTGTGTAGAAAGTCTGTGGTCACAACCCAAATATCGTCCAACCGCGGTTGGAGGGTCTATATCCATTCCTTTCGGGCAGTTGTCTGAAGGGGTTTGTAGTAATTCCCACCCTTCGGCAAGCTTGTCTGCAGGACCAGACAGCTTTAAATCATCAGCGTAAATTACGAGGAAAAGCTTCAACTCCTTATGAAAGTAGCAACTGCGCCACGGACTGCACTTCATAAATCCTTCTGCCGCAACATGCCCTTCACAATGTTGCTCCCGCTATCCCCCCGAATCAGGGTGTCCGTGCAATGACACATATGATGGACATGCAGGATTGCGCATGCGCGACCATTCTTTAGGCCATTCATCACGGGGTAGAAATACCAATGTAGGGGTGCCGCCCAACTTTGACTGAGTATAAGCTTGGCGGGCATCCGCTTGTTCAATACTATGGCCTTCAAACAGTCCGTAAGTGTCAGCTGCTTTGCTGGCCAGCATTGTAGCAGGGCTGCTGGAAATTTCTCGGAACAACGCAACATCCTTATTCTGATCCCTTGCACTCGAGCCGTCGAAAACTACTCGCCCTTTGTATTTCCGATCTTTGTGTCCGAGTGGCAACTCTGAGCTTTTCTCTGCAAGGATTGCAAGTAAACGACCAAAATGAGCGGTCTGTCCATTGAGTTCCGCTACAACATCGGAGTATTATTTGACGCCTTTCTCGTTACAAATGCCAATGTCTCGCAACCTATTTCATTATTTTCTCAAGGCGGCCTGGGTGTCTTGATTCACCTTAGCCTCATCTTTGGAAACGGATCGAGCCACGGCGGCGTCAACCTTGGCATGTTGCCATTCGTTAGGAAGTTGGACGGGCTCGTCAACAACTGAAATGACATCAGTAAAAGGTTTGTAAAAATACTCCAAATCACATCATTCTTTTTCACGATGACTTGGCACTGGGGCCGAGCTACTCTGCAACGGCGTCCGAGGCGCGTTTCGCCGCGACGCGGCGGCCGCCGGACTCGAGGTCAGGCTTGCCTCTGATGTTTCCTCAGATTCATCATCGGATAACGGGTCCCTACCGGCTGGGCCGGAGGGAATCCCGTCACGTGCTATGGCACCACCGCACCATGTTTGCTTCCACGAAACATGCTCGTCATCCGAAATGCACTCGTCGGAATTATTGTCCTCAGAGGATTCGGCAGCTGCAGCTGCGGCTTGGCCGCCCTGTGCTTCCGAGCGACGAAGCCGCTCAGCAACCCGCGGTGCGGCTCTTCTTGCCTTAGGATGTGCCGCAATATAGGCAGCGGTCTCCCCAGGGACTGGACGGACCGCAGGTGGCCGGGCCATTGCGGGCTCGGGCGGAGTCGGTGGATCATCCACGTCCAAGCCAATGTCACGCAGGAGGCCAAGACAAGGGCCTGGGTACTCTATGGCAAAGAAACCTCTCTTTTCGGCCTTGTATTGCTCAACGGCCTGCCTACGTTGGGCTTGATTCATGTTGAACCAGCGTCCGGGATGAACTCCAGGGTTGGTGGATTCAGGCAATTTCTTCAACCATTGCGCACCGTATTTGGGATCTGGGTCAATTACCCGTATCCGGGTCACGGGGACATGGTCAGGATCATAATAGAGTACAACTCGTACGCTGCACGTCTTCCGACGGCCTGTCAACGGGAGCTTCTGTGTTAGCTCCTCTTTCGTTAGACCACCGACGACGCGCCTGTCCTCAAAATATTCCATCGTATCAAGGTTCTGTGTTGCACGAGCAAGAAGCTGACCCTTCCCTGGGACCTTCTCGCGCGGCTTGGCCGCTGAGAAGTTCGATTGTCGATCCAAACGGTACTCAATGTGTGCGAGACCCAACATCTTGTCTTTGCCTTCGTCTGGGTGAGAATCTCGCCGGGGGCCCCGACCATCAATCACCGCAGGCTCGTCATCCACACATAGACCCCCCGGGCCGTCGCCATCATCGGAATCGGCCTCGGAGTCTCGCAGTGGAGCGCCCTCGCCTTCTCGAAGAGGCGGTGGCGTGATAATGGCGGGCTCATCTGCGCCAAACAGATTGTCCGGTCGTGCTCCTGTCACCTGCCGCGGCCCGTCTGGGACGGCCGCGGCCTCTCCTTCGGGAGGTATTGTGACGGAACGCACCTCGGTCATTGCCTGCTCGCACTCCTTTCTCAAAGGGAACTGAGGAGATTGATCTTCCGCAGTGCCGTCCAAAATGTTGCTGTATACTTGGTCAGACTTCTCTATGGCGGGTCGCTTGCCCTCGAGCGTGCGCCCCGATTCCATATTAAGTCCGTCCAGCTGTCTCAGCGGCACAACGTAACTCTCTGGACCAACCATGCCCCCCGCTTTGTGCACGCACCCCAGGTATATCCCTGGGATCATTGTGCCCCCAGTTTGGGCTGTTCTAAATCTTGACTCTCGCGGGGGCACATAGCGTGCGAGAGGCCCAAAGGGAATCAGCGGGGCCTCGAACGTGTGTCCGAAGCGACGTTCCCAGCTGGACTTTCCTTCTTCCGGGGTCCTGGCATTGTAGCAAAGACACAAGTATCGGACGGCATACGTCCAATATGGTGGCGGGAGACCCGCCTGCATGAGCAGCGCTCTGGTCCCCATCTGTACCGCGCCGTTCGCGCGCTCTGCGACAGCGTTTTGTTTCTTGTTCCCTGGGATGGTAAGATCATGTGCAATCTTGAGCTCGTAACATGCCCTTGCGAGCTCACGTGCACCATCAGTGTAGCAATGCTCTAACTTCTCTCCCGGGGCTTTGAGGTTTACTAAAAAGTTACAAACATGAACCGCAGACTTGTCGTGCACACCCTGAGCGGCAAGGAAATCCGTTGTTCGGTCGCGAAAAGTCGCGCACGCGGTCTCATCGTGGAGCCCCCGCGAGAGTTCATCCATCGCAAACCAATGGCCCATCGTCGTCAGGTGTCCAAACGAAGTGGGGTTGGCGTATGGGCGGAGAACCTTCAGCCCTTTGTTGCGCGCTTTGCGCTGCTGTTCTCTGACAGCCCTAGCCCAATTGCATACTGAGAAATAAGGGTTCTTGGGAGTATGAGTTAGCAGATGCGGCAAGGAGGCTGCGGCCGTTTTGAACCGCTCGGCAAGTGAACCCGACACCTCAACCTCTGCATCATCTGGGTCTGGTTCTGGCGGTGCGTCGACGTCGACCGAGTCGACGCCGCCAGCGTCTCCAACTTCCCCCTCCTCGGGCCCGGGGGCCGCGTCGCACGCACTGGAATCCAACCCTCGATCCATGTCATAGGGAAGGTATCCTGAGACCAACGGCTTGGCCTCGGCAGGGCAAAGTAGAGACATTTGGAGGCAGCGATGCTGGTCGGTGTCCGACTCCAACCGCTTTCGCTAGCCTTGCGAAGCGAATAATATAAATAGGTGATGGTATCCGCAGAGTCTACCGAAGACGGAAAAACGGGCGCGAGCTCAGTCGTCCGTCCGTCAACATAGCTGCGGTTACCAATCAGCTCATGTGTATGCAGGTCTATGGTCACGCGAGTCTGAACAGCATGGGGCGGAGGGCCTCCCGCTGATTCCGCACTGTCCAGAAATGCCTTGGCGCCTGGTGTCACGCAGCACCACCGCTCGGGAGGTTCAACCTCCCCAGCGGCAACCGCGCGCATCCACTGGCCCAGCGCCTCTTTGCCTGAAAGGGTCAAGTATGGCATCTTGCCCTCAACAGCCAGGTCCACTCTTTGACCGTTGGGCAACAGTAGGTAGGGCCTTTGGCCTGCTGGCCAAGAGAAACTAAAGCCGCGATCCATGCCCCGCTCCCCTACCGAGATCACGCACGGGGTCTCCGGCATGACCAAAGCGTTAAAACTACCACCCTTAAATTTGGGGCATGCGATGCAAACTGAACCGAGGGCTTTTGACTCCCCCGGCAGTATTCAGAGTGATCGATTGCGGAAGCTTTCGAATCAATCTCATTGCACCTGCACTTTTAATATATCTTTCCGCTATGAGGTTATACCCACACCCTGTATCGATGATAAAACTCAGTGCTCCAAGATACGCAGCATCCTTGTCTGTGCACCCCGCAGCGGCTGTGCCGTGTGGGCCCTCTTCCCCCTCCTCGGTCCTCAACCAGAGGTGCCAGACTTCATCCTGTAGGTCTGACGCCCTGATCAGGGCCTCCGCAGCAGACGCTCCCGACTGAGTAGACATCTGTCGGCGTATCTCACCTGGGAACTTCCACCTGTCTTTGTCACTTGAGGGCAACTCTTTCAAGTCGTGGCGACGCGCCTTCCTAAAAGCGATGGCGGGCTCCTCAGTAGAGGTGTGAAATCGGACGCGGAATTTGCATCGGCCCTTGGTCTGAGATCGGATGCAACTTTTACTAGGAGGGGCGCTCCAGCACAGCTTGATACCGTCCCGAGAAAGAGGATACAGGAAATGCGCAAGGATATTTACAAGATTCTTCGCTTGCTCCCTGCATTCGTGGTGGAACGTTCCACAAGGGGGATCCATGTCTCCTCCTCCGCTAGAATCTATTGAGGCCTTTGAAAAACGAGGGCCGGCCTGCTTCTGCCCAGGAAGGCCCCGGGCTAACGGGGCGGGGCGCGCCATGGCACCCAAGCTGACCAGGTCAGTGGATACCTTCCTCTCCCCCCGCTTTCGGTTTGACCAACGCGGGCATCGCCGCATCCACGGAGCGAGGAAGATAAAATAAAGCATCCTTAACGAAATTATGCCAATCAGTCTTCCGGCACTGGCGGCTGGGCCGCCAGTGCGGAGCCAATGTCGCGGATGGCCAGTCGTGGTCTTGGCAAACCAACAATCTTTTCCACGCGTGTATTTGCCAGTTCCCATGAAAGAGCGACAATTCATATCTTTACCCTTGCCTATGCCCTTGTTTCTGTCTCCGTTTTTCTTGCGCTTCTCTGAACTGTTACTAGAGGCCCTAGACCCGCTAGTACCAACAGTGGAGGAGACGTTGGCAGCTGCGGCGTTGGCTTGTTTAACTGTTCGTTCATGCCCCAGAGACTGTCCAGCATCAAGCTTCGCTTGTTCGTATTTATCTCGTTTGAGCTTTTCTGCCTCGGTCAAGCCTCTGCGCGCTCTGTAGCTACCGTCTTCAGCTCCACGGCAATTCTTGGGGTCATGCGAGTACGCGTAGCATGGTAGCGTGCTCTCTTTCCCGCGCGAACGGTTGGACTGACTCCTGTTCCGCCGTTGTGATCCTTTTCCGCGGCCACCCGCCGGAATCTGCGATCGGCTCTGTCCCTTTCGGCCTCGGCCTTCAGGTTTCTCAGATCTCCCTCGGGGATTCTTGTTCTGAGCCAGAGCGGCGTTCGACTTATTCCCCGCAGCCGGCTGGGCCGGCGCGGCAGCTTTGGGCTTCTCATGATTGAAAGGGTATCCTTGACCTGCGTTCGGGCAGGTTTGGCCTTTCCGCACAAACTTGCACGTCGTCTCGCCCTTCGTCAGGCCACTCTTCATCACATCCGTGGGTTTCCCAAGACGTGCCGCCACCTCTGCCGGAGCGGCTTTGCCGTTGGCATTCCGTCGGTTGTCATAGCCATTGCTTCCACCTCCGCCCAATCGCGTTTGTCTTGCACGTTGAATCAAAGTACTTTCGTGCACGCTGATGTTCCGCTCTTCTTTGTCGCGCAACATCATCCCTTCAATCTTGTCCATAAGCCATTCATAGGATTTCACACCCTGTCCCAATTTGTCTTTAGACAGGCCATAGAGTTGACAAACGAAATCTAACTTCTTAGGCTTCCTGCATCGCTCGATGAAGTGTGCATGAACCGAGGCTCTCATCTCATCGGACAGAGGTCGAGCGCCATAGAGCTGCTGGTACACATCTGTCCACTCATTATAAAAAATGATGCAGGTCAGCGTCCGGCTTGTTAGGGTCAATGACTACCTTGAAAATGTCACGCGAAATGCGATGTTGGCCTAACTCAGATCTAACAGAACACCAGTGGCAAACGGCTCGTACCATCTCACGTCCCGTCAAACGTCTCTCTTGATTCTGAGCAGCGTACTCCATTCGAGTGATTTGCTGAAGAAAATGTAAGTGGTGACTAGGCAGGTTGCGACCCTTGCGCATCTGGTTGAACTTCTCAATCAAACTTGCGGCGATCATCATGTCAAGACGTTGGAAGCGGCCTGGGTGTTTGAGTTGTTCATCGTCTACCGCAGGGTTCATAGCTTCCGTGATCCATCGCTGTGCAAGTTGGATCTCAGGAGATGGTCCAGCGATCGCGCGGATCGCATGCATCTGCCACTCCCGTATGTTTGTAACATCGGGAATGTCCATCAGTTCAACTTTCTGATTGTTTCCAACCTGTCCCCACTGGTCCAATCGGGTACTCTCATCAAGGCCTCCTTGGTCATGCGGCCCCCCTGGGCCCTGAGGTCCGCCACGACCGCCTCCACCATCTGAGGATCCCGGTCCCCCCGGACTCCCTGGGGGCGGCTTATCTGGCCGATCGCAGATAGCGTCATTACGCGTCGACATAATCTCAGTACTCGGCGCGTCACTCCTGTCATCCCCATTTTTGTCCTGCCCCGCCCCGCCAGACGGCTTGGCCGCTGGCGGTCTCACAGGTCCGCCCCTGGAGAATGGATGATAATTGACAAAACCAACATCTTCATTGGTACCTGTCAACTTCATGTTTATTGGTAGGCCATTATCAGAGGTACTCGGCTTGGCCAGACCTTCAATTGCAGGGCCGGGGACAGTGAAGTTGGGTCGCGTAACAGACCTCACAGGCGTTTCTTGTGAAAGCAAAGGCATGTCACATGAATTTAGAGTGGGCGCGCTTTCCTGTCCCTTTTTCACTATGCGGAAATGGCCTTGTGATGATAGCTTTGAGCTTCATCATTCCTTTCTCTGATGCAGCTACGTTAGTCAGAGCCTCATCTCCCTCTCGGATGTTGGCAACTGACCTCTCTGAGCTCAGTCTGCTCTGCTCTCCAGCCTGCTCCGTCGTTCGTTGACCATCTATCTTGTCAGCGCTACATTCATCAAGGAGCTTTTGCTGTTGGGCCCGAAATTCGCGATTAGCACTGCGTTGTCGCCATTGCTCATTCCACCTCTCCAGTTCTGCCGGCAAGCTCTTCTTTTGAGTGCATGTAGAACGCCGCTTCGTGCTCGCATCAAAGTGATCTTCGCAACTCGGCAGTCCACAAATGACGCAATCACCTACCTTCGGGTTGTCACAAATTGAGCAACTCTCTTCACCGTCCCGTTCTGCAGGCTGCGGCTGCGGCGCAGCCCTTACCTGCAACGTTGACGGTGCCGCACTCACTACGGTCATCAAGTCAGACTGGGCCGGAACGGGCGCTGCGCCGGACGGCTGAGCCGCTGGCGACGGTCGTCTGCTCGTCCCAGCCGGCCTGGCCGGTGGGCGCGTACTGTCGCTCAATTGCATACGCTGGAGAGACGCTCTGGCGTTCTCATGTGACCTGAGCTCTTCTCAATATTGATTATTATGATCGACTATCCTCGCAGCTACAATTTGGGTGTTGGCCGCCTCCAACCTGGCAGTTTGAAGTTGTTCTTGGAGCTCCTGCTGTTCTTGAACTGCCCTAGCTGTGGCAATCCTCTCTCCTTCTATTCTTGCCACTGCAACAGCTGCGGACACTGCGCTGGCATCAACGGACCGACCGTTTGCCGCCATGACGGTGTCTTTCGGAGGCCATCATCTCGGTATATCTGTTCTCAGCTTCTCCTTCCACGATCCGCTTGGCGGCCGTGGTCTGATAGGACATCTGTTCCTCCAGTTCTTGTTCTCGCTTTCTGACCGCCTGGGCCATACCGAGTCTCTCCGACTCGAACGTCTTCCGAAAGTCCTCAACGACTGCATGCATCTCTTCTTTATCCAGTCGGGTTTTCTCTGCTCTCTGAGCGCCGCGGGCCAGAATTATTGCTGGGTTTTGGCCTCGACATATCTAGCCTGGTCTTGCATCGCCTGGAGATGAAGGCAAGTGCAGTTGTGCTCTCCCATCGGCCAGCAGTCCGCGCACAACCATTGATTGCTACAGTTAGTACAAACGTCTGCGCAATATCTACACACTGGGCGTCTACAGGCCCCTTCAGGCTTGCGGGCTTTTCCCGGGCACCTATTCTCCGCCTGGGGCGGGCAGTTAGGGCCATAGTTCCAGCATGTTTCGCGCGTAGATATCGCGCTGTTGCTCGTCGATGTGGATCGAGCTCCAGATCTGGGCATCTTGAGCCTTCCTCGGCTCGAAGCGTTCGATCTGGGACGCAGGTACGTACTCTCTGGCGGCTTTGGCACCTCTCGGAGTTCCTCATCCCTCTCGTCCTGTCGTATCAACTCATTGAGCGAAGCTGGGGGTTCAATCATTTCGTCATCCTCAACCACAACAGGTATCGAGGGTTGCCATTCGCCTGGGGCGACGGCAGGACGATAAAATCCTTCCTGAAGCGGTGAATCGTTCAAATCGTAATCCTCATTCCTCTGCTTCTTCAGTTGAGGCGCGGGAGTCCATCCTGTGGCCTCCCTATCGTGCTTCGCTTGGGCTTGATACTCAACGTTCACCTCGACCGCCTGGGGCGGCAGGCCACTTATCTCAACTCAATATCCGAATCTGGTTCTTCGATCGCTTTCTAAGGGGCATCTACTTGATCAAAGTCCATGGTTTCCTGCCCAGGGGACCGCCTCTCGCCTTGGGCGGGGTGGTCCGCGTCCATTATCGAGGACAGCTCTCGACTCAACGATGCTCGTTGGTTGGCATATTCGAAATCTTCCTCCATAGAGTTTATCTCATGCTCCCCGTCAAGTGGTTCGTCACTATCCTGGCCGGGCTGTCCGTTCAATGCTATCGGGATGGGACGAGTTCCTCGTGCGTTTCCCCATCCGTCTGGGACGGTGGGGCACGCGCCTCTGGACTCTCGAGCTTCTCCCGACCCACTGGCTTGGCCAGCGGCTGGCACGACAGTCCGCGTAGCAATCGGGCTGGAGTTTATCGTTGCCGAAGATACGACAATTAATGATCTCGAGAAAGATCCTCGTTTGATCGTTGCTGTTGAGCCGTTTCGCCTCGCCGGATCTGGGGTTTGTTCGCGATCTCCGATCGGAATCCGAGAAAGAGAATCGTCTCGGGACAAATCTACAATCTCTCCCCTACTCCTTCCCCGAGATACCTGAGTGGCGATAGAAGAAGACGGCAGGCGGTCCCTCCCCGGGCCGCCGTCCTGTGGCTCTTGCCCGCCATGTTGTGCAACTTGTGTCACGAGCTCGTCTCTGGCGGGCAAGTCGGCTGTCTCATCATAGCTCATCCCTGTTGCGACTTGGTCGCGTGTTTCGGCTGATAACCAGTCTTTCCTCTGAGAATCGGGGTAAGATGACAAAGGAATTAAGGTCTCACGTTCACTCTGCTCAGTGGTAGAGGGTACGGGGAGAGACATCGATAAGACAGTAATAAACCGGTAAGCAATTGTATCAGGATTAGTAAGGGAGGAGGCCGACGACGCGCGGCGGCCGAAGGCAAGCTCACTCCTGTTTTTCCTTCGAGCACAAACAGCTGCGGATCGGTACCGCAGTAACAGTACAGACAGTGCATTGCAAGGCAGGCAGCGAGAGAGGCAAGATTATGATGAGGCGGAGAGGAGCATATTTACTGTCGACGTTGGTGCCAGCGTCGGTAAAGACATCGGTGATGGTGTAAGCGCTGAAATTGGGACCAGCGCAGGCACCGTCGTTCGTGCTGGCGTCAGTGCTGGCGTCGGCGCTGCTGCAGGCGCTGACGCTGGTGCCGCTGCTATCGCAACGTTCATGTTTACTGTTGGGGATGATGCTGCCAGTGGAGGCGTACAACGTATTGCGAGTGCCTGTCACATAAATCCCGCATCTGCTTAGGAGAATATGTGTCTAGGATTTCCACTGGTACTTATTTGGTCCTCCGCGTCGTGGCCGTGACGATGTTGATGTCAACTCGTGCACCGATGGCAATGTCGACGTGTGTATCTCGAGATGTTCCCGCACAAACGGAGCCAACACCGTCGATGATAACGACGGAGCTGGCGCTGGTGCTGGTATCGATGGTGACGTGGGCGCTGGAGTCGAAGCCGATGGTGATGCTGATGCCGCGCTGTCAACCTGCCGTTCGACAGCAGATAGGCGCCGCAGGTGGCGGCCGAAGCGGTCCTGGTAATATTGCGCTGCGCGTCCACCCGTCGTATTTCGGCCACGTTCGTGGGACACGCTTGTTCGTGGTTGCCGCTGCCGAGAGGACGCCTGCCGCTGCCGAGAGGACGCCGAGAGGACGCCGAGAGGACGCCGCCGCTGCCGCTGCCGAGAGGCCGCCAGCGAACCTGACGCCCACAGCGGGGCGCACGAGCGCGCAGCGCCTGCTGCACTCGTCCTCATCCGCGCATGCAGGGCACACCCCTGTCGGCGACTCCGAGTGGTTTGTCAAGGTTGTCGTTTGCAACCCGCGCCGGGGGGTGGGCGGGCGAGAGACTCGAACTACATCTCTGCCGCGCCCCGACGAGGGCTCGTCAAACCTTGGGCGCAACGTTGGGACCCCCTACTGAGCTGCAACGGCGCCGATCGCAAACCACACCCTGGAATGACCACACCCATTGCAGCCGCCGATTAAGGTCCGCTCGCCCTGCCCGGCCGTCTTACCCTGTCGGTGCTTCGCCGGGAGCCGGTCTAAAAGAGAAGCAATAGAAAAATCACCTCCTACGGTCAGGAACCGTTGCTTACCGTGTCGCGGCGGCGGCCGGGGCAACACGCTATGCCATGCAAGCGGATGGAGTGTCGCTCTGCTCCGCGGGGCGGGAAGCTGGAATGAATCCGGGACGCTGACGTTTGCGGGCCGGGACGTGGATAGCGCGTCCACGGCGACACGCGAAATCAAAACTCCCGAGCCTAAATGAGTACGTCATGGACCTGGAGAGCGAGCACAGGGGAGAGGGATAACAACTTGAGGTCGGAGCCAGGTGCCAAATCCGCCGGCCCCCTTGTGGGGCCACCAGGCTGTAGGCCGGAGGTTCGCAGTTTCCTGTACCAGTTGCAGCTTCCAGTTTCCACTGTTACAGTTCTGCTTCTTGCTGCTTACTGTTCCTTGTTGACTTCTTGCTGATTACTGCTCCTTGTTGATGGACCGCGCGAGGGGGGAGGCCCAAAACATGTATTATCACGGAGAAATCGTATTATCTGAATTGCTGGGGTGGGTAAAAATTGACACCCCTCACGCAGATTGGCGGGGTCAGGGTCAAAAAACACATGGGGTTTGCGACATTTCTGAAATTCGGTGGCACTCCTCACGCAGATCGGCGGGGTCAGGATCAAACATGCTGGACCCACGAACCCAGAAAGGGATGTAGAACCGCATGCATGGAAACGTTTTCACGACACCGTATTGGGCGACGGGCACTTCCACGAGACACCCCGCGAAACATTCCACGAGACACGGGCGACCGTTTTCAACGTTTTCCTGGAAACATTCCACAAGACACCCCGCGAAACAGTCCACGAGACACCCCACAAAACATTCCACGACGACAGGCAACCACTCAACCAACGCGGTGTGGTCGTGCTGGGGAGTGGTCGTGCTTGGGTGTGGTCGTGCTGGGAGGTGGTCGTGCTGGGGGGTGGTCGTGCTGGGGGGGGTAGTCGTGCTGGGGGGTGGTCGTGCTGGGGCGTGGTCGTGCTGGGGCGTGGTCGTGCTGGGGTTTGGTCGTGCTGGGGTGGGGTCGTGCTGTGGTGAGGTCGTGCTGGGGTGTGGTCGTGCTGGGTGATGGTCTTGCTGGGGTGGGGTCGTGCTGGGGTGGGGTAATGCTGGGGTGTGGTCGTGCTGGGGTTTGGTCGTGCTGGGGTGGGGTCGTGCTGGGGTGGGGTTGTGCTGGGTGTGGTCGTGGTGGGGTGTGGTCGTGCACCTGGAGAAGGCAAATCTAAATCAAATCTATACGCACATACGTAAAAGCACATGGATTCGTGCACCTGGAGAGGGCAAATCCACAAGCACACACGTAAAAACAAATGTGGTCGTGCACCTGGAGAAGGCAAATCTCTGGGGCGCCCAGATTCCTCAAGTTCTACAAAACAAGCGATTCGCTCGAGACATGCTCGGTAACTCTGCGGAGCAAGCGTTTCGCTCGACACATCCTCAACACACGAAAGAGTGGCCCGCACCCTGTGATTTATCGATCGGGATTTCAAAAACAAGCGTTTCGCCTGAGACATCCTCGAATTTTAATCCGCCGGCTCACCTCGACCTCGATATTTATCAGGGAAAGAATCCGCCGGCCCACCTCAGTTGAGGCACCGGGGACAGGCGAACCAACTAAAAGACAACCCTGCGCCCTCTCCCGGAACAAAAATCGCGGCGCCGAGGCGAGAACCACATCTAGAAAATCACCCGCCCTGGATCCGTGCAACAAGCACACCCCTAACAAAAAGCACGAATGTGCGCGGCGCCAGGGCCAGAGCCGCCCTTTTGAAAACGACCCGCCCTCCACCTGCAAAGCTGCCGCAATGTTGGAGCTCAAGGGTAATACATGGTGAAGAGAGCTCAAGCGAAACGCCCGGCCAGCACTAATGACACTACGCGCGCGCTCCCAGGGCCACGATCCCTCGTAAATTACGCTGCGTCAGCGCTCCCAGGGCCACGATCCCTCTTAAGGGCTCCTGGGCCCTCCTGGGTCTTCCTTGGACCTCTTGGGCCCTCCTGGGCTCTCCTGGGCTCTCCTGGAGCTTCTCCTGGGCCCTCCTTGGGCCCCCTGGTGCCTCTTGGAGCCTCCTGGGTCCTCCTGGGCCCTCCTGGGCTCTCCTGGGCCCTCCTGGGCCCTCCTGGGCTCTCCTGGAGCCTCCTGGGCCCTCCTGGGCGAAGTCAAGGTCCGAAAACACATGGGACTTGCCACATTTCTGAAATTCGGTGCCACCCCTCACGCAGGTCGGCGGGGTCAGGATCCGAAAACACAAGGGATTTGCCACATTTCTGACATTCGGTGCCACCCCTCACGCAGATCGGCGGGGTCAGGGTCCAAAAACACAGGGGATTTGATATATTTCTGGAATTCCGCGCCACCTCTCACGCAGATCGGCGGGGTCAGGGTTCAAAAACACATGGGATTTGACACATTTCTGGTATTCCGTGCCACACCTCACGCAGATCGGCGGGGTCAGGGTCAAAAAACACAGGGGATTTCTGCTATTTCCGAACTTATGCAACTTCAAGAATCCAAAACTCCGTTCCCAGCGCCGTTCCGGAGGCCGCGGTACCTCGTTATTTATCGAGCGAACGCGTTTACCTTGTTTTTTATCGTTTAAAGTCGATGTCGGAAAAAAGTGGACTTCACCTGTGAAATATCGAGGTTTCCTTAAAGGCAGTAAAATTCCAAGAGCACGATCTGCGTGAGGGGGGGGCGAAAAATTGCCTTCGTCCTCACAAGTGAAATCCGCCGGCCCCCTTCGACCTCGTAATTTATCGCACAAGAATTCCGCCGGCCCCCTTCAAGTCGAAACCGGGGGGTAAACCAACTACATGATCGACCCACGAACCCGGAAAGAAAGATAGAACTGTAACATGTGGCAGCGTTTTCAAAGACACCTGATTGGATGACGGGCAAATGCAATGCTGAGTGTATCGATCTTGATGTACCCTGCCGAGGGCTGTGCTGTGCTGCACCGTGCTAAATTGCGATGTGCCATGCCGCGAATGTGCTCTATAGCGTCATGGATCGAGTCCTCCTTTGCATCCGAGTCCTGACCGAACTGATCTGGATCTTAAGCTCGAGCTGCCTGAACACATAGTAGCTGCCCCAGAGCTGATGGACAGGAGAGTATGTCAGGAGGACGCGCCACGAAACGTCCCAAGGGATGCGCCAGGCGACGTGCAAGGGGACATGCCATGGGGTCGCGCCGCGGGACGTGCCAAGGGGACGCGCTACGGAACGTGCCAATGGATGTGCCACGGGATGTGCCAGGGGATGCGCCACGCGACGTGCCAGGGAGACTCGCCAAGGGACGCGCCACGGAACGTGCCAAGGAACGTGCCAAGTTGCAATGCTGAGTGTATCGATCTTGATGTACCGTGCCGAAATATGTGCTTTGCTGTGCCGTGCTGAATTGCGATGCGCCATGCCGCGATTGTGCTCTGTAGCCTCGTGGATCGAGTCCTCCTTTGCATCCGAGTCCTGACCGAACTGATCTGGATCTTAAGCTCGAGCTGCCTGAACACATAGTAGCTGCCCCAGAGCTAATTGACAAGGGGACATGTCAGGAGGACGCGACGCGGAACGCCTCAAGGGACCCGCCAAGCGACGTGCCAAGGGACGTGCCATGGGGATGCACCGCGGGACGTGCCAAGGGGACGCGCTACGGAACGTGCTGGGGACAAGCGTTTCGCTCGAGACATCCTGCCAACACCCTCAGAATTCCTGCGCGCGGGACGCGGCACGCGCGAGACATCCTCGGAATTCTTGCGAGCGGGACGTGAAAACAACCATTTCGCCTGAGACATCCTCTGAATTCTGGACCCCCACGAGGCCCCCGCTGGAGACATCCCCAAATTTTGCAGGGCCGCGATCCCTTATAAATTACGCTGCGCCCGCGCTGGCAGGGCCACGATCCCTAGTACATTACTTGCGCCCGCGCTCCCAAGGCCACGATCCCTCGTAAATTACGCTGCGCCCGCGCTCCCAGGGCCGCGATCCCTTGTAAATTACACTGCGTCCGCGCTCCCAGGGCTACGATCCCTCGTAAATTACACTACGCCCGCGCTCCCAGGGCCACGATCCCTCGTAAATTACGCTACGTCAGCGCTCCCAGGCCACGATCCATCGTAAGGGCTCCTGGGCCCTCCTGGGTCTTCCTTGGACCTCTTGGGCCCTCCTGGGCTCTCCTGGAGCCTCCTGGAGCTTCTCCTGGGCCCTCCTTGGGCCCCCTGGTGCCTCTTGGAGCCTCCTGGGTCCTCCTGGGCTCTGGGCCCTCCTGGGCCCTCCTGGGCTCTCCTGGGCTCTCCTGGGCTCTCCTGGAGCCTCCTGGGCCCTCCTGGGCGAAGTCAAGGTCCGAAAACACATGGGACTTGCCACATTTCTGAAATTCGGTGCCACCCCTCACGCAGGTCGGCGGGGTCAGGATCCGAAAACACAAGGGATTTGCCACATTTCTGACATTCGTGGCACCCCTCACGCAGATCGGCGAGGTCAGGGTGCAAAAACACAGGGGATTTGAGATATTTCTGGAATTCCGCGCCACCCCTCACGCAGATCGGCGGGGTCAGGGTCCAAAAACATAGGGGATTTGATATATTTCTGGTATTCCGTGCCACACCTCACGCAGATCGGCGGGGTCAGGGTCAAAAGACATAGGGGATTGCTGATATTTCCGAACTTATGCAACTTCAAGAATCCAAAACTCCGTTCCCAGCGCCGTTCCGGAGGCCGCGGTACCTCGTTATTTATCGAGCGAACGCGTTTACCTGGCTTTTTATAGTTTAAAGTCGATGTCGGAAAACATGATCGACCCACGAACCCGGAAAGGAATGTAGAACTGTAACACATGGCAGCGTTTTCAAAGACACCTGATTGGGTGACGGGCAAATGCAATACTGAAGGTATCGATCTTGATGTACCCTGCCGAGGGCTGTGCTGTGCTGCGCCGTGCTGAATTGCGATGTGCCATGGCGCGTCTGTGCTCTATAGCCTCGTGGATCGAGTCCTCCTTTGCATCCGAGTCCTGACCGAACTGATCTGGATCTTAAGCTCGAGCTGCCTGAAAACATAGTAGCTGCCCCAGAGCTAATGGACAGGGGAACATGCCAGGAGGACGCGCCGCGAAACGTCCCAAGGGATGCGCCAGGCGACGTGCCAGGGGACGCGCCATGGGGTCGCACCGTAGGACGTGCCAAAGGGACGCGCTACGGAACGTGCAATGGATGTGCCACGGAATGTGCCAGGGGACGCGCCACGCGACGTGCCAGGGGGACTCGCCAAGGGACGCCCCACGGAACGTGCCAAGGAACGTGCCAAGTTGCAATGCTGAGTGCATCGACCTTGATGTACCGTGCCGAAATCAGTGCTGTGCTGCGCCGTGCTGAATTGCGATGTGCCATGGCGCGATTGTGCTCTATAGCCTCGTGGATCGAGTCCTCCTTTGCATCCGAGTCCTGACCGAACTGATCTGGATCTTAAGCTCGAGCTGCCTGAACACATAGTAGCTGCCCCATAGCTAATGGACAGGGGAACATGCCAGGAGGACGCGACGCAGAACGTCTCAAGGGACGCGCCAAGCGACGTGCCAAGGGACGTGCCATGGGAACGCACCGCGGGACGTGCCAAGGGGACGCGCTACGGAACGTGCTGGGGACAAGCGTTTCGCTCGAGACATCCTGTCAAAATCATCAGAATTCCTACGCGCGGGACGCTGCACGCGCGAGACATCCTCGGAATTCCTGCGAGCGGGACGTGAAAACAAGCATTTCGCCTGAGACATCCTTTGAATTCTGGCCCCCACGAGGCCACCGCTCGAGACATCCTCCAATTTTGCAAAACCAGCGTTTCGCTCGAGACATCCTCAACAAATTATGAAAAACAAGCGTTTCGCTCGAGACATCCTGTCAAAATCCAAGAAATCCAAATACCCGCGCGCGGGACGCGGCACGCGCGAGTCATCCTTGGAATTCCTGCGCGAAGGGCGCTTTTCCGTGTCGCGGTCGGCTCTGCAAAACCAGCGTGTCGCTCGAGACATCCTCAACAAATTCTGAAACCAAGCGTTTCGCTCGAGACATCCCCAACTCTGCAAAACCAGCGTCTCGCTCGAGACATCCTCAACTAATTCTGAAAAACAAGCGTTTCGCTCGAGACATCCTCAAAAATAATTCCGCCGGCCCTACTCCCGCACGTAATTTATCGCAGAATAATTTCGCCGGCCCAAGTCGCAGGGGGGCCGGGGGGTTAATCTACTAAAAGAGAACCCTGGGCCCGCGCCCTTTCCGGGAAAAAATGGACTTCACCTGTGAAATATCGAGGTTTCCTGAAAGGCAGTAAAATTCCAAGAGCACGATCTGCGTGAGGGGTGGCGAAAAATGGCCTTCGTCCTCACAGTTGAAATCCGCCGGCCCCCTTCGACTTCGTAATTTATCGCACAAGAATTCCGCCGGCCCCCTTCAAGTCGAAACCGGGGGGTAAACCAACTAAAAGAGAACCCTGGGCCCATGCCCTTTCCGGGAAAAAGAAAACCCTAGGCCCATGCCCTTTCCGGGAAAAAAAACATGATCGACCCACGAACCCGGAAAGGAATCTAGAAATGTAAGGCATTGCAACATTTCAAAGACACCTGATTGGGCGACGGGCACATGCAATGCTGAATGTATCGATGATGATGTACTGTGCCGAGGGATGTGCTGTGCTACGCCGTGCTGAACTGCGATGTGCCATGCCGCGATTGTGCTCTATATAGCGTTGGGGATCGAGTCCTCCCTGGCATCGGAGTCCTCACCGAACTGATCTGGAGCGTAAGCTCGAGCTGCCTGAGCAGATGGTAGCTGCCCCAGAACTAATCGACAGAGGGAACATGCCAGGAGGACGCGCCGCGGAACGTCCCAAGGGACGCGACAGGCGACGTGCCAGGGGACGTGCCATGGGGTCGCACCGCGGGACGTGCCAAGGGGACGCGCTACTGAACGTGCCGATGGACGTGCCGAGGGACGTGCCAGGAGACGCGCCGCGCGACGTGCCAGGTGGACTCGCCACGGAACGCGCCAAGGAACGTGCCAAGGTGCATAATTGAGTGTATCGATCTTGATGTACCGTGCCGACGGCTGTGCTGTGCTGGGCCGTGCTGAACTGCGATGTGCCATGCCGCGATTGTGCTCTCTATAGCGTTGTGGATCGAGTCCTCCCTGGCATCCGAGTCCTGACCGAACTGATCTGGATCGTAAGCTCGAGCTGCCTGAGCAGATGGTAGCTGCCCCAGAACTAATCGACAGAGGGAAAATGCCAAGAGGACGCGCCGCGGAACGTCCCAAGGGACGCGCCAGGCGACGTGCCAGGGGACGTGCCATGGGCACGCACCGCGGGACGTGCCAAGGGGACGCGCTACGGAACGTGCCAGTGGACGTGCACCGCGCGACGTGCCAGGTGGACTCGCCACGGGACGCTCCGCGGAACGTGCCAGGCAACATGCCAGGCTGCAATGCTAAGGGTATCGATATTGATGTACCGTGCCGAGGGCTGTGCTGTGCCTGGGCGACCTGGACACGTGAAAACACGCGTTTCGCTCAAGACGTTGTCAGCACATCCTCATGCTAGACATCCGCCTGGGCAACCTGGACAAGTGCAAACAAGCGTCTCGCTCGAGACATCCTCAACAAATGCTCATGCTAGACATCCGCCTGGGCGACCTGGACACGTGAAAACAAGCCTCTGGTTCGAGACATCCTCAACAAATCCTCATGCTAGACATCTGTCTGAGCCACCTGGAGGCGTGAAACCAGGCGTCTCGCTCGAGACGTCCTCAAGACCTGGGCACGTGAAAACAAGCAATCCACTTGAGAAATCCTCAGAATTCAGGTCCCCAGGAGAGGACACTCTATAACACAAAACAAGCGTTTTGCTTGAGACATCCTCAACAAATTCTGAAAAACAAGCGTTTCGCTCGAGACAGCCTCAAAAAATAATTCGCCGGCCCTACGCGACCTCGTTATTTATCGCAGAATAATTTCGCCGGCCCAAGTCGCAGGGGGGCCGGGGGGTTAACCTACTAAAAGAGAACCCTGGGCCCGCGCCATTTCCGGGAAAAAAGTGTACTTCACATGTGAAATATCGAGGTTTCCTTAAAGACAGTAAAATTCCAAGAGCACGATCTGCGTGAGGGGTGGCGAAAAATGGCCTTCGTCCTCACAATGTTAAATTCGCCGGCCCCCTTCGACCTCGTTATTTACCGAAAAAGAAATTCGCCGGCCCCCTTCAAGTAAAAACCGGGGGGTAAACCAACTACATGATCGACCCACGAACCCGGAAAGGAATGTAGAACTGTAACACATGGCAGCGTTTTCAAATACACCTGATTGGGTGACGGGCAAATGCAATACTGAAGGTATCGATCTTGATGTACCCTGCCGAGGGCTGTGCTGTGCTGCGCCGTGCTGAATTGCGATGTGCCATGGCGCGAGTGTGCTCTATAGCCTCGTGGATCGAGTCCTCCTTTGCATCCGAGTCCTGACCGAACTGATATGGATCTTAAGCTCGAGCTGCCTGAACACATAGTAGCTGCCCCAGAGCTAATGGACAGGGGAACATGCCAGGAGGACGCGACGCAGAACGTCTCAAGGGACGCGCCAAGCGACGTGCCAAGGGACGTGCCATGGGGACGCACCGCGGGACGTGCCAAGGGGACGCGCTACGGAACGTGCCAATGGATGTGCCACGGGATGTGCCAGGGGACGCGCCACGCGACGTGCCAGGGGGACTCGCCAAAGGACGCCCCACGGAACGTGCCAAGGAACGTGCCAATTTGCAATGCTGAGTGCATCGACCTTGATGTACCGTGCCGAAATCAGTGCTGTGCTGCGCCGTGCTGAATTGCGATGTGCCATGTCGCGATTGTGCTCTATAGCCTCGTGGATCGAGTCCTCCTTTGCATCCGAGTCCTGACCGAACTGATCTGGATCTTAAGCTCGAGCTGCCTGAACACATAGTAGCTGCCCCAGAGCTAATGGACGTCGTCGGATCGTGAAAGCGTGGGCTCTACAGACCCCAAAGAGACCCTCCAAGAGAACCCCAAGACACCGCTCCACGCAAGGCTCTAAGATGAGACTTTGTCGTCGTCGTCGCCGCCGCCGCCACCGCGACGTCGTCGTCGTGGGCTCTACAGACCCCCAAGAGACCCTCCAAGAGACACCCCACGCAAGGCTCTAAGATGAGACTTTGTCGTCGTCGTCGCCGCCGCCGCCCTGTCCTCGATCCCTCGATCGTGTAAGCGTGGGCTCTACAGACCCTCAAGAGACCCTCCAAGAGAACCCCAAGAGACCCCCCCAAGCAAGGCTCTAAGATGAGACTTTGTCGTCGTCGTCGCGCCCGCCGCCGCCCACCGCGACGTCGTCGTCGTCGTCGACGCTGTCTCGAAGACGTTATGTGTAAGCGTGTGCTCTGCAGAACCCAAGAGACCTCCCAGAGAACCCCCGGAGACCCCCCCACGAGAGGCTCTAAGATGAGACTTTGTCGTCGTCGTCGTCGCCGCCGCCACCGCGACGTCGTCGTCGTCGTCGCGCTGTCCTCGATCACTCGATCGTGAAAGCGTGGGCTCTACAGACCCCCAAGAGACCCTCCAAGAGAACCCCGAGACACCCCACGCAAGGCTCTAAGATGAGACTTGTCGTCGTCGTCGCAGCCGGTTGGTTCTCGGACGTTCGGTCGTTCGTCGGCGCGCCTGTCTGATCATCGATCGTGAAAAGTGGGCTCTACAGACCCCAGGGAGACCACGAACAGGAGACCCAAGACACCGCTACACGCAAGGCTCTAAGATGAGGACTTCGTCGTAGTTCGTCGCCGCCGCCGCCCCCCGAGACGGCTCTACAGGACCCCAAGACGACCTCCAAGAGAACCCCCACGCAAGGCTCTCTCTAAGATTGAGACTTTGTCGGTCGTCTTTTTTCCGTCCCCCCCCCGCCGCCGCCGCCCTGTCCTCGATCCCTCGATCGTGTAAGCGTGGGCTCTACAGACCCTCCAGAGACCCTCCAAGAGAACCCCAAGAGACCCCCCCACGCAAGGCTCTAAGATGAGACTTTGTCGTCGTCATCGCCGCCGCCGCCGCCACCGCGACGTCGTCGTCGTCGTCGCGCTGTCCTCGAGCCCTCGATCGTGTAAGCGTGGGCTCTGCAGACCCACAAGAGACCCTCCCAGAGAACCCCCGGAGACCCCCCCACGAGAGGCTCTAAGATGAGACTTTGTCGTCGTCGTCGCCGCCGCCGCCACCGCGACGTGGTCGTCATCGTCGCGCTGTCCTCGATCCCTCGATCGTGTAAGCGTGGGCTCTACAAACCGTCAAGTGACCCTCCAAGAGAACCCCAAGAGACCCCCCCACGCAAGGCTCTAAGATGAGACTTTGTCGTCGTCGTCGTCGCCGCCGCCGCCTCCGCGACGTCGTCGTCGTCGTCGCGCTGTCCTCGATCCCTCGATCGTGTAAGCGTGGGCTCTACAGACCCTCCAGAGACCCTCCAAGAGAACCCCACGAGACCCCCCCCCGCAAGGCTCTAAGATGAGACTTTGTCGTCGTGGTGGACGCCGCCGCCACCGCGACGTCGTCGTCGTCGCGCTGTCCTCGACCCGTCGATCATGTAAGAGTGGACTCTACAAACCGTCCAAGAGAACCCCAAGAGACGTCGTCGTCGTCGTCGTCGTCGTCGTCGTCGTCGCCGCTCCCAGAGCCTTCGGGGCCTCTCCTTGGCCCTCCTACGGAAAATCCTGCAACACCTAGCGAATTAGTCGAGACATCCTCGAAATTCCTGCGCGCTGGACGCGGCACGCGCGAGACATCCTCGGAATTCCTGCGCGCGAGTCTTCCTTTGCATCCAAGTCCTGACCGAACTGATCTGGATCTGAAGCTCGAGCTTCCTGAACACATAGTAGCGGCCCCAGAGCTAATTGACAGGGGGACATGCCAGGAGGACGCGCCGCGAAACGTCCCCAGGGACGCGCCAGGCGACGTGCCAAGGGACGTGCCATGGGGTCGCACCGTAGGCCGTGCCAAGGGGACGCGCTACGGGACATCCTCAAAATTCCTGCGCGCGGGACGTGGCACGCGCGAGAAATCTTCCGAATTCCTGCGAGCGGGACGTGAAAACAAGCATTTCGCCTGAGACATCCTCTGAATTCTGGCCCCCCACGAGGCCCCCGCTCGAGACATCCCCAAGTTTGCAGAAACCAGCGTTTCGCTCGAGACATCCTCAACAAATTATGAAAAAACAAGCGTTTCGCTCGAGACATCCGGTCAAAATTCTAAGAAATCCTGACAAAACACACGAATTAGTCGAGACATCCTCGAAATTCCTGCGCGCGGGACGCGGCCCGCGCGAGACATCCTTGGAATTCCCGCGAGCGGGACACGAAAACAAGCATTTCGCCTGAGACATCCTCTGAATTCTGGCCCCCCGCTCGAGACATCTCCAAATTTTGCGAAAACCAGCGTTTCGCTCGAGACATCCTCCACAAACTATGTAAAATAGCGTTTCGCTCGAGACATCCTGCCAAAGTTCTAAGAAATCCTGACAAAACAAGCGAATTAGTCGAGACATCCTCGAAATTCCTGCGCGCGGGACGCGGCACGCGCGAGACATCCTCGGAATTCCTGCGCGCAGGGCGCTTTTCCGAGTCGCGGTCGGGGCTCCAGACCCCGTTATTTTTCGAGGATTCTGCGAAAAACGCTCCGCACCCTCTTTTTTACGAGGGAAAGCGGGGGTCTGCGGACCCCGTTATTTATCGAGGATCCGAGATGGGGGGCGAACTTTCCTCGAGCGGGCACGCACAAAAACGCACTTTTTCTAAAAAAAAAAATAAAAAAAAAAAAAAAAAGAAAAAAAAAAAAAAAAAAAAAAAAAACAAAAAAAAAAAAAAAACAAAAAAAGAAAAAAAAAAAAAAAAAAAAAAAACAAAAAAAAAAAACAAAATAAAAGAAAAAAAACAAGAAAAATAATAAAAAAAGAAAAAAATTAAAAATAAAATAAACAAAACAAAAAAAAGAAAAAAAAAAGAATATAATAAAAAAAAAAAAAAAAAATAGAAAACAAAAAAAAAAAAAAAAAAAAAAAAAAAAAAAAAAAAAACCACAACAAAAAAAAAAAAAAAAAAAAAAAAAAAAAAAAAAAAAAAAAAAAAAAACAAAAAAAAAAAAAAAAACAACAAAAAAAAAAAAAAAAAAACAAACAAAAAAAAAAAAAAAAAAAAAAAAAAAAAAAAAAAAAAAAAAAAAAAAAAAAAAAAAAAAAAAAAAAAAAAAAAAAAAAAAAAAAAAAAAAAAAAAATAAAAAAAACAGCACTTTACCTCGTTATTTATCGCAAATAATTTCGCCGGCGCTTGACCCGTCAGATCCGGGGGTAAACGGCTAAAAGAGAACCCTGGGCCCGCGCCCTTTCCGGGAACATAGGATTTGCCACATTTCTATAATTCGGGGACGCCCCTCACGCAGATCGGCGGGGTCAGGGTCCAAAAACATATTGGATTTGCAACATTTCTGATATTTGGTGGCACCCCTCACGCAGATCGGCGGCTCAGGGTCCGAAAACACAAAGGATTTGCCACATTTCTGACATTCTTGGCACCCCTCACGCAGATCGGCGAGGTCAGGGTGCAAAAGCACAAAGGATGTACCACATTTCTGACACTCGGTGGCACCCCTCACGCAGATCGGCGGGGTCACGGTGCAAAAACACAAAGGATTTGCCACATTTCTGAAATTCGGTGGCACCCCTCACGCAGATCGGCAGGGTCAGGGTCCAAAAACATAAGGGAATTGCCACATTTCTGAAATTCGGCGACGCCCCTCACGCAGGTCGGCGGGGTCAGGGTCCAAAAACATACGGGATTTGCCACATTTCTGACATTCGGTGGCACCCCTCACGCAGATCCGTAGGGCCACGACGCCTTACCAATCGCTAAATGTGGTAACCCCTCTGGTGATCAACTGGTTTTGCTCATTACGAGTCGGCCTCGCATGAAGTTCCGATACTGCTTCACGACAGCGCCCAAGCCTCATGACATAGCTCTTGCATAGCGCATTCTCCGAGAGAGGGGGCCGGCGGCAGAGGCCGAAGCCCTCACGGATCCGGCCGCTCCCGCCCTGCGGGTTGGGCCGTGCGAGACCTCTCTGACACAGTGTCTGGCACAGTCTTTGGCCCCCTTCTCCAGTGCCTGGTCAAAAACCTTCTGAAAGTCCCTCCGAGGGGGCCCCACTCTGCCGCCGGCCCCCCCCCCCTCAAGGTCTCAAACGGCCCGGGGACGACCCAAGGGCGCCCCAAGCCGGTCCAAGAGAGTCCCGAGCAGTCCAAGAGAGCCTCCAGACGGTTCCAGATCGCTCCAAGACGCCCAAGATGGCCTCCAGACGGCCCAAGACGCCTTCAAGACGGCCCAAGAGGGCTCCAAGAGCACCCCCAAGACAGCCCCGAGAAGCAAAAATTATTGATTTTCCAGTGGTTTTTGAAGGATTTTCACGTTCACGCCATTTCGGCTTACCCACGCTCCACGACGGCCCAAGAGGCCCCCAAGATCGCCCCAGGACGGCCCAACAGGCCCCCAAGACGGCCCCAAGACGGCCCAAGAGGGCCCCCAGACCGCCCAAGAGGCACCCGGGACGGCCCAAAAGGGGCCCCAGGATGGCCCCAAGAGGAGGCCCAGAAGGGGAACCCGAATGAACATTTCGAGCTTTCGGCTCAAGAGGCCCCCAGGAGGCCCTAAGAGGCCCCCTGGAGGCCCCCAACAAACCCCAAGAGAGCCCCAAGAGGCCCCAAGAGAGCCCCAAGAGGTCTCCAAGAAGCCCCTGGGACGCCCCCAAGAGGCCCCTGGAGCGTCACGACGTTCGATGTTGCGCACCACTTCGACAAACTCCCAGGGAGCGGCCGGTGATGCGCCGCCGGCGTCTTCGATCACATGTTCGTGATATGAATGGTGTTTGGGACCGATTTCGGCGCACCCAGGAAATCCGTGAGCGCCCACTTCAACAAGTGCAGCTGGTGCCGAGGGAGAAGCGCCCAGGCGGATAGAGGGGACAACAACAATAACTGATCTGGGCCAGCTAAAACCCACCAGTGAACATTTAACCTGAATGTTCATTGCTTCTGCATGTCTGTTGCATTCAACATCACACTCAAATTCGTGTACATGTGGCAAAGAGGGCCCGATCATGCCATACGCAGATCTTCCACCCTAGGAGGTGCTGCCAAACCTGCATCCGACGACCTTTACCGCCCTCAGCTCAGATGGTGCTCGGGTGCGCCGAAGAGGGGGGCCAGGAACGGGCAGGTGGCGCATCATGTCCCGAGACGCGTGCGCGGGCCAGCTGGGGGGCCAGGGACCGCCTTGACAACAAAAGTAAACTCATAAAACGTTAAATCATAAGAACGACACTAATAAGAGCAAAACGAACAAAGTATACGAGTGATGGTAGTAACGGCTCCGATGGTATGAATAACCAGCATCATAATCAATTGTACAAGTCCCGAAACAAAGACGAATCTGTACAGCACAAAGAAGATGAAACACATTACCAAGAACACCCAATAACGAATAGTAAGTTGACTGAGACAAACACGACGAACAACAAACCTATTATCACTGAGCACCAATATTTTGCTTCGAGTGATGCCGACCGAAACCTCTCCTCCTCTTCCTCCCCCCTCTCCTCTAGGGCTCCCAACTTCGCGCTTCGCGCTGCCCGAAGCGCGAAGCGCGAATAACTTCGCGCTCTCGCGCCGCCCTCCCAAAGGGAGAATAGGAGGACGAGGAGGAGGGGGGAGAAGGAATGAGGACCGCGAAGCGCGAAGCGCGAATAACTTCGCGCCCTCGTGGGAGCCCTTGTCTCCTCCTCCTCCGCCTCCGCCTCCAACCCTTGGAACCTGCCGTCACTTTGGCCGCGCTCTTCGGGGCCCGCGGGGGCTCCTGCAGGGAGGGAGCGAACGAGAGGGAGGGCGGAGACGCTGCGGGAGAGGAGGAGGAGGAGGAGGAGGAGGAGGAGGAGGAGGAGGAGGAGGCGGAGGCGGAGGAGGAGGAGGAGGAGGAGGAGGAGGAGGAGGAGGAGGAGGAGGAGGAGGAGGAGGCAAGGGTGGGGTGGGAGGGGAAGAAGTGAGAGGAGGGAGAAGGGGAGGATATAATGGAGGCGAGAGGAGAAGCAACAGGAGCAGGAGGAGAGGCATTGGAAGGATAGCAATCCCCTGCCACGCCTCTCGTTACACGCCAGGCGCCATATCGCTCACCTGTTGGCGGCACGGGCCAGCGCACACCCCAACCTGAAACTTTAGCACAAACAGCGGGCGAGCACAAAAACACAGGCCTTCGCCTGCCACTCCACGCGATCGCCCAATCCACGATTCTCGGGTTTTCCCCCCTGGTGAAACAACAACATCAAAACGCTGGAGAACATCGCGCTGCCCTGGGTCTGCATAGTTAGGAACGGCGGCCTGACTCATGCATGACCGTTTCCGCGAGCACGCCCCGCGAATTCAAGCAACTATGCGAATGGTCGAGAGCCACGTCTCAGGATTTAATATTTCAGCCAGCGCAGACTACACATAGATCAGAAGACTGAAATGAAGTAGACTGAACTAGACTGAAGTAAAATGGACTGGAGTAGACTGGACTGGGTTGGAATCAACCCCACTCCACTCTATTCTACCCTACCCTATTCAGCCCGACTTTGCTCTACCATCTACCCTACTCTATCCTATCTACTCTACTCTACTCTACTCTACTCTACTTTACTCTACTCTACTCTACTCTACTTTACGCTACTCTGCTCTGCTCTACTCTACTCCTACTCTATTTAAAATTACTCTCCTCTATGTTACTCTACCCTACTCTGCTTTAGTGTATCCCACTCTACCGTACTATCTAACCTACTCTTCTCGATGATAGTATCCTCCGACCTGCTCTACCGTACTCCGCTATACACTACCCTACTCTACCATACGCTATTCCACTCCATTATTCTCTACTCTTGACTCCTCTCTACTCTACTCCTGCTCTACTCTACTCTCCTCTATTACACTCTACCCTTACTCCGCATTTGTACCTGATCCGACTCTGTCCCAGTCGAACGATGGCCGCTTTGTCCTGGACCCTTCATATTACGGGTGAAGACAAACAGAGCCGACGGCGGTGTTCTTTGCGACAAATGACATGATGTCGCCCACCCTGCACGCCGCGCGGCCAGAGTGGGACGGGGGCACATGTCCAGCGAAAGGCCGAAATGTCGCACTCGCCCCGGCACAGCACTCATTCGGGGATGGACAGAACCCCCTTTAGCAAAACGTGGTTTAGTGAAAACGACCTCGGGCCCAAACCTGGCGGGCGCAAGGCTGGAACATGACGGCCGCGGTGCCCTCTCGAGAACTGAAAACGGACAATTCACTAATCGACGTGTCAGGGTGGGGGTTCTGTCCACCCCCGACTCATCTTCCAGAGAATGGAAATCCCGCTTGGGCGCGGGGCACTTTCCGCACGCGTCTTCGTCGACGCGCGGGCGAAAACGTAAATGTAGCTCTCGCACCGGCGCCGCGCAGACTTCGCCCGGAAGCGGCGCTTCCGCTCTGACGCGGCGCAGACTTTCGTTCGCCATGCTTTTGGGGCTCGCGCGAGCGAGCGGCTTGTCCCCCTCGCCCGGGCTCTTCGCGCATTCGGCTTGGACGTGGCGCTCTCCCGCGGGCGCGGCGCATGGCTCGTTCGCCGAGATCCCACGGAGGCGACGGCGCCGGCGGGGCTGCGCGAGAGCGGGCGACATGCCCACCTCGCCCAAGCGCCGCGCCGCTTGTGAGTGGAAGTGGCCGTGCTGTGTCAGCGTGGCGCATGCTTCGTCTCCCGCCGCGCCCGTCGGAAGCTTTGCCGCTCCCGCCCTGGCGCGGCCCGCGTAGCTGACCCTTCGCCTGTCGTCGGAGGCGGGGCCGCGCGTGAGCGCCTTCCGTTGGCAAGGCGGGAACGCGTTCCATTCCCAATGCCGAGTTGTGCCACGCTTGGTTCTTGTTGCGGGAGGAGAGGGCGGGAGTGGGCGGGGTCCTCTGAATCGCTCGACCTGGCTAGCTTGACTCGACTCCTACTCCTTCTCCCATTCTGCTTGCTTTCGCACGGGCATGCACAATGGCGAGCCCGGAATGATGCTGCATCGAAGGAGAGAGGGAAGAAAGGAGCACAAGAGAGCAAAAAGAGGACGACCACAGGACATCTCGAAAGGCCACTCACGGGTCCCAGATCAGGTGAGCATGCAGAACCTTCGACAGCAGGGCTAATCCATATTCAACGAACGCTTCTCTCATTCTACTCTACCCTCTACTCTATCATACTATAGTCTAACCTATTCTACCGACCTCAACCTGCCCCACCCTGCCCTACCCTACCCTACCGTGCTTTACTCGACTCTACTCTACTCTACTCTGCCCCCTCCTCCCGTGCCTGCCTCTGCCCTCCGCATGCCCATTTGGGCGCACCTCTCACGCGCTATGTGGCCCCATAGGGAACTCCACCGAATTCCCAAATGGCTGCGTTCGCATGGCGGCGCCACACCCGATCCGGCACACGCCTCACACACTTCGTGGCCACATATGAAGCTCCACCGAACGCCCCACATGGCTGTGTTAGCACGGCTGCGCCGCACCCGGAAAGGCGCACCCTTTTCACGCTGAGTACCCACATAAGGGGCTCCACCGCACGTTTTGGTGGCTGAGTTCGCACGTCGGCCCCGCACCCGATTCGGCACACCCCTCACATATTTCGTAGCCCCATGGGGCTCCACCACAAGCTCCGATGGCTGCATTCGCATGGCGGCCCCGCGCCCGATCCGACACACTCCGTACACGTTTCATAACCCTATAGGGGGCTCCACCGAACGCCACAGGGGCTGCGCTCGTATGGCGGCCACGCACCAGAAAAGACACACCCCTCGCACGCTTCGTACCCGCATACAGGGGTCCACCGAACTATCCGGTGGCTGCGTTCGCACGGCGGCCCCACACCCGATTCGGCACACCACCGATGCGCTTCGTGGCCGCATGGGGAGCTCAACCGAAGGTCCCAGTGACTGCGTTCGCGTCCCCGCGCAAGGTTCGGCACACAATCAGGTGTTTCGTGGCCCAAAGGGAGCTCCGCCGACGGCCCCACTTGCTGGGTCCGCACGCGGGCGTCGCACAGATTTCGGCGCATCACTCACGTGCTGCGTGGCCCGCTAGGGAGCTCCACCGACAGCCCCAGTGGCTGCATTCGCATGACGGCGCCGCACCAATTTCGGCACACAACTCACACGTTTCATGGTCCCTATAACGGACTCCATCGCAGAGCATACTCGCAACCTCGCTACTCACAACTGCATATGGTTGGGCTCTTCGCCAGGCTTCTATACTTATGCTCTACTCTGCTCTCATGTAGTCTCCTCTCATCTCCTCTGCTCTGCTCTGCTTGATGCTGCTCACTCTACTTATCTACACTGGTCTGCGCTACTCGGCTTCTGAGTTTGACAATACTGGGGCGGTTGATGGGGCGCCGTTGGAAAGCCACTTGAAGCCAGAGGAACAGCAGAGAAAGCCACGCGTATACAGAGGAAAGTATGCGGATAGCAGGGGAAGTCATGCGGATACAGAAGAAACATGCGGATACAGCGGATGCCATCCGGATAGCAGGGGAAGTCATGCGCATTGAGAGGACGGCATGCGCATAGCAGAGGAAACCACGCGGACACAGAGGGCGCCATGCGCATAGTTTGGACGATGCAAGGGCAAAGAAGAGTGGGCGGGGGGACTGTCGACCAGTTCTCTAGGTACTGAGCTAGGTCTCATATACGCAGACATAGTTGAAGATATCAGCCAGCACTGGCGCCATATATATCAGAGGACTGAAAGGAAGTGGGCTGGAGTGGACTAATGTAGACTGGACTGGAGTAGACTGGACTGGCCTGGAGTGGATTCTACACCACTCTACTCTACTTTACCCTACTTTACAACATACCCTAATCAAACATAGTCGACTCTATCATCATCAACCCCATTCTACTCGACCCTACCCTATCATACCCTCTCTACTCTACTCTGGTATACTCTGCTCTACTCTACTATACTCTACTCTAACCTCTCATCGTATACACTACTCTATTCCTACTATACCCCACTCTACAACACTTCTATCCTACACTACTCTACTCAACTACACTCTCCTCTCCTCTACTCGACCCTACAGTACCCTCACCTGATCTACTCTATCCATCCCGACTCGGCTCTACCATCTGCCCTGCTCTACTTTACTCTGCTCTATTCTGCCCTACTCTGCTCTACCCTGCCCTACCCTAAACTCACCATCCCCACTCTACGTTACTCCTGCTATGCCCTATTATACTCATACTCTGCTCTACTCTTCTCTGTTCTGCTCTGCTCTACTCTACTCGGCTCTGCCCCGTTCTACCCGAGTCTACGCTGCCACCTACCCGACACAACACTATTCTGTTCTACTCCACTATACTCTGCTCTACCCTACCCTACCCGGCTTGAACTTGCCCTACTCGCATCAACTCTACGTTAATCGGCTCTGCCCTACTCTGCTCGACCCCTGCTCTAACCCAATCCTGTTCGACTTCATTCTGCTCCTGCCCTGCTATCCTCCTCTATCTACTCTCCTCCTCTTTCCTCTACTCTATTCGCCCCTACTCTACTCTATGCATCCCACTCTGTTCTAGCATGCTGTCGTCTACTCTACTCGGCTCTACTCTACCATCGGCCCTGCTCTACGGCGCCCTGGTCTACTCTGACCTACTCTACCGCCCCCTACCCCACCCTACCTATACTGCTGTAGTCTGTTCTACTCCAATCTACTATACTCCACTCGACTCTTCTTCAATCATACCCTATTCTGCTATCCCGCACCCCTACACTATATACTCCCACATTTGGCCCCTGCCGACAGATCGCAACCAAATCTGGGAGAGAGCGTGATCCACCGCCGCTTTACTGTGTGAAAATCCCCCCCTCCCTGCTGGAACCCCCTCCCCCCCCTCCCACCCGGCAAAACCCCCCCCTCCCCCCCCCCCTCCCACCAAACCGGGGGGGGGTCACTACCGGTTCGACCCCCCCCCTCCCGGGTCGAACCGGCAATGACCCCCAGGTTTTCAAGGAGGGGGGGGGAGGGGACGGGTTGGGACCCCCCAGTGACCCCCCAGTTTTCCGCCAGCAGTGGTAGAACACGTTCTTTCAAATTTGGTGGGTCCCATCTCAACAGTCAACGAACACTCTCACATCGTTTTTCGCCCCCGCCTGAACATTACGTCGCCCATGTCGCAAAATCCGTGGAAGGAATGCGACGAGGCGCACATCCCGCGCGAAAGGCCGAACTGTCGGCCTCGGCTCGGCGCCGCGCTCATTTTTCGAGTGAAGTGATATCCCGCTTGGGCGCGGCGCACATGTTTCGCAGGCAATTTCGTCGTCGCGCGGACGGACGAAACTGTAACTCTCGCCTGGGCGCCGCCTGAAAGCGGCGTGCCCGCCTCGACGCGGCGCGTACTTGTCACCCGCCAACTCTGGCGGGGCCGCGCGAGTGGGCGATTTGTCGCCATCGCCTCAAATTCCTTGCACATTTGTATCGGGAGTCGCGTTTCAGCGCGGGCGCGGCGCATGGTTGGTTCGCCGAAGCGCATGGGAGCGACAGCGGCAGCAGTGCCGCGCGCGTGAGAGAGGGCGATATGCCGACCTCTCCGGAGCGCTGCACAACTTGCGAATGGAAGTGGCAATGCTGTGTCAGCGCGGCGCATGCTTCGTCTTCGCCGCGCCCATTGAAGTGTTGCCACACCCGCCTTCGACAACTCGTCGGAAGCGGGACCGCGCGCGAGCGCTTTCCGCTTGCGAGATGGGAGCGCGCTCCAATTCCAATCTCAAGCTGCGCCACCACAAAATTATCATGTTGCGGGGGGGAGGGTAGGAAAAGAAGGGACCCTCGGAGTCGCTGGGCCTGGGTAACACGACTCTGATCCGCATTCCTACTGTATTATACTCAGCTCTAATCTGCGCTACTCTGTTCTTCCTGACTCGACTCCACCATCTACCCAACTCTACTCTACTCAGCTCTATTCCAATCAAATCTACCCAAAACTACACTATCCAAACTTCCACTGCACTATTTCACCCGAACCTACTTTACACCTACTCTACTCCACTCCTGATCTACTCCGTTGTACTCCTACTCTACTCTCCTCCGGTCCACCCTCTTCTAATCCCACCAGCCCTCTGGGCGTAGGTGGTTTAACGAGTTTCCTCGGGGAGAAGTCGATCCTTACTTCTTAGGATTAAACACCCCCCACATCCCCACCTAGCCGGCCGATAGCAACCCCTATCAGAAAAACAACACAAACTCAACCTTGTTCTCACCAGCATGTCGTCGAGTTGCGAAAATTATCCTGGCGAAAGACCCAACCATAAGCAATTGTTGGTAACGCGTTGTGGGTGCCGCTTTCGGTGGGGCTCCATATGGGGCCACGAAGCGCTGCCTTGGAGGGGGGAACCGCATGCGGACTGCGCCACCGGGGCGGGCCTTCGGTGGAGCTCCCTATGGGGCTACGAAACGCTGCCCTGGGTGGGGGAACCGCATGCGAACTGCGCCACTGGGGCCTTCGGTGGAGCTCCCTATGGTGCCACGAAACGCTGCCCTGGGTGGTGGAAGCGCATGCGAACCCTACAACCATGAGAACTGCGCCATGGGGGCTTTCGGTGGAGCTTCCCCATGGGGGGGGGGGGGGGGCCCCCCCCCCCACGGAAACGCTGCCCTGGGTGGGGGAACCGCATGCGAACACCCCCACTGGGGCCTTCGGTGGAGCTCCCTATGGGGCCACGAAACGCTGCCCTGGGTGGGGAACCGCATGCGAACACCCCCACTGGGGCCTTCGGTGGAGCTCCCTATGGGGCCACGAAACGCTGCCCTGGGTGGGGGAACCGCATGCGAACACCCCCACTGGGGCCTTCGGTGGAGCTCCCTATGGGGCCACGAAACGCTGCCCTGGGTGGGGGAACCGCATGCGAACACCACCACTGGGGCCTTCGGTGGAGCTCCCTATGGGGCTACGAAACGCTGCCCTGGGTGGGGGAACCGCATGCGAACACCCCCACTGGTGCCTTCGGTGGAGCTCCCGATGGGGCCACGAAACGCTGCCCTGGGTGGGGGAACCGCATGCGAACACCCCCACTGGGGCCTTCGGTGGAGCTCCCTATGGGGCTACGAAACGCTGCCCTGGGTGGGGGAGCCGCATGCGAACACCCCCATTGGGGCCTTCGGTGGAGCTCCCTATGGGGCCACGAAGCGCTGCCCTGGGTGGGGGAACCGCATGCGAACACCCCCACTGGGGCCTTCGGTGGAGCTCCCTATGGGGCTACGAAACGCTGCCCTGGGCGGGGGAACCGCATGCGAACCCCCCCACTGGGGCCTTCGGTGGAGCTCCCTATGGGGCCACGAAACGCTGCCCTGGGTGGGGGAACCGCATGCGAACACACCCACTGGGGCCTTCGGTGGAGCTCCCTATGGGGCCACCCCCCCCCCCCCCCCCCCCCGAAACGATGCCCTGGTGGGGGCCGCATGCGAACACCCCCACTGGGGCCTTAGAGGTGGAGCTTCCCTATGGGGCTACGAAACGCTGCCCAACGCTGCCCGGTGGGGGAAAACCGCATGCGGAACACCCCCCCATGGGGCCTTCGGGGAGCTCCCTATGGGGGCCACCGAAACGCGCCCTGGGTGGGGGAACCGCATGCGAAAACCCCACTGGGACCTTCGGTGGAGCTCCCTATGGGCTACGAAACGCTGCCCTGGGTGGGGGAACCGCATGTGGACACCCCCACTGGGGCCTTCGGTGGAGCTCCCTATGGGGCTACGAAACGCTGCCCTGGGTGGGGGAACCGCATGCGAACAACCCCACTGGGGCCTTCGGTGGAGCTCCCTATGGGGCAACGAAACGCTGCCCTGGGTGGGGGAACCGCATGCGAACACCCCCACTGGGGCCTTCGGTGGAGCTCCCTATGGGGCCACGAAACGCTGCCCTGGGTGGGGGAACCGCGGTGGAGCTCCCTCTGGGGCTACGAAACGCTGCCCTGGGTGGGGGAACCGCATGTGGACACCCCCACTGGGGCCTTCGGTGGAGCTCCCTATGGGGCTACGAACCGCGTGAGAGGTGTGCCGAGAGCAGAGGCAAGGAGGGGGAGGAGGGAGGAGGGGGAAGAGGAGGAGAGGAGAGGACGCGGGCACCGTCTCTTCAAAACGAGGACCCAACACCACAGGATGGTTGAATATAACAAGAATGGAACGGAATGGACATCGCTTGGGTAACCCTAAGCGGGTGGTCGCGTCCTACCCATCAAAAAACATGATCGACCCACGAACCCGGAAAGGAATATAGAACTGTAGCACATGTCAGCGTTTTCAAAGACACCTGATTGGGTGACGGGCAAATGCAATGCTGAAGGTATCGATCTTGATGTACCCTGCCGAGGGCTGTGCTGTGCTGCGCCGTGCTGAATTGCGATGTGCCATGCCGCGATTGTGCTCTATAGCCTCGTGGATCCGAGTCCTCCTTTGCATCCGAGTCCTGACCGAACTGATCTGGATCTTAAGCTCGAGCTGCCTGAACACATAGTAGCTGCCCCAGAGCTAATGGACAGGGGAACATGCCAGGAGGACGCGCCGCGAAACGTCCCAAGGGATGCGCCAGGCGACGTGCCAGGGGACGTGCCATGGGGTCGCACCGCGGGACGTGCCAAGGGGACGCGCTACGGAACGTGCCAATGGATGTGCCACGGGATGTGCCAGGGGACGCGCCACGCGACGTGCCAGGGGGACTCGCCAAGGGACGCCCCACGGAACGTGCCAAGGAACGTGCCAAATTGCAATGCTGAGTGTATCGATCTCGATGTACCGTGCCGAAATCTGTGCTGTGCTGCGCCGTGCTGAATTGCGATGTGCCATGCCGCGATGTGCTCTATAGGCGTGGATCGAGTCCTCCTTTGCATCCGAGTCCTGACCGAACTGATCTGGATCTTAAGCTCGAGCTGCCTGAACACAGTAGCTGCCCCAGAGCTAATGGACAACGGGACATGCCAGGAGGACGCGCCGCGAAACGTCCCAAGGGACGCGCCAAGCGACGTGCCAAGGGACGTGCCATGGGAACGCACCGCGGGACGTGCCAAGGGGACGCGCTACGGAACGTGCTGGGGACAAGCGTTTCGCTGGAGACATCCTGCCAAAATCATCAGAATTCCTACGCGCGGGACGCGGCACGCGCGAGACATCATCGTAATCCCTGCGAGCGGGACGTTAAAACAAGCATTTCGCCTGAGACATCCTCTGAATTCTCGCTCCCCACGAGGCCCCCGCTCGAGATATCCCCTAAGTTTGCACAACCAGCGTTTCGCTCGAGACATCCTCAACAAATAATAAAAAAACAAAGCAAAACAAGCGAATTAGTTGAGACATCCTCAGAATTCCACGCGCGGGACGCAACACGCACGAGACATCCTCGGAATTCCTGCGAGCGGGACGTGAAAACAAGCATTTCGCCTGAGACATCCTCTGAATTCTGGCCACCCACGAGGCCACCGCTCGAGACATCCTCCAATTTTGCAAAGCCAGCGTTTCGTTCGACACATCCTCAACAAATTATGAAAACAAAAAACAAGCGTTTCGCTCGAGTCATCCTGTCAAAATTCCAAGAAATCCTCGCTAAACAAACGAATTAGTAGAGACATCCTCAACATTCCTGCGCGCGGGACGCGGCACGCGCGAGACATCCTCGGAATCCCTGCGAGCGGGACGTGAAAACAAGCATTTCGCATGAGACATCCTCTGAATTCTGCCCCCCACGAAGCCCCCGCTCGAGACATCCACACATTTTGCAAAACCAGCGTTTCGCTCGAGACATCCTCAACAAATGATGAAAAACAAGCGTTTCGCGCGAGACATCCCGTCAAAATCCAAAACAAGCATGGCAAACCACACAAATTAGTTGAGACATTCTCACAATTCCTGCGCGCGGGACGCGGCACGCGCGAGACAACCTCGGAATTCCTGCGCGCGGGGCGCTTTGCCGCGTCGCGGTCGAGGCTCCAGATTCAGTTATTTGTCGAGGATTCTGCGAAAAACGCTCCGCACTTTTTTTTACGAAGGAAAACGGGGGTCTGCAGACCCCGTTTTTTTAATAGAGGATCCGAGATGGGGGGCGCACTTTCCTCGAGCGGGCACGCACGAAACGCACTTTTTCAATTACACTACGCCCGCGCTCCCAGGGCCACGATCCCTCGTAAATTACGCTACGTCAGCGCTCCCAGGGCCACGATCCCTCGTAAGGGCTCCTGGGCCCTCCTGGGTCTTCCGTGGACCTCTTGGGCCCTCCTGGGCTCTCCTGGAGCCTCCTGGAGCTTCTCCTGGGCCCTCCTTGGGCCCCCTGGTGCCTCTTGGAGCCTCCTGGGTCCTCCTGGGCCCTCCTGGGCTCTCCTGGGCCCTCCTGGGCTCTCCTGGGCTCTCCTGGAGCCTCCTGGGCCCTCCTGGGCGAAGTCAAGGTCCGAAAACACATGGGACTTGCCACATTTCTGAAATTCGGTGCCACCCCTCACGCAGGTCGGCGGGGTCAGGATCCGAAAACACAGGGGATTTGCCACATTTCTGGAATTCCGTGCCACCCCTGACGCAGATCGGCGGGGTCAGGGTCAAAAAACATAGGGGATTTGACACATTTCTGGTATTCCGTGCCACACCTCATGCAGATCGGCGGGGTCAGGGTCAAAAAAGCACAGGGGATGTTTGCCATTTCCGAACTTATGCAACTTCAAGAATCCAAGACTCCGTTCCCAGCGCCATTCCGGAGGCCGCAGTACCTCGTTATTTATCGAGCGAACGCGTTTACATCGTTCTTCATCGTTTAAAGTCGATGTCGGAAAAAAGTGGGCTTCACCTGTGAAATATCGAGGTTTCCTTAAAGGCAATAAAATTCCAAGAGCACGATCTGCGTGAGAGGTGGCGAAAAATGGCCTTCGTCCTCACAATTGAAATCCGCCGGCCCCCTTCGACCTCACAATTTATCGCACAAGAATTCAGCCGGCCCCCTTCAAGTAAAAACCGAGGGGGGACCAACTAAAAGAGAACCCTGGGCCCATGCCATCCCATGCCCTTTCCGGGAACAATACAAAATCAACGTTTTTCTCGTCAACGTGGACCTTCTTGTCGTCGACGCTGCAAAAAAATGTAGCAGGAAACGGACGCGGCGCACATCGCGCGCGGACGCCTGGCCAACCCTACGTGGGACCCCCCGTGTTACCTATCAAAAAACACCGCAACGTCGACGTTTTTCTTGCCAGCATGTACTTTCTCCTCCTCGGCGCTGCGAACCGCGCAGCGGGAATGGGACGCCCCGCGAATTCCCAAGAGGTAGTCTCCTCTTCCTTTTCAGTTTCTCCCTCCCTCCCTCTCTCTCTCCCTCCCCTCCTCCTCCTCCTCCTCCTCCTCCTCCTCCTCCTCCTCCTCCTCCTCCTCCTCCTCCTCCTCCTCCATGCGCGGCAGGAGCGAAACGATTGGCGTTGCGACGCGCGTGGCTGGAATGAGGCGTGGCGCAGTTCGCGCGCTGGACATGTTGTCGCCCACGATGAAACCTGAGAGGCCGGAGCGGGGCGCGGCGTACATCGCGCGCGGTCTTGTTTCTCGTCGACGTTGCTCAATACGCGGCAGGAATAGGACGCAGCTCATGTCGCGCGCTGAACGTCTAGCCGCCCAGGACATAAGATGAGCGACAGGCGTCGGACGCGACGCACTTGCTTCCTATGTTGCGGGAGGGCGGGTGGGAGTGGACGGAGCCCTTTGGCTCGTTCGAGCTGGTTAACTTGACCCCCGCCCTCACTTCCTATGATTAAACACCCCCCACATCCCCATCTAGCCGGCTGATAGCAACCCCGCCGTCCGAACTGTCAAAAAACAACACAAGCTCAACTTTGTTCTCACCAACATGCCGTCGAGTTGCGAACAATGTAACAGGAATGGAACGGAATGAACATCGTTCTGGTGACCCGTCCTTCCCATCAACATGATCGACCCACGAACCCGGAAAGGAATATAGAAATGTAACGCATGGCAACGTTTTCAAAGACAACTGATTGGGTGACGGCCAAGTGCAATGCTGATTGTATCGATCTTGATGTACCGTGCCGAGGGCTGTGCTGTGCTACACCGTGCTGAATTGCGATGTGCCATGCCGCGGTTGTGCTCTATAGCCTCGTGGATCGAGTCCTCCTTTGCATCCGAGTCCTGACCGAACTGATCTGGATCTTAAGCTCGAGCTGCCTGAACACAATAGTAGCTGCCCCAGAGCTAATTGACAAGGGGGCATGCCAGGAGGACGCGCCGCGAAACGTCCCAAGGGACGCGCCAGGCGGCGTGCCAGGGGACGTGCCATGGGGTCGCACCGCCGGACGTGCCAAGGGGACGCGCTACGGAACGTGCCAATGGATGTGCCACGGAATGTGCCAGGGGACGCGCCACGCGACGTGCCAGGGGGACTCGCCAAGGGACGCCCCACGGAACGTGCCAAGTTGCAATGCTGAGTGTATCGATCTTGATGTACCGTGCCGAAATCTGTGCTGTGCTGCGCCGTGCCGAATTGCGATGTACCATGCCGCGATTGTGCTCTATAGCCTCGTGGATCGAGTCCTCCTTTGCATCCGAGTCCTGACCGAACTGATCTGGATCTTAAGCTCGAGCTGCCTGAACACATAGTAGCTGCCCCAGAGCTAATTGACAAGGGGACATACCAGGAGGACGCGACGCGGAACGTCTCAAGGGACCCGCCAAGCGACGTGCCAAGGGACGTGCCATGGGGACGCACCGCGGGACGTGCCAAGGGGACGCGCTACGGAACGTGCTGGGGACAAGCGTTTCGCTCGAGACATCCTGCCAACATCCTGAGAATTCCTGCGCGCGGGACGCGGCACGCGCGAGACATCCTCAAAACTCTTGCGAGCGGGACGTGAAAATTAGCCTGGCGAAGGACCCAACCATATGCAGTTGTGAATGCCGCAATTGTGCTGGGTGGTGGCGGACGCATGCGGGCGGTGCCACTGGGACCTTCGGTGGAGCTCCCTATGGGGCCACGAAACGCTGTACTGGGTGGGTGAGACGCGGTCAGCAAGGGCTCTGCTGCGTGGTGGCGGACGCATGCGAGCGGTGCCACTGGGACCTTCGGTGGAGCTCCCTATGGGGCCACGAAACGCTGTACTGGGTGGGTGAAACACAGGCAGGGAGCAAGGGCTGCGCAGGGTGGTGGCGGACGCATGCGGGCGGTGCCGCTGGGACCTTTGGTGGAGCTCCCTATAGGGCTACGAAGCGCTGTTCTGGGTGGGTGAAGCGCAGGGAACAAGGGCTGTGCTGGGTGGTGGCGGACGCAAGCGGGCAGTGCCACTGGGACCTTTGGTGGAGCCCCCTATGGGGCCACGAAACGTGCGAGGGGTGTGCCAGAATGGGGTGTGGAACCGCATGCCAGCGCAGCCACTGGGGCCTTCGGTGGAGCTCCCTATGGGGCCACGAAGCGTGTGAGGGGTGTGCCGAAATGGGGGGTGGAACCGCATGCGAGCGCAGCCACTGCGGCGTTCGGTGGAGCTCCCTATGGGGCCACGAGACGTGTGAAGGGCGTGCCGAAAAAGGGTGGAACCGCATGCGAGCGCAGCCACTGGGGCCTTCGGTGGAGCTCCCTATGGGGCCACGAACCGTGTGAGGGGTGTGCCGAAATGGGGGGGGAACCACATGCGAGCGCAGCCACTGGGGCGTTCGGTGGAGCTCCCCATGGAGCCACCCACGAAGCGTGTGAGGGGTGTGCCGAAATGGGGGGTGGAACCGCATGCGAGCGCAGCCACTGGGGCCTTCGGTGGAGCTCCCTATGGGGCCACGAAACGTGTGAGGGGTGTGCCAGGGGGGGGTGGAACCGCATGCCGCAGCCATGGGCCTTCGGTGGAGCTCCCTATGGGGCCACGAAACGTGTGAGGGGTGTGCCAGAATGGGGGGTGGAACCGCATGCGGGCGCAGCCACTGGGGCCTTCGGTGGAGCTCCCTATGGGGAAAGCCGCATGCTGGGGGTGGAGGGGCCACGAAACGTGTGCCAGAATGGGGGGTGGAACCGCATGCGGGCGCAGCCACTGGGGCCTTCGGTGGAGCTCCCTATGGGGCCACGAAACGTGTGAGGGGTGTGCCAGAATGGGGGGTGGAACCGCATGCGGGCGCAGCCACTGGGGCCTTCGGTGGAGCTCCCTATGGGGCCACGAAACGTGTGAGGGGTGTGCCAGAATGGGGGGTGGAACCGCATGCGGGCGCAGCCACTGGGGCCTTCGGTGGAGCTCCCTATGGGGCCACGAAACGTGTGAGGGGTGTGCCAGAATGGGGGGTGGAACCGCATGCGGGCGCAGCCACTGGGGCCTTCGGTGGAGCTCCCTATGGGGCCACGAAACGTGTGAGGGGTGTGCCAGAATGGGGGGTGGAACCGCATGCGGGCGCAGCCACTGGGGCCTTCGGTGGAGCTCCCTATGGGGCCACGAAACGTGTGAGGGGTGTGCCAGAATGGGGGGTGGAACCGCATGCGGGCGCAGCCACTGGGGCCTTCGGTGGAGCTCCCTATGGGGCCACGAAACGTGTGAGGGGTGTGCCAGAATGGGGGGTGGAACCGCATGCGGGCGCAGCCACTGGGGCCTTCGGTGGAGCTCCCTATGGGGCCACGAAACGTGTGAGGGGTGTGCCAGAATGGGGGGTGGAACCGCATGCGGGCGCAGCCACTGGGGCCTTCGGTGGAGCTCCCTATGGGGCCACGAAACGTGTGAGGGGTGTGCCAGAATGGGTGTGGGAGGGGGAGGAGGGGGGAGGAAGGGGAGGAGGAGGAAGGAGGAGGAGGAACGCGGGGCAACGTCTCTTCAAAACGAAGACCCAACACCACAGAATGGTTGGGAACAAGCATTTCGCCTGAGACATCCTCTGAATTCTGGACCCCCCACGAGGACCCCCACGAGGCCCCCGCTCGAGACATCCCCCAATTTTGCAAAACCAGCGTTTCGCTCGAAACGTCTTCAACAAATGATGAAAAACAAACATTTCGCTCGAGACATCCTGCCAAAATTCAAGGACATCCTGGCAAAACGAACGAATTAGTCGAGACATCCTCGAAATTCCTGCGCGCGGGACGCGGCACGCGCGAAACATCATCGGAATTCCTGCGCGCGGGGCGCTTTTCCGCGTCGCGGTCGGCTCTGCAAAACCAGCGTTTCGCTCGAGGCATCCTCAACAAATTCTGAAAACAAGCATTTCGCTCGAGACATCCTCAACTCTGCAAAACCAGCGTTTCGCTTGAGACATCCTTGACAAATTCTGAAAAACAAGCGTTTCGCTAGGGACATCCTCAAAAATAATTCCGCTGGCCCTACTCCCGCACGTAATTCATCGCAGAATAATTTCGCCGGCCCTACAGCCGTCAGATCCGGGGGTAAACCTCTAAAAGAGAACCCTGGGCTCGAGCCCTTTCCGGGAAAAAATTACACTACACCCGCGCTCCCAGGGCCACGATCCCTCGTAAATTACGCTACGTCAGCGCTCCCAGGGCCACGATCCCTCGTAAGGGCTCCTGGGCCCTCCTGGGTCTTCCTTGGACCTCTTGGGCCCTCCTGGGCTCTCCTGGAGCCTCCTGGAGCTTCTCCTGGGCCCTCCTTGGGCCCCCTGGTGCCTCTTGGAGCCTCCTGGGTCCTCCTGGGCCCTCCTGGGCTCTCCTGGGCCCTCCTGGGCTCTCCTGGGTTCTCCTGGAGCCTCCTGGGCCATCCTGGGCGAAGTCAAGACATGGGATTTGCCACATTTCTGAAATTCGGTGCCACCCCTTACGCAGGTCGGCGGGGTCAGGATCCGAAAACACATGGGATTTGCCACATTTCTGGAATTCCGTGCCACCCCTCACGCAGATCGGCGGGGTCAGGGTCCAAAAACACATGGGATTTGCAACATTTCTGGAATTCCGCGCCACCCCTCACGCAGATCGGCGGGGTCAGGGTCCAAAAACACAAGGGATTTGACACATGTCTGGTATTCCGTGCCACACCTCACGCAGATCGGCGATTTCTGTTATTTCCGAGCTTATGCAACTTCAAGAATCCAAAACTTCGTTCCCAGCGCCGTTCCGGAGGCCGCGGTACCTCGTCATTTATCGAGCCAGCGCGTTTACCTTGTTTTTTATTGTTTAAAGTCGATGTCGGAAAAAAGTGGGCTTCACCTGTGAAATATCGAGGTTTCCTTAAAGGCAGTAAAATTCCAAGAGCACGATCTGCGTGAGGGGTGGCGAAAAATTGCCTTCGTCCTCACAATTGAAATCCGCCGGCCCCCTTCGACCTCACAATTCATCGCACAAGAATTCCGCCGGCCCCCTTCAAGTCGAAACCGGGGGGTAAACCAGCTAAAAGAAAACCCTGGGCTCGAGCCCCTTCCGGGAAAAAAACAATACAAAGTCCACGTTTTTCTCGTCAATCAACATGGACTTTCTTGTCGTCGGCGCTGCGAAAAATGTAACACGAAGCGGACGCGGCGCACATCGCGCGCGGACGCCTGGCCAACCCTACGCGGGACCCCCCGTCTTACCTGTCAAAAACACCGCAACGTCGCCGTTTTTCTTGTCAACATGTACTTTCTCCTCGTCGGCGCAACGAATCGCGCAGCGGGAATGGGACGCCCAGCGAATTCCCAAGAGGCAGTTTCCTCTTCCTCCTCAGTTTCTCCCTCCTTCCCTCTCTCCCTCGCCTCCTCCTCCTCCTCCTCCTCCTCCCTCCTCCTCCTCCTCCTCCTCCTCCTCCTCCTCCTCCTCCTCCTCCTCCTCCTCCTCCCCTCCTCCATGCGCGGCAGGAGCGAAACGATTGGCGGTGCGACGCGCGTGGCTGGAATGAGACGCGGCGCAGTTCGCGCGCTGGACATGTTGTCGCCCACGATGAAACCTGAGAGGCCGGAGCGGGGCGCGGCGTACATCGCGCGCGGTCTTGTTTCTCGTCAACGTTGCTCAACACGCGGCAGGAATAGGACGCAGCTCATGTCGCGCGCTGAACGTCTAGCCGCCCAGGACATAAGATGAGCGACAGGCGTCGGACGCGACGCACTTGCTTCTTATGTTGCGGGAGGGCGGGTGGGAGTGGACGGAGCCCTTTGGCTCGTTCGAGCTGGTTAACTTGACCCCCGTCCTCACTTCCTATGACTAAGCACCCCCCACATCCCCATCTAGCCGGCTGATAGCAACCCCGCCGTCCGAGCTGCCAAAAAAACGACACAAGCTCAACTTTGTTCTCACCAACATGTCGTCGAGTTGCGAACAATGTAGCAGGAATGGAACGGAATGAACATCGTTCTGGTGACCCTAAGCGGGTGGTCGCGTCCTTCCCATCAAAAACAATACAAAGTCCACGTTTTTCTCGTCAATCAACATGGATTGTCTTGTCGTCGACGCTGCGAAAAATGTAGCAGGAAGCGGACGCGGCGCACATCGCGCGCGGACGCCTGGCCAACCCTACGCGGGACCCCCCGTCTTACCTGTCAAAAAACACCGCAACGTCGACGTTTTTCTTGTCAACATGTATTTTCTCCTCGTCGGCGCAACGAATCGCGCAGCGGGAATGGGACGCCCAGCGAATTCCCAAGAGGCAGTTCCCTCTTCCTCCTCAGTTTCTCCCTCCCTCCCTCTCTCCCTCGCCTCCTCCTCCTCCTCCTCCCCCTCCTCCTCCTCCTCCTCCTCCCCCTCCTCCTCCTCCTCCCCCTCCTCCTCCTCCTCCTCCTCGTCCTCCTCCTCCTCCTCCTCCTCCTCCTTCCCCTCCTCCATGCGCGGCAGGAGCGAAACGATTGGCGGTGCGACGCGCGTGGCTGGAATGAGACGCGGCGCAGTTCGCGCGCTGGACATGTTGTCGCCCACGATGAAACCTGAGAGGCCGGAGCGGGGCGCGGCGTACATCGCGCGCGGTCTTGTTTCTCGTCGACGTTGCTCAATACGCGGCAGGAATAGGACGCAGCTCGTGTCGCGCGCTGAACGTCTAGCCGCCCAGGACATAAGATGAGCGACAGGCGTCGGGCACGACGCACTTGCTTCTTACGTTGTGGGAGGGCGGGTGGGAATGGACGGAGCCCTTTGGCTCGTTCGAGCTGGCTAACTTGACCCCATCCTTACTTCCTGTAAAAAAAGCACACCCCACATCCCGACCTAGCTGGCTGATAGCAACCCCGCCATCCTAACTGTAAAAAACAACACAAGCTCCACTTTGTTCTCGCCAACATGTCGTCGAATTGCGAAAAAGTGAATGGAACGGAATGAACATCGCTTTGGTGACCCTAAGCGGGTGGTCGCGTCCTTCCCATCAAAAAACAATACAAAGTCAACGTTTTTCTCGTCAACATGGATTTTCTTGTCGTCGACGCTGCGAAGAATGCAGCAGGAAGCGGACGCAGCGCACATCGCGCGCGGACGCCTGGCCAACCCTACGCGGGACCCCCCGTCCTACCTATCAAAAAACACAGCAACGTCGACGTTTTTCTTGCCAGCATGCGCGTTCTCCTCGTCGGCGCTGCGATTCGCGCAGCGGGAATGGGGCGCCCAGCGAATTCCCAAGAGGCAGTTTCCTCTTCCTCCTCAGTTTCTCCCTCCCCCCCTCTCCCCCCCCACTCCTCCTCCTACTCCTCCTCCGAGCGAACTCTCCTGGAAAGACAGAGTGCCGCCGCGCGCGGGCGCCCTGCGAGCTGCGCCTAGTGCAGCACCTCGAGCTTGGGCCAGGCCTTGAGACCTGGAGGTAGACGACCTTGCGCCAACCTTTGAATTGCTTACCCCCCTGCTTATGCGGGGGGAACGCAAACAGATTTTAATTTGCTGCGGGCCCGACGCGACCGACCCCCGCAGCGGCTGCGCCGGCAAATCCCGCTGGTGGATTTTAAGAAGGGTTGATGGATCGGGTGAATTGCTAAGATCTTGGGCCCACAGGGTTGTTTCAACCATGTGGGCATCCGAATTTGGACACTACCTTGCTTCTTGCACCTGAGACAGGCTATATTGAAACCAGGGGCGACTGGGGCAGCTAAGAGACAATGGGAGGTGGTGGCTAGGGGCTGCTGAAGGGCCTGTACACTCCTAAGGGCTCTCACACTCCTACGCCACTCCTTGGCCCCCTCGCCCTCCTTGGGGAACTGATCCTTGCGCCCCCGGTAGTGGGTCTGAATGGCCGAGAGGCGGTCGCGGATTGAGTCGGCCCGAATGTCGGCCCCCTGGATCTGGCGCACGAGCGAGGGGGGTACTCTTCGACGACGGGCGGCGCAGCTGGCGATCTCTTCGACCTGCTCATTCACATAGAGCGCCCGCGGCGGCTCCTTGGGCGCCTCTTCCTCCGTCGGGTGGCTTTTGACCTTCTGGAAAAAGAGCTGAGAGGCGCGGGCAGCGGCGCGCGTCCAGAACTTCTTCCAAGCTCGTGGATGTCTAGAGCGTCGGGCCCTGGGTCCTATCAGAAAAGAAAGCCTTTGATGGCGTGGAGGCAGTCAGTCACTATGACCATGGGTCCATCAGTGGTTTGGAGAAGAGTTATCACTGCGGCTAACTCTGCAAGAGGAACTGATTGCTGGCCTCGAATCCCCCCCGAAAGTGAACCAACAAACTGCATCGAGGTAGTCCAAAGGGCGGCTCCCCAGCCGCAGATACGAAGACGGGCATCCACGGCGCGCCCCCCTCCGCCCCCGTCGGCGGCCCCACGAGGATGCTGCTGAAGCTGAACTTAGTGTGTTGCTGGAAAGTACCGGTTTTATTGACGTCGTAACCAGAGGCATGCATTCTGGGGGCACTCTTGGATGGCCTGGGGGACGGACCCCCGGGCGTTCTGGATGGCCTCGAGACCCAGCGAGGGGGGCTCAAGGCAGGCCCAGAACTTGTGGAGGTCATCGGCATTCGGCTGCCCGCAGAGAAGGCAATCGGCTCTGTCCTGGAGCCCCGCTTCAAATCGGCGGCCTTCGCTCCAGCATTTCGAGCGGGCAACGGCAGACGTGGCAGAGGGGTGCAAAGCGAGTCTGGTGAGGTGTTCCTCCTTGGTGGCCCTCTGATCCCTGGTGAGCCCCTCCTCCTCCATCTTCTTCCTCTGCTTCCTGGTGGCTGCTGCTTTCCTGCGGGGGTAAAGTCGTAGTGACGCTATCTCTCCTCCTTCCTCCAGCCCCGCTGAGATGCGGCCCTTGGGCCGCGTGAGACCCCGGAGCCGCGCGGGGGGGGGGGCTGCGTGCGACGCAAGAAAAGCTGCTGCTGGTCCCAGCTGAGCGGCTTCACATGGAAAGCCTTTCCTGAGGGGCCCGACCACTGCCAGACAGAAGTGGGCCCGCAACCTACGTCGAAAAGCGCGGCGATGATCGCCGACAGGCGCGACTTCGCACGAAGCCGTCGATGCTGCGAATGTAGCTCGTCTCGAAGGTTGGACCGGGCTCTCTGAATGCCCCCGAGAAGTCCAAGCTCATCATTGAATCTGAACCAAGTCTGGAAAAGGTTCTTCCTGGGAAAGATGGCGGGGACGATTTTTGCGGGCTCTGCCTCGAGGGCGCGAAGTCCCGCGGCGAGGCGAGCCCCCGACTTCGTCTGGCGGCGCTGAAAAAGTAACTTCCGACGGGGAAGTCCCGTGACCGTGCGTGCCCCAAATGATATGAGGCTGAGCTCCCGTGCGATCAAGAGACCTAGCCTTCGTCGTAGTCCTGGCCAGTTTCCTGATGTTCCGAGCCCTGGAGAGCCCCAAGGTACGACGTTCCCTTTTGACTTTGAGGGTCCGACGGCGGCCCACTGAGGCGTCCATCCCGAGGTCCCTGGTGTGGCTGAGGGGCTTGATGTGAATACCTTGTGCCTGAAGGGCGCCCGCGACGTGCTTGCTGAGGTCTAGGTTACAGGCCAGGACGACTGGCTTGGCCGAGAGACGGCATCCTAGTTTAGCAAGTCCTTGGCAGAGGCCCACGATGCAACTGGGGAAGGCCTTCTTCAACATGTCGGGGCTGCCGACCAAACGAACTCTGATGTCATCAACCCATGTTCTGTAGTGGGCCTCGGGATCTGGTAGTAGGTTCTCTCAAGTACCTCGTAGAGTGGGGCCCTGGTCCACGATGCGCTCTGTCCGCATCCTTGAAGTACGGACATGAATGGAGTGATGGGGTCACTGACCCCGATAGGCGTAGTGAGAACCCTGACGGCAGTGTGGACCAGGGCCCCAAGGGAGAGCGGGACCACAGGGTAGCCTAACTGCATGGCCTTCTGGGAGATCTTCTCTAAATCGATGGTGTCGAACAACTTTTCGAGGTCGAGCACCCCCTCGATGATGCTGGCCTGCAGGGCTCCGCCTATCTCGGCGAAGACCTCGCTTATCAGAGCAGCCTGAAGAAAATCACTACCTTTGATGTGGGCGATCGTCGTGCAACGTTGGATCACGGTCACGAAAGCGCGGGGCGGGCGCCCCCCGCCCCAGCCCCCATGCCTGGGCGAACGGGAAGGGGCGCCGCGCGACGCGCAGCGGCGCGGGGCGACGCTTGCCAAGGCGATGGGCGCGAGGCGTCGCGCAGGCAGCCTTGCTTGCCTGGGCGAGCGCGCGAGGGGGCGTGCCACCCAGGGTTGGGAGGGGCGTCGTGCACGCGCGGCTGGTGGGGGGTGTCCCGCCATGCTCGGCGAGAGGCACCTGCGGTGCGGCTTGTGCTCTTTTCCTGATTGGATGGCAGTTGAATCCGAGGCTCCGCGAGGGGGTGAATTCTACAGGAATTTGGCCGAGGCGCTGAAGCAGAATGACGTGCCTCACTGGGCACACCTGCTCGAAGTGGATCCGAGTTCGTTGAGGGGCCTCGACTCGGCTGGAAAGGTGAGCGCTCGACGCGCGGTGTCTGATGGCCTGCCGATGCGGCCTGGCAGGTGGGATGCGTCAAGGCATTGGTCCGGGCGGCTCGCGAGCAGAAAGGCCCTGGCCAAGAGCAGCTTGCGCCAGTGGCGGGGGATATGTCCCGCCTCGAAGAAGCGCTGCGTGTCACGCGCGAACCGACCGCCAAGCACGTGGCGATTGGGCCGACATTCACCAGGCGGGAGGTTCCAGGGTCTCGCGCGCGTCGCCGGGCGTCGGTGCGTCAGGCGTCCCTTCGCGATTTGCCGCCGGCCTTCTGGCCGTCTTCCGCGGCGGTCGACGCGCTGGGGGCCCAGGCAGCGAAACTCCGGCGCGAGGGCGTGGCCCATCCGTATGCGTCGCCGGACCTCAAGGCGAGATCGATATGCGCGCGTCTGCGCGGCGCGACCCGTTGGAGCGCGCGCAAGGCTTTCCTGCCGTTCTGGGCTTCGGGCAAAGCGCCGGGGGCGGAGGCGGATCCCTCGGAAGCTGGGGCCCAGAAGGGGCTGCTACCATTCAACCAGTGGCACGCGACCTTTGATGCGCACGCGGCTGCGGCAGCGATCCTGGGCGACCAGCCGAGCTTCATGTCACTGTGGTGTCATAAGCACCACACGCTGCAGGTGCCTTTTGCCCGAAGTGCGCGGCGGCGTGGTCCCGCGCCGGCGCGCCGCAGGTAGCCGCGCGAGCGAATTCGCTCAACGAGCGGCCGCACTTGGCGCTGCACTTTGACGCGGTGGCGCGCCGCTCGCGGGCAGAGAGATCCAGGGCGGAAGGCCCGACCTTCGAGGCTCCGCGACGCGGGTGTGTCTTTGCGCTCGACCCGGCCTCCGCTTTGCTTTGTAGGTAAACCGCGCTGCACAAACGCGGGGCGATGGCTTGCTGCGCGTGGCCTTAGCCGCGTACGACGCGGCGGAGTGCAAGCAAGCGATGGCGTCGGCTCCTCGTCAGGGGCCCCCAGTTGGGAGCGACCGCGGAGGCAAGGGGGGCCAGGCGAGCGACCGCCGGGGCGACCTGTGCCCAGCTGCGGGGTCTGCGGCGAGCGGGCACCGCGGCGGCTGGGTCAACCGCGGGAGCTGGCACGCTGGAAACCAGAGCGTGGGAAAGAGCGAGTGGCCCAGCAAAGGAGGCCGCAAGGGCAAGCGCGGCAACTCGGCGGCACCAAAGACGCCCGAGAAGCGCGGCAAGCGCTCGCGAGGCGAGTTTGGTATCGCGGGGGGGGGCCGCGCCTGTCGACCGCGTTCGCATTGCCCGCCAGGCCTTGGGCCAGTGCAGTGCGCGATGGAGGAGCCAGCTGCCCAGCGAGTGAGCGCTGCCGCGCGCGACGTGAACGCCGGGGGGCGATGCGAGCCTCCAGACCGCGCTGACAATGCACAAGGGGAGGCGCAGGCATCTTTTGCGCCATTGCTGCATGAGGCGTCCTTGGCGGGTGCAGCCGAGGATGCGCCGAAACTCGGATTCACGCGCGGCGCGTTGGGATCTGCCCACGCGCAGCTGGCTTTCCCTGTTGCCGATAAAGAAATCCGCGACATCTTGACGGTCTGCGGCGACCGGCCCCAGCGATGCTGCGCGCGCGAGGGAAGGTTGGACCCGCGAGATTGAACGCCTTGGCCGATCGTTTGAAGACAGCGGCGAGGCGGAGGAATGGCGCAGGCAAGCGCCACCGCAATTCGGGCAAATAATTCGCGAAGTCAACATTCCGTTGTTCCGTGCGCTCGTTGCGCGGTCGGAATACGGAGACACAGGCGTTGCGCGTTGCTTCACGAAGGGTGCGCCAATCATTGGAGCGCTGCCGTCGACGGGGAATGGCATTCCCGTGCTAGGGGAGGGCGCCTGCCCGGACGTTGCCGCGCTGCGTTCGGGCGCGGTGGCGCATAATCAAAAGATTTTGAAGTCAATGCGCGAATCCGAGGGAGCGAGCGCGCTCCTAGAGAAGACGCGCGAGGACGCTAGTCTAGGGCGGATGTCGCGGCCGATTTCTTTCCCGCCGTCGGCGACTGCTGCCGAGATTGCGCAAGTCAGTGGAGACGACGCGCGCTTGCTGCCGAGATTTCCCGCAGCGCAGTGTAAGCCTGATGGGAGCGTCAAAATCAGGCCCGTCGATGACGGCAACCGCGCCGGCATTGCGGAAGCGACGCTGCCTGGGGGGAAACTTGTCGTTGACGGGCTCGATCGTGTGATTGCGGCGTGCCGCGCCTTCTTTGAAGCGAACGGCGTAGCGCCGGCCCTGTGGAGAGTGGATATAGATGCCGCGTACAGGCGCATCCCGCTTGCCCCAGGCCACGCGTTCGCGGCGTGGAGCGCATTCCTGGCGGACGGCCGCTTGTGGGTCTCGCAGCATTTTGTACGCCCATTCGGAGCATCTGGTTCCGTGTACGGGGGGGGCCGAGTTGCCGCTTTCCTTCGGCACGCTGTGCGGCGCCTGTTGCGGATCCCAGCGGGGCGGTATGTCGACGATCACTTTGCCCCTGAAGCCGCAGAATCGGTAGCGCATGCCGCGGAAGTTTTCGCGCGGATGGCGCGTGCCATCCTTGGGCCCGGCAGCGTTGCCGGCGGCAAGCTCGAGTGGGGCAGCGAGCTTGTCGTTCTTGGGGTTCACTTCGCTCTCTCCGGCGCGGGCATCCACTGCGCCCCGTCGGAGGACAAGGCGCGCAAGTGGGCTTGCGCGATCACTCGCGCGCTTGAGTCAGGAAAACTCGAGCCGGGCGCGGCGTCAAAGCTGGCCGGGGCACTTTCCTGGGCCAGTCAATCGCTGTTTAAGCGACTGGGCAGAGCTTCTCTGCGACCGCTGTTCGCGCAGCAGCGCGGCTGCGGCTCTCGCGTCAGGACTCCGCTGCGCATAGCGTTAGAGTGGTGGCGCGAAGTGTTGGATGCCGGTGTCCACGAAGTGGCGGAGTGGAAAGCCCGCCCGCTGGGCGCGGCGCATTTGTTTGCCGATGCGCGGAGCACCCCGCCGCGCGCGTCGGCCGTGCTGTTCGCGCGCGACCGCGTGTGGTATACAGATTGGGCGCCGGGCGCCGCGGTGTTGCGGCTGTTCGGGCAGCGTGGCGACAATCAGATTATGAGCCTGGGGCTACTGGCCATCGCTGTAGCCACGTCGTCTTTCAGGCATCTCTTGTCGAACGCGGCGCCAGATTTTTTTTCCGACAGCCGCGGTGCAGAGCAGGCGGTGGCGCGAGGCTCCGCCTGCCATTTTGACTGCACCTGCCTCGCGCGCGGGGTGTGGGCGTTGGCTGCCGAAATCTCGGCATCCGTGCGGGTCCATCGGGTGCCTTCGGCTGCGAATATCGCAGATCCGCCATCGCGTGAAGATTATGGCCTGGTGCGCCGCATGGACGCGACTTACGTTGAGCCAACGTTGGACAACCGCTTCTACGCCCCTCAGCCGTGGGCCTCGATCGCAAGGGCTCGCTGAGTGCTGCTGACTGCTTCGGTTGGGTGGCGCGGGGGCACGCGCGTCGCATCGTGTCCCGCGCGAGCCTCGCAGCGCGGAGACGTGCGGGGAGATGTCAGACGCGTCAATCTTCGCCCATTGGCTTCGGGTGAGCGATTTGCGGCGCCAGCCGCTTGCCTTTTGTCAATATTGTCGTGTTTCTCAAATCACAGGATGTGCTTCGCTGGAAGCATTTGGCAGACGTCGACGCCGATTTCAGCCGGCCTCAACTTTCACCGCGCAGCAGCGATGTAATAACCAGGCGGCGCGCCCGTGGGTCGCTCACCACCGTGCGTTGTGGCTGCGCTCAGGGCCATCAACGAGGCGAGGATACAGAGGGGCATGCCGGCGCTCGAAGGGTTCCTTTTCGGTCGGTGCAAGCGCTGCAGCGAAGTTGAAGCAGCGCCACCCACGCGCCCCCCTGCCGCAGGGGCCTTGGCGGCGGATGGTGGAAGGCAGGACCGCCCGAGGCCAGGTCCTCCTCCCGGCCCTCCGCCCGCAGGCAGCGGTGAGAGCGCCGCAGTGCGCCCGCGGCCGCCGCCGGGGCCGCCACCTGGATGGCGGCCGAAGGCGCGGGGGCGAGGCCGGGCTGGCGGCGCCTGAACAATTGTGCGAGGCGCTGTGCCCCGGCGGCGCGCAAGGCGACCCTGCGGAGGGCTCGCGAGCTCGAGGAGTGGTCGAGGCCGTGGTTGAGTATGCTGTGTCGTACGCGAGTCAATTGGGCGCGCCCAGCGAGGGGCCACGTCGCGCCCTCGACGGCGTCGCTGTAATGAGCCCGGCAGAACGCCGGCGCTGTGCCACGAGGGCGCGCTCGGACGCGGCGCTTGGCAGCTGTCCTCGTTCGGCGCAGAGCTGGGCGTCCGCAGTGCGTTGGTGGTTGCGCTTCTCAAAGTGCGCCCTTGGGCGGGATTCGCCTGTTCCCATCAGCGCGGAGGACCTCCAGATCGCCAGTGCACTTTTTCGTGTGAGCGGCACGTTCGCTAATTATTGCGGGCATTGGCGCACGGCATCAGAGCTGTCATCGGCGTTGACGGCCGCCTTCGGCGATCGGAGCGCGAAGCGGGCGCGAAAGGGCATCGCGAAGAGGTGCCCGACAACCCCGAGAGTTAAACGTTTCGTGCAGCATGCCCTCCTGCCCAGAAGCGTTGAAGCGAGCATCGCCGGCGAGGTGGCCGCGTCTGTCAGAAGAGACGTGGCGATGCTCGTGTGCTTCGGCTACGCGTTCCTGTTGCGCTTGCCGAGCGAGGGCTTGCCAGTTGTCTTCGATGGCTCGGCATTCAACGTGCAGCGCCGGGCATCGGTGTGCCTCTCAGCAGAGGCGTTAGGTTTGCGATTGCAGCGGCGCAAGAATTCGGAACGGCCTGAAAATTGGCGCACGTGCTGGTGCCATGCCAGAGGCGGCAAAGGCGCGTGTCCAGTGCACGTCCTCGGTGCCTTCTTTGAGCAAGCGGGCGTCGGCGCGCAGGCCTTCGCGTGCTTCTCTCCCGCGGAAGCCGCGGCCGCCATCCGGATTGCTGTCAGAGCGGTGGGCGAAGCGCGCCAGGAGGAATTCGACGCGAAGGCGCTCCGCCGCGGTCATGCGCTCGACTTAGTCGAGCGCGGGGCAGGCCTGGCCGAGATACTTCGAGCGGGCGGCTGGCGGAGCGCTGCCTTCTTAGAGCATCTGCCCGTAGAATCTCTCGAGCGGGGCGCTACCCTCGAGGCCGGGGGCAATTGTTCTTCCGACAGCGACTTGCATGGAAAAGCGTTAGCGAATCTTGCCGGTTGGAGCGCGCGCGCTGGCGCCCCGGCGGCGCACGCGCATTGGGTCTGCGCCTGCGCGCACGTAGCGCGCGCGGCTGGGCCTCCCGCCGAGCGCCCAGCGCTCCGCGGCATTGGGCGGTCGCACTGGGCGCTCGGCTGGGCCGACGACGCAGGGAAGTGCCCGAGCCACCTTCAGCTCGGGGCACCGTTGCGCGCGGCCAGGTTCGAGCGCTGCACCCATCGTCGCGGTGCGACGCGCCGAGCCGTTTGGCGCCCGTGCCAAGGTTTTGTGGTGCGCGATCATCGTGCAACGTTGGATCGCGGTCACGAAAGCGCGGGGCGGGCGCCCCCCACCCCAGCCCCCATGCCTGGGCGAACGGGATGGGGCACCGCGCGACGCGCGGCGGCGCGGGGCGACGCTTGCCCAGGCGATGGGCGCGAGGCGTCGCGCAGGCCGCCCTGCTTGCATGGGCGAGCGCGCGAGGGGGCGCGTGCGCCGCCCAGGGCTGGGAGGGGCGTCGCGCACGCACGGCTGGTGGGGGGTGTCCCGCCATGCTCGGCGAGAGGCACCTGCGGTGCGGCTTTTGCCCGCCCACCGCTCCCGCGTTGGCCATTCGGCTTGGGGCGTTCGCACTGGGCGCTCGGCTGAGCCGACGACGCAGGGAAGTGCCCGAGTCACCTTCGGCTCGGGGCACCGTTGCGCGCGGCCAGGGTCGAGCGCTGCACCCATCGTCGCGGCGCGACGCGCCGAACCGTTTGGCGCCCGTGCCAAGGTTTTGCGGGCTGCGTCCCAGAACCCAGCCCTAGCTTCTTCCCGGGATGAGATCTGGCCTTGGAAGAGCCTCATGGTGATCCGATACGGCGCACTGGCGAGGGTGATGGGTCTGTCACTAACCTCCGTCTTGGGCTTCAGGGCCACGAGATTGACTAGGCACTGGGCTGGGTACTGCTGCAGCCTACATATATCATTTATCAGATCGGTTAGGATCTCCAATCCTGGTTATGGTAGCCGGCGAAAATCTGCTGTCCGCCACTGGTCGGCGCCAGGCGCCGAGCTCGCTGGAAAAGACTTGAAAGCGGCAGAGACCTGTGAGATGGAGAAGGAATTGCCCTGGTCCCAAGAGTCCCGTGCCTGTTGCCTAAGCTCTCGGATCCATGGGGCCTCGGGGGGGATCTCTAACTTGTTTCCCTCTGGGTCCCAAAACTTCATCCAAGATTCGCTTTTGTGATCTAGCACCTGGATGGGGTCCGAGACTACGGTGCCATTGCCATCTGCGAAGATATCGTTGTCCTCCGCGGAGGTGGGACCTGGGACCTTCGTGATGTGGTGAGCTCCGCCACCACCGTGTGCGAGGGAGTCCTCGAGCCACGACTGGAAGGCAGCGTCCTGCTGCCGCAGAGCCTGTTTCTCATAAAACTGGACTATCACCTCTAGTTGGAAGAGGGCATATTCTAGACGAGCTTCCTGGAAATACCCCAAGAGGTACTGCTTTACCTGGTCCTGAAAGTCCTGAAGGGTCCCTGGGGGCCACGGAAGGCCCTTGTCGACGACGTCGTTGAGGTATCCCTGGAGCCTCTGGAAGCCTTCTGAACCAGCCTTGTTGTTATTCTTGATGTGGTCCCTCTCTTTGGCCCTTTGCTGGAGTACCCCCCACTGGTGACTGGCAGGATGGAGTCGCTGCTGATACGGAGTGGGGGGAACGATGTCCTTCCATTCGCGTTGGAAACCTTCAACTCGTTTGAAACTGGGCGGAGAGCCGGGTGAACTCCCAAGACACCACCCCTCCAGGGCCTGACTGAGACGAGCGTAATGGTGTGTCAGGTCGGGCGAGGAGTGGGCTGGTGCGAAAGGGTGGGAGATGGTCATCCTCTTTCTCCCCCTCCTCCTCCTCCTCCTCTTCCTCCTCCTCCTCCTCCTCCTCCTCTTCCTCCCCCCTCCTCCATGCGCGGCAGGGGCGAAACGATTGGCGGTGCAACACGCGTGGCTGGAATGAGGCGCGGCGCACGTCGAGCGCTGGACATGTTGTCGCCGACGATGCAGCATGAGAGGCCAGAGCGGGGCGCGGCGTACATCGCGCGCGGTTTTGCTTCTCGTCGACGTTGCCCAATACGCGGCAGGAATCGGACGCAACTCGTGTCGCGTGCTGAACGTCTTACCGCCCAGGATATAAGATGAGCGACAGGCGTCGGATGCGACGCACTTGCTTCGTATGTTGTGGGAGGGCCGGTGGGAGTGGACGGAGCCCTCTGGCTCGTTCGAGCTGGCTAACTTGATCACTGTTCCCTATTAGTATACACCCCCTTCCCCCAGGCGGCGGCCGGGAACCAACCCGAGACCATGCGCCCCCCCCACCATCCCTTTGGCACAAAAAATGCAAAACACACTCTGCCTCCAAATTCGGAGCATGCGCAGCGAACCCGATGCGGCCTCCCCCCACCATCCCTGTAAAAAAACCATTCAGGGTACCCTTGGTGGCAACGGCGGCTGCGGCGGCTGCGGCGAGGGCAGCGGCTGCGGCGGCTGCGGCGGTGGCGGCGGCGGGGGAGGCGGCGGCGGCGGGGGCGGCGGCGGCGGCGGCGGCGACGGCGGCGGCGGCAGCGGTGGCGGCAGCGGCTGCGGCGGCAGCGGCTGCGGCTGCGGCGATTCGGCACCGGGGGCGGCGGCGGCGGCGGGCGGCAGGGTGGCGGCGGCGGCGGCGGACAGCGGCGGCGGCGGCGGCGGCGGCGGCGCGGCGGGCGGCAGCGGCGGCGGAGGCGGCGGCGGCGGATTCGCCCCCAGTAGCTGCCCATCAAATTATCCCGGCAAAGCAACCTAACAGCGATGTGTAGAAGCATATCTGAAAGCATTCCCCTTAAGATTCAGATGAAAATCCAGTTGTAGAATTCTGCTGTTCTCGCAGTCGTAGTCGCATTCGCGATGACAGTCGCAGCTCGTCCTCGTGCTCCTCCTGCTCGTCCTCTTTCTCCTGCTCCTCCTCCTCCTCCTCCTCCTCTTTCTCCTGCTCCTCCTCCTCCTCCTCCTCTTCCTCCTGCTCGTCCTCGTTCTCGTCCTCCTCGTCTTGCTCGTCCTCCTCCTCCTGGTGTCTCTTCTCCTCCTCCTCCTCCTCCTCCTCCTCCTCCTCCTCCTCCTCCTCCTCCTGGTGGTCCTCGTTTCCTCCTCCTGGTGCTCTCCCCCCACCTCTCTCCTCGTCCTCCTCCTCCTCCTCCTCGTCCTCCTCCTCCTCTTCCTCCTCCTCCTCCCTCCTCCCCTCCTCCTCCTGTAGTCCTCCCCCTCCCCTCCTCCTCCTCCCCTCTCTTCTTGGTCGCCCTCGTTCTCGTCCTCCTCGTCTTGCTCGTCCTCCTCCTTCATGGTGTTCTCTCCTCCTCCAACGCTCTCCTCCTCCTCCTCCTCCTCCCTCCTCCTGGTGGTCCTCGTTCTCCTCTCCTGGGGGGCTCCCCCCCCCTCCTCCTCCTCAATCCTCCTCCTCCTCCTCGTCCTCCTCCTCCTCCTCCTCGTCCTCCTCCTCCTCCCTCCTCCTCCTCCTCCTCCTCCTCCTCCTCCTGGTCCCCTCCTCCTCCTCCTCCTCCTCAAAATGTGGCCCAGGAATGGGAGTTCTGGGAAGTCGAAGAGCACGAAGTTGCCTACAGTTGGCTACGGGCATTCAAAATGTGGCCCGGGAATGGAGTTCTGGGAACTCGAAGAGCACGAAGTGGCCTACAGTTGGCTCCGGGCATTCAAAATGTGGCCCGGGAATGGAGTTCTGGGAACTCGAAGAGCACGAAGTGGCCTACAGTTGGCTCCGGGCATTCAAAATGTGGCCCGGGAATGGAGTTCTGGGAACTCGAAGAGCACGAAGTGGCCTACAGTTGGCTCCGGGCATTCAAAATGTGGCCCGGGAATGGAGTTCTGGGAAGTCGAAGAGCACGAAGTGGCCTACAGTTGGCTCCGGGCATTCAGAATGTGGCCCGGGAATGGAGTTCTGGGAGGTCGAAGAGCACGAAGTGTGTGACTGTTGGCTTAAAACGACTTCTGCGGCACCCTGTCCGGCACCCGCCCAGACCCCCCTGTGGAGTCATCTGCTGCTCTCTTTTGACCCCACTAGAAACCTATCAGAACAAGCTGTTAGGTAAAAACGACTGCTGAACATGTTGCGGCTCGGGCCAGGCTCGGGTGCTGCGTATGTGTTGGGAAGGCGGGTGGGAGTGAGCGAGACGGCTTGCGGGCGGGGAGGGAGTCTTGATCACTGTTCCCTATTCGTATACACCCCCTCCCCCTGGCGACGGGGAGCCAACCCAGGTCCATGCGGCCCCCACCCCCCGCCACCCCTTGTACAAAACACAATGCAAACACACACTCTGCCCCCACCATCCCTTGCAACAAACAATACAAAATACACTTCGCCTCCAAATTCGGAGCTGTCGTAGCGGACCAGATGCGGCCTCCCCCCACCATCCCTGTCAAAACCATTACCCTGCGACGTACCCAACCCTTTCTATACATGTGGCGGTTACATTCGGGACCACTCAATGCTGACGGGCATGCTGGAAAAAACGCAGTGCGGAAGAAGAGCGCCCATCAGTGAACTCAGAAGAGCGCAGCAAGAAGAGCAGCGGCAACGCGTAACACGTACCTCAGCTGGGCCCCCCAGGAGCCCACGAAAGTGGCGACAGTTGCGCAGATCGCAGCCCCCCCCACTCCAGGGCGCCGCGAGGTCTCGAGGTGGTCCGCGTGGGACGTACCTCCGCTGGGCCTCCCTGGAGACCACGAAAGTGGCGACAGTTGCGCAGATCGCAGCTCCCCCCCAGGGCACCGCGAGGTCTCGAGGTGGTCCGCGTGGGACGTACCTCCGCTGGGCCTCCCGGGAGCCCACGAAAATGGCGACAGTTGCGCAGATCGCAGCCCCCAGGGCACCGCAAGGTCTCGAGGTGGTCCGCGTGGGACCCACCTCCACTGGGCCTCCCAGGAGCCCACGACAACGGCGACAGTTGCGCTGATCGCAGCCCCCAGGGCACCGCGAGGTCTCGAGGTGGTCCGCGTGGGACCCACCTCCACTGGGCCTCCCAGGAGCCCACGAAAACGGCGACAGTTGCGCAGATCGCAGCCCCCAGGGCACCGCGAGGTCTCGAGGTGGTCCGCGTGGGACCCACTTCCGCTGGGCCTCCCAGGAGCCCACGAAAATAACGACAGTTGCGCAGATCGCAGCCCCCAGGGCACCGCGAGGTCTCGAGGTGGTCCGCGTGGGACGTACCTCCGCTGGGCCTCCCTGGGGCCCACGAAAGTGGCGACAGTTGCGCAGATCGCAGCCCCCAAGGCACCGCGAGGTCTCGAGGTGGTCGGCGTGGGACCCACACCCGCTGGGCCTCCCAACAACCCGCGAAAGTGGCGACAATTGCGCAGATCGCAGCCCCCAGGGCACCGCGAGGTCTCGAGGTGGTCCGCGTGGGACCCACCTCCGCTGGGCCTCCCAAGAGCCAACGAAAGTGGCGACACTTGCGCAGATCGCAGCCCGACGGCACGAGAGAAGAGGAGAGGGGAACACAGGAAACAGGAGAGGAGGAGGGGAGGAGGGGGGAGGAGGAAAAGGACGGGGCGATCACACTGCTCTATTCAAAACGAATACCCAACCATAGGAGGGTTGGGAACAATACAGAGTACACTTGGCGGCGGCGGCGGCGGCTGCGGCGGCGGCGGGGGTGGTGGCTGCGGCGGCTGCGGCGGTGGCGGCGGCGGGGGCGGCGGCGGCGGCGGCGGCGCGGCGGGCGGCGGCGGCGGCGGGCTTGCGGCGGCAGCGGCTGCGGCAATTTGGCAGCGGGGGCGGCGGCGCCTGCGGCGGCGGCGGCGGGCGGGGGGCGGGCGGCGCGCGGTGGTGGCGGCGGCGGCGGCGGACAGCGGCGGCGGCGGCGGCGGCGGCGGCGGCGCGGCGGCGGCGGCGGGCGGCGGCGGCGGCGGATTGGCCCACAGTAGCTGGCCATCCAAAAACGACTGCTGCATACGCTGAGGCTCGGGCCAGGCTCGGGTGTTACGTATGTGTTGGGAGGGCGGGTGGGAGTGAGCGAGACGGCTTGCGGGCGGGGAGGGAGACTCTTGATCCGTCCCCTCCACCCCCTCCCCTGGACCTCGACGGGGGTTTCCGCCACGCGTTGGAGCGTCCAAAACGGCCCCGGCGAGGAAGCCAACATCATTGGTTTTACCATGGTCTTGGCCCCATGTTGGCTTCCTGAGGGGGGAGGCTACTTTAGCCCCCCCTCCTGTGATCGATCTTCTCCAAGATGGCCCCTAGAGGTGCCCAGGACGCCCTCAAAGGCCCCGAGATGGCCTCCATGTGGCCCCAAGAAGCCCCCAAGAGGACCCCAGGATGCCCCGAGAGGCCCCCAAGAGACCCCCAAGAGGCCCCAAAAGGCCCCCCAGAGGCACCCAATACGCCCCAAGAGGCCTCGGCGAGACTGCAAAACCACTGGTTGTAGTAAGGTTTTGGCCACATTTGGGCCTCCTGGGGGGGGGAGAGCACCACATGACTCCAAAAGCGCCTGGGGGAGCCCAAGATGACCTCCAAAATTGCTCAAAGTATCCCAAGATGCCTCAAGATGGCTCCCACGATGCTCCAAGAGGCTCCAAGACCGCTTCCAAACGGCTCCAAGTGGCCAAAGAGCTCCCCCAGGAGGCCCCGAAGAGGCCAACATCCTTCCAAAACCTTGGGAAAATCAATGTTTTGAGCTTTCTCGTTTTTTCGCTTCCGATGGCCATCCGAAGCTTCACGGTGACTCAAAGATGGCCAAAGAGGGAGGGTTCCCAGAGCGTTCCCAAGGCTCCCAAGAGAGCACTTCAAAAGGGCCCCGAGAGGCGCCCAGGAGGCCCCAGGAGGCCCCAACGGGCGCCCCAGAGGCCTCCGAAACACCCCCAACAGACCCCCAAGAAGCCCCAAGAGGCTCCCCGAGGCACCCAAGACGCTCTAAGAGGCGCCCGGGACCGCCAAGAAGCCCCCAAGACGCTCCAAGAGGCCTCCACTGGGGGACCCTTCCTTTGTGTGCTGCCCACTTCCCTGATCGAGGCACTTCCTCTGGGCATCGTTTCTGGATGGGCTGGCGGGATTGCTTTTTGCTCGCGAGCGACGCGGTCAGCCGCGCGCCGTCCTAAAGCCGAAAGAAAAGCGCAAGCCCTGCTGTCGCAAAAGTGCAGCGGAAAGGGGGCCACAAGGGTGGCAAAACTACAAAGCGGAGACAGAGGCAGACGAAAGCGAAGAAGCGGCCAAGGACGAGAACCGAAGAGCGGAAAAGCAAAGAGAAGAAAAGACCAGAAGAAGAACGCGGGACGAAGGAGACATGGAAAAGACGGCGGGCGCGCAGGGGAGCAGGCTCAGGCGACGAAGAGGTCGAAATACCTTGCCGAAGAGCGGAGACTTGAAGTACGGGGGGGTAGCAGAACCACAGACGCACACCAAGCGCGCGTGACGTGCAATCCAAGCCGTCTCCAGGGCCCGGATGAGCCAAAAGGTAAGCGCCCTCCGCGAAGCGTCTAGAATTTAGCTGACTCAGATCTACTCTAAACGACTCTACTCGATTCTCCGACCCTATTATACTCTACCCTATGATACTCCTCCCGACCCCACCCTATCCTACCCGACTGTCACTTATTCCAGTTTACTTTGATGTGCTCTACTTCGCTCCTTCTCTACTCTACGTTCCTCTACTCTGTTCCTGCTCCTACTCTACTCTGCTCCGCTCTGGTCTACTATGCTCTACTGTATGCTGCTCTACTAGACTCATTCATGTTTTACTGTACTCTACTATGTTCTACTCTAGTCTACTCCTGAAGTTGACAATCATTGGGCGATTGGTGGGGCGCCATTGGAATAGCCACACAAGGCCATTGCAATAGCAAGGGAAGTCATGCGGATGCAAAGAAAGCCGTGCGGATAGCAAAGGAAACGATGCGGATGCAGAGGAAGCCGTGCGGGTAGCAGAGGAAGCCATGTGCACCAGAGGACGCTAGCAGAGGAAGCCATGCGCAACAGAGGACAAGAGTAGGGGCATACGAGAACGCAGTGCAGATAGCAGAGGAAGCCATGCGCGACAGAGGAAGCCATGCGCAACAGAGGGCACGTGTAGAGCAAAATAGACGGGGAGGTACTAGGGGACACGTTCTGAAGGAATGGAACTACAACTCTCGACAAGGTTGACTTCAAACGTGTTTGACGCGTAGATTCAGCGTGGCCCCTTTTCACCCATCCAATGCCGACGCAGACTGGAACGCGGTCTGGGCGGGCGCGACTCAGAAGTTTCACGACGACCGACATCGGAGCGACGGCGCCAACAAGTGCTTTGCACGCAATGTCATCCCAGCCCAGGACATCACATCGACAGGGAAATTGCATGACACACGCTTGAGATGTGTATTTTGTCGAAGGTGGTTTGTTCCGACTCCCCTATGGAACATGCTCGCTTCGCTTCACCCGCGTGTTGCCCGAGTCCCTCCATTCCTTTGCTCATCTGCTCGAAACCACTCCGCGCGTCGACTGACCTCGAGGCGCCTGTCCGGCCATTGCGGTCCTCGCACTGTTGACTCGGACGGCCCCCCGCAGCGCGGGCACGGCTGGAATGGGCAGTGACGGGGCTGCCGCTCGCGCCGACTGGACCGGCCCAGGGCGGCGGAACCTATGCGATTTGATACGCAGCAGTGCCACGTGGACCGGTGGGATCTGCAAATTTGCAGCAACCACGACCCCCAGGAGCGTCTGTCTGGGTTTTTTGTCCCAGTAAAACTCCATATGGACCCGTAAACGCTAAGATAGTTATTGGAGTTAGAAAGAATCTCGTTTTCTTTACAAACTCAACAAACTATTTCAACAACTACGGGTGAAACTCGCGACTCCCGGGCTTCTACTGACCCTGGTCCTTGCACACCCGGGTCGTCGTCAGGCTTTGCAAGATCCTGCAAGATCCTGCGCCCTAGCCCGGATCAATGTGCCCCTGGCTCTGCAGGATCCTGCAAGATCCAGCGCTCTGGAGACTACACGCAGGAGTGACCCTAGGTAAGAATGACCTTTGGTGCGCGGCTTTACGGGGGGCGCGAGGGGGCCAAAGCCAGGCGCGCAAACCGCAGCTACCGCTTTGCGCTCCGCGATCGGGGGACCCCAGTGGGCCCGCACCAGAGGTCACAAGGTCACTCTTACGTCTGGTCGACTCTGGCTGACCCCCGTTTGCACTGACCTCAGCCGGCGTCGGGGGCGGGCGGCTCACGCCAGGCCTCGCGAGGCTCGCGCCGGGCGCCCGGGCTGGCGGCGGCCGGCTCGGGCGGCGCCTGGCGCTTCGACCGCTCCTTCGACCCAAATCTCCTCCTCGCCTCCCTCCTCGCCTCCCTTCTCCCTCCTCCCTCCCTCCTCCTCCCTCCAGCCGCCGTCCCGGTTCGAGGTTTTGGATGCAGCGCCCAGGTACCCAGCACCGCGCGCTCGGCGGTCAGACGTGCCAGCCCGCGCCGAGGCCGCGCCATCGGCGAGCGGGCCAGCCGTGCTGCTGCTGCGGCGTGCGCCGCCCCGCGACGGGCGCGCGAAGGCGAGCGGGCCTGCCTCGGCTGGGCGGGCGCGCGAGTCGCGCGTGCGCGAGCCAGCCTGGCAGCGGCGAGCTCGCGGGCGGCGCGCGCAGTCGCGCATCTTGCTGCGAGTGGCGGCCGCCGCGGCTAGGGTGCGCGCGCGCCACAGCGCTGGCCCCAGGAGTGGGAAGAGCGCTGGCGGCGGCAAGGGCGGCGCTGGGCCCTCCAGAGGACACGGAGGCAAAGGGCGCGCCGCAGGAGCTGATGGAGGGCGAGCCCCTCGGCGCATGCCCCCGCCGCCGCCAGGATGGTGGTGTCAGACGTGTGGCACGCTGACCGGACCTGCCGATTCGCTGTGCCGGACGTGCATGCCGCTCCCCAACAGCCTCCCGTCACGTGGAGACGGAGGCAGCGAGCCGAGCCAGCAGCGACAGGAGACCCGGCAGAAAAAGGACCGCCCAAGATCTGGGTCCCGCCGCCGACGAAGCCGCCAGCCAGGTGAGTCAAGGCCGCGATCCAGCTCACGCGTGAGGTTCGCCGACGAGGAAGAGTCCGACGGAGGCCGTGTATCGGAGATGGAGGACGAGTTAATTACGCAGTCCAGCCTTGGGCATTTTGCCCGTTCTCCCGTTGGGCGCTCAGTCACATCCAGCGTGGGTAGAGCCTCCCCGAGATGAACGGGAGCTGGCGGCCCAGAGGAGATCGTTGAGACACGTAGCCGCCGCCACGGGCAAGCGCCTGAGGCGGCCAAGGAGGTCGGCATGGCAGCCGAGCAGATGCGCCCACGAGAGGAGGAGTACGCGGTCCAGCTGTGCAGGATCATATCAGCTCGGGCCCTAGGCGTGAGGTGTGACAGACAGCGAGCATTCGTGCAGCGGGCCCAGGTGAAGCTCGACAAAGCGCATACTGCTGCTGACCAAGCCCGAGCCAGTCTAGAGGAGAAGGAAACCAAGGTGCTGCAGCGGGAGCAGGCCCTCAGTCGAGCCCCAAGACGTTACTGGACCAGCTCAAGGCCATGCGACCCGCGACGGACGCCGACGTGAAAACGGAGACTGCCGCAGCTGCGCCCACGCCGCCAAAGGCACGCCGCCCGTCGCCGCCATCGCGGACTGGAAGGCAGGGCAGGCGCAGCTGACCAGACAGCTCACGTCGCTCACGCAGTTTCTGACGACGCCGCAGGTGAATCTGACCACCGCCCGTGCAGCTGCTGGCCCTGGCGCACGGGCGGAGGCTCTCCCAGGTGCGGCGCCCTTCGCGGGGCAGCCGCAGCGGCTGGCGCCCGCAAGGGGCCCCTGCAGCCGCGCCCGCGGCGGCGCCGCGCGCCGACGCGCCTGGGCCCGCCACGACCCCAGCTGCCGCCCTCGCCGCGACGGCGGAGAGCGGGCGCCGGCGGGCCGCGCGGGGCACGCCCGAGGAGCCGAAGGCCCGCGCGGCAGCGGCGCGGAGGGCCAGGCGAGAGGCGGACCGAGCACGCAAGCCACATGGACAACAAGGGCTACGGGGCGCCATCGCTCGCCGGCCATCGCGGTCGAGGTGCAGTGCCTCCCGCGCCCATCGGACGCGCTGTGGTCGCTGCAGAGGCAGGAGAGGATCATGCGGCTGGAGTTGCCAGCCGTCGTCAGAGGCGCAGTCGCAGCCACAGCCCGAGGCGGACAATGGAGGATAACTTCCGGGTCGTGGATGGCGGGAGTGTACGCGGATGCGTCCGGAGGGTCCAAAAAACAGCAGTTTGGTGCGCCCCCATCCTGGGCATGGTGTATCTTCTCAGTTACGATGACGGGCAGGTGCATATGTGATGGGTATCTGCGCAGTGCCGACCCGTCTTTGTCCGACTCAGTTGCCAGCCCGTCGTGCGCAGCTGAATTTCAAGCCGCACTGTGGCTGGTCCTATGGTTGCTGCAAGTCCCTGAAAGGTTTCGTGATCTCCCAGTCGAAGTATTCACGGATAACCAGCTGGTGGTATCATCGGCCAGAGGGGGTGCGCGATGCACGCCATGTGGGGACCTACCTTGGATGTTCGACGAAGCTCTGAAATTACTACGACAATTAACACGGCTTAACTGGAAACACGTCATGGGACACAACGCTCATCCACTGAACGAGCTTGCAGATACCATAGCACGCCTTGCATCCATGGGCATGGCCCCGACTGCAGATTCCAACTTTCAACCGTGGTCAGTATTGCTTGACGCTGTCGCGGATGTACCATGGTTTTGGATGTCTGCGCAGTCCAACGACGATCTTGGGGTTTATCCGAAAGCCGGTGCGCGCGATATGCCCGACATCTACCCGCATTCCCTGGACCTACGCACGGCTTGCTCGCCACCAGTTGGCCGCGGCTCGGAAAACTCGCGCGTGCCACGGGAATCGCCGACGTCAGGTATGCCGCCTCAGGTCAGTGTTGCAGTGGCGACTGTGCTCACATGCGAGCCCGCAGGAAGGCTGCGAGAGGGCATGGTACCAGGATTCGGCGTCGATGTGAAGATGCGGCTGGCCTCAATCTGCCTGGCCGTATGCTTGCGCTTGCTCAGCAATTTTCTGCTCGCCACTTCCATCTAGTTGGCACTCTGGAGACTCGGCTGTGTCGGAATGGGTGGACACCAGCAGGCGATTTCATAGTCCTCACCGCAGCCGCAGAACCCAGAGGCAAAGATGGAGTGGCTCTTTGGATTAATACGCAGCATGAGCACGCGCACGGATGCATGCTGACACACAGACATGCACGTGCGATCACTTACTCGACGCGGCACCTACTAGCAGCTACGCGCGCGCAGGGCATGTGCATTGATGTGCTGGTGAGGCACGCCCCGCACTCTCGTCTGCCACTTGCAGTGGTGCAAGGCTGGTGGGCTAGCATGGTCTCGCATGTCAGCAGCCGATCTCAGCCAGCACCGCTACATTGCCTTCTGGGTGCCAATGCGACCTTAGGATCGCAGGTGTCAGAGCACGCGGGCGACGTGGCGCCTGAGGTTGAGAACGAGAGCGGGCAGTGCTTCCACCAGTTCCTGCGAATCACGAGACAGCGCGCGGTGTCTACGTTTCTGCCATCATGTTCTGGAATTCACGGGACCTGGTTACCTCCAGGGGCTCAGGGTCAGGACCCCAGGCGCATAATCGATTGCGCTACGACCCCCACGGGCCAGCTGTCAAACGTTACGCAATAGGGGGTGGACATCGACCTCGACTGATCGATGAGATGTGACGATCATTTTGTGGTTTCAAGTGACATGTACGCGCGGCGCGCAGAGCAGTGCGAGCCAACCGTCACATGGACTAGGTCCCGACAAGGTGTGACGAAGTATGAAGACCCCAATTGTCTGCAGACGTTTGCAGATGAACTACGTAGAGTGCCTCAACCTCCCCTTTTTCAACTCATCCTGAAGACCACGCCGAGCATTTGAATGCTCACATCTTGAGAACAGCTGAGCTTGCCTTCCCGCCCAAGATGTCGGACAGTGGCCGTCAACCACGCAGCAGCTGGATACCCCGAGGCTCCCTCAATTCAATGGACCAGCGAATGCACGGACGACGAGCGTTACGGGTCCGACGGGTCGGGCTTCCCACTATGCTCCTGGCGCGTCTGTTTGTGGCGTGGGCGTCAGACGGGGCTTCGGAGGGATAAGGGTTTTGCTTGCGGATGTTACGTCGGCGGCTTGCAACACGGGGCGGGCCCTCACACCATACCTTGCTGCAGTGCGGCCGCCGAGTTGCTGACGCAGCCGACCAGGTATGCGATGCCACCAATACCGTGCCACTAGAGACTCCCCAAAGTAGGCTCGCACTGCCCCCCTCGTCACACTGTAGGGCTGCGATGCCATGGGCGTTTACCGACAACGTTCGAGCTCACTGAGGTCCCTCGCGGCTTCCGATTTCAGCTGGACATGGTGCTTCGTTTCTATCATGCTTGGTTTGGCTTATTCCGGGCAGCTAGCTGGGTGTTTCTCAGAGCAGCCACGTATGTCACGCAGCAAGCTGCTAGACAGGACTCGGCTTGGCACTGCGCCAACATAGCTAACGGGGTACGCTCAGCCTGGGACCGCCGTCAGTTTGCAGAGGCGCATGCCGCCTCGTGGCGAATCGGCGCGGGTTCGAAGCGACGGCGATTCGAGCGAGTGCTGCCAGCATTGCAGGATCTGACAGGACAGGCAGTGGTATCCGAGCAGCAAGTAACAAGAAGGTGGCAGCAGCATTTTGCAGGGTTGGAGCTGGCAACCACTCGGCCCGTCAGCGACGTGCCCATGTTTGCAGGACACTTTGGACGTGCACCGCACGCGCGCATGCACATCGATCCCGTCTCTCTTGCATCCATCCCCTCGCTCTCTGACTTTCAGTGGTCTCGCCGTCGCGCTCGGAAGTCGGCGCCTGGATGTGATGGGGTTGCAGGAGGCCACCTGAGGACCCATCCCACGCTCATAGCTAAATCCCACCAGCCCCCTGGGCGCAGGTGGTATAGGGCGTTTCCTTTTCCAACCTCTTTCCTTTCCCTGCTCGGGAGGCTTACCCCCCCCCTCCCTGCGTCTGGACGGGCTCCCCCGCGAGGTGTCAGAGGGCCCTTTTCGGCCCAAGATGGCTCCAAGAGGGCTTCAGAAAGTGCGAGATGGCCTCCAAGATGGCCCAAGATAGCGGTAGATGGCCCAAGATAGCCGCCGACACGCATCCAAGAGGACTCAAGACGGCCCCAAGACGGTTTCAAGTGCCCTCCGAGCCTTCCGAGGACTCGCCCAAGAGGCCCAAATCCTTAAAACACCGAATGGGGAATCCATGTGCTTCGTCAATCTTTTTCGCCAGGACTTTGCTGAAGCCGGCGCACGACGCGACACTTCCCTCGCCGAGCAGGCGCGCTGCCAAGCTCGACCCCTGCACCTCACCTCAGGCCTTTGTAGGGCGGTGCGGGTGGGACCAGAAGAAGGGCTACAGAAATGGGAAGTGCACGTCGAACCAGAGACGAATAACGTAGGAAACGCAGTATCGAAAGTCTTTTTCGCCAGGACTTTGCTGAAGCCGATGCACGACGCGACACTTCTCTCGCCGAGCAAGCGTGCTGCCAAGCTCGACCCGTGCACAGTTGAAATAACCGAGGTGGAGACTATACTTCCCGCATTCAGCACTGAGCTGGCGCCCTATGGCGCCGTCTATCAAGTTTTGAACCTTCTTCAGTAAGTTGTTACCTGGAGAGATGCTACGGGCCCGCCAGGGCCACACTTCGTTGCGATGCAACTTGTCTTCGGTTGTAATCATTCTTGACCACAGATTGATGGCCCAATCCTTCTTCCTAGAGGTGCAAAACATGCCAGCCAGGATGCGACGCAACTGCGGTGGGTGCTCATTTTTCTGAGCAGTTCTGCAGGAGGGGTCGCCCCGGGCTTTGCCCGTGAGCTGGATGCGAGGCTGGCCGGACAAACTGCAAGTGTCACGACCAATGCACTTGGCCTCGAGAAGCGCGCGAGGGGCAGGGAGGTGCCAGAGTCGCAGCCGGGCGCGAGCTCGGAAGTCCCTACCGAAGGCGCAGTAGTCGACCACCACGTCGAGCACGTTGGGCTGAAGGAGGAAGCGCTCCCTCGAGCGCAGCGCCCAGAGGTGGGACTGGGCGGGGTTCTCCTCGCCGCCGGGGATCTCGCGCCCCAGCGCCAGGCGGGCCAGCTGCCCAGCGCGGTCGGCCAGAGCGTTGCCCTCGGCGAGCTTGGCGGCGTCCCGCGGCGGGAGCCCCGCGAGGCCGCGGGGCTGCTGAGGCGACCGCAGGGCCGCCGACATCCGCGAGCCTGCTGGCGCCCGCCTGGCGCGGGAGAGGCTGCTGCAGGGAGTCCCCAGCCAGAGCCCCCGCGCAAGACCGGAGAGGATCCAGCCCTTGATGACGTTGAAGACCTCCTGCACCCTGAGGTCGCGACGCGGCCCGCGCCGCACGTCGATGCTCATGACTGCGGCGCCGCGCCTGCGGAGGGCCTGGCCGAGGTGCCCCGCGCCGGCGAACACCTCCAGGAAGACCTTGCCTTCTCGAGGGCGGGCCTTTCTCGGGGCTGCCCGAAGCTTGCTCCGCAGGCGCTTGGCAAGCGCGCCTCGCGGGACTGGAGGTCGAGCAGCGCGCGCGGGTCGAGCCTCTCGAGCTGCTCGCTGATCATGGCATGCTTCTCGTAGCGCTGGAAGCTGAGAGGCGACTTCCACTTGCCCCGCAGCTGGATGTCGCCCAGAGACCCCCGTCCTAGCGCCTTGTCGTGACTGGCTCCACCGCGACGAAGCCCGCGGGGCGTTGGACGCAGTACCTCGCAGCCCACGGCCACCGCGGCCCTCTTCATATCCGCCAAGAACTCGCCGCGCGGGATCGGGAACAGGCGCTGCAGCGGGGCTCGACGCTCCTTCCGCTCGAGGAGAGCGTGGCCGACCCACTGGTGCTCGGGAGGTCCAGGGCCACGGAGGAGTCCACGAGGCCTGTCTTGGAGGACGTCCCGAGGTCCTCTGGATGGAGGGCGATGGTGACCTGGCCCAGGACGCCGGGCATCCCGGCGATCGGCCGGATGACCTGCCTCCCGAGCAGCGCGAGCCCCTCGCCTGGCCAGCAGTAGGTGACGAACAGCAGGACGATGAGGAGGCCCATCAGCGGATTGCTGGAGGCCAAGAGCCACTCGGCGATCCCTGCTGCCACCAGCCAAGGGGTCGGTGGCCGCGACTGGGGGAGGCCGCAAGCGAGCCCACCCGGCGGCTGCCTGGTGGGTCAGCGGGAACGTGGACCGCATGGTCAGCCCGAGGGACGGCAGTGCCCACAGCAGCGCGGACATGATGAGCTCCCCGGCGTGGGGGCCGCCGCCGCGGTCGAAGAGCACCAACAGGAAGTCGTTCAGGTGCACGTCCCGCGCGCTGGCCGTCCACTCGGGCAGCGGCATGACTGCAAGCCAGCCGGCGAGCTCCATCAGCGCCCGCGCGTACTGCATCTGCGTGGGGAGCCGCACGCTGTTCTGCGCCAGCCTGGAGAGCCGCGGCGCCAGCCGCTTGATGTCCGTCCACCTCGGCGGCGATCCTGGGCGAGGGCGCGGGCGGCGAGCGCGGGGGGCGCTGCGCCAAAGCCGCACGTCGGCCGCCCGGGCCGCGGCGGCAGGCGTGAGCGGGCGCCCAGCTCATCGCCCACGGCGCGGTCCAGCCCGGCAGCTCCCTCGGAGTTGAAGGCCCCCTGCAGCCGCGCCTCTGGCGAGCGACCCCGCTGCCTGCGGGCCGCGCGCGGCGGGGCCTCTGCCGGGGCCCCGCCGGCCAGCGCGGCGGCGAGGCGGCGAGCCTCCATGGCCGCCCGCGGGCGCGGGCCGCGCGCCCGGCATCCGAAGCCCTCGCCCCGAAGCCGAGTCGCGAGGGTTCAGCTCCGAAGAGCGCCAGCAGAAGGAGGGGCGGATGCTGGCAGCATTGCGATTGGCGGCCCACCCCCGGCAGGCAGTGATGAGCGAGAATACGGCAGCCGCCCCCTTGCAAGCGGCGCGCGTGACAGACGTGTTGTCCCCAATGTAGAGGGCGCGATTGCGATGGCGATTGAGCGAGCGGACCGCGCGGCGGACCCACCAGGTGAGGGCCGCCGCCTCCAGGTTGTGAACTGAGTTCGGCCGACGGAAGGCGCGGGAGGCCACTACGGCCCACCCTTCGCCTAGCAGCAACTCGCGAGGCACCTCCTGGAGGCGGGCATGCCTCCCGATCGAAGAAGGGCCGCAGCGTCGGGCAGCCTCGGAAGCTCCTCCTCATCATGCAGCGCGTGCTCACGGTGGCTGCCCCCGGCGGTTGCGAGCGGGCCGCGGAACCGAGCGCGCTCGCGCAGCCGCCCCGCGCGGCCCGCGTTAGCGCTGCCCCGCAGGCTCTCGGCGGCGCCAAGCCCCCACTCGGAGGCATCGTAGGCGGTGACCACCGGCAGCCACTGCATGTCGGAGCGGGCCACGACGGCGGGCAGCAGGGCATGCGCCCAGCGGAGCTCGCGGCGCACGCTGGGCCAGAGGGGCGCCCTGCGGCGTCCCATCTTCTGGCTGAACTGGTAGACAGCGGAGAGGACGGAAAGCAGGTCGCGGCGCAACGTCATCATGGAGACCAGGTGCCCGATGAGGCGCTCCAGCTCCAGGCAAGATGGGGTAGCCCCTGCTCGCAAGACGTACTCGAGGGCCTTGGCCACTCGCCAAAACTTCTTGGGCGTGGGCCGCCAGAGCCGCTGGTGCGCCACGTGCTCGAAGCCCAACAACTCCAGCGATCCCGAACTCGGGTCGGGCATGTCCACGTGAGCCTTCACGCCCGCGCCGTCGAGAGTCGTCAGCATGTGGGCGACCCCGTTCACAGCCTCGCACTCGTTGTCGGAGACCACGGCAAGGTTGTCGATGTAGCAAAGCTTGGAAGGGCCCTCGCACGCGGGCGTCGCTGGCACCTTGTCCCTTAGCCAAGGGGCCGAAGGTACGCGCGAGGCAAGCAGGTGCTCGCGAGCCCTCTGAATGAAGTGCACCGCCCACGCCCAGCCCATCGGCGCGACGCGCGCCTGGAAGGCGCGCTCGACGTCGCTGTCCGCGAGCTCCAGCCTCTCGCGCCATCTGGCAGGCAGGTGGCGCGCCAAAACCGGCGGGAGTACGAACAGCGGCCGCAGGCTGGCGGGCAGCTCGCACTGGTAGAAGCAGACCTCGATATCGGCAGAGGCCACCCAGAGTCGCGCTCCGGGCTCGCTCTCGAGGTCCGCCAGCGACTCACCGCTGGCTAGCGAAGTGCACGGAGGAGGAGGAGCAAAGTGGCAGTTGCTCCGTCTAGCGTCGAAGATCAGCCTCAGCAAGCCATCCCTGCGCTTGGCCAAGAAGGCCCCCGTGGTCTCCTTGACGACGGTGGCCTTCTCCAGGATGCCCCTGTCCAGGAGCTCCGCCAGGAAGCGCCCGCGCGTGAAGCCCCTCAGCCTCAGCGCGGGGTCCAAGGCCATGGCGGGCCCGAGCTCGTGCAGCGCCGCCTGCGCCTCCGCGGGATCGCGGAAAAGGCCGCTGCCCCCTGCCAGCGTGCACTGCAAGTCGTCCGGGGCCACGTCGCACAGCGGCGCGGCCCCAGCACGTGACTGCGGCAAAGAGATTCTGCTAGGCTGGTAGGTTGCATCAAAACTGTCGGCCACACTCGAGTCGACGCAGCCGCCGCCGCTACCCTGGAGCGCCTTCCATGCTCCCAAGGGGTCAACGTCAGCCGGTGGAGGTCCGCGCCCACCGTGCCAGAGAGCGCACCGCCGAGGCCTGGGCGGCGGTCACCTGGGCATCGCTGGACGCCCTGCCGCCGCCTCCCAACTCGCTGAACGCGTCCAGGTCTGCACGGAGCCACACCTCCTCGCCCCGGCGCCGCCTGGCTTTCCGCTTGCCCGCTGCGGAGAGCCCGCTGCCCGTCGCGCCGAGGAGCAGCTCGTCGAGGGCCCGCCCGCCCGGGAAGGGCAGCAGATCGCGAGGGCGGTCGTCAGGAGGCTGAAGACCAAACGCCATGTCGAGCCGACCACCTCTAGCTGCGGGCGCAAATGCGCCGGCGCCCCCTCCCGGAGAGGCGCGCCGGCAAGGTGAATTTCAGGAGCGGCCTCGCTGGCCGCGGCCGCGCGCCTTCGCGCGCGCGCCGCTGCCGCGGGCCTCGCCCGGCTGCTGCTGGGCTTGACTGCCTGCCGCGGCCCCCTGCGCGAGCCGCCTCTCCTCCCCCCCCTTGCGCTTCTCCTTGAGGATGGCGCTCTCCTGGGCGAGCCCGCCCGCCGCGTGCTCCTCGAGCGCCGGGCAGACCAGCGCCGCGCCCTTGCTCCGCGAAGTCCCCAGGAAGGCGCGGCGCTCGTCGAGCCAGGAGCCGTCGCCCTCCTCGCTCGCTTCGGCCGCCTGGAGCTCGGGTGCGCACAGCTCCTGCCAGAGCTGGTAGCGCCTCGGGAGGACCCTCGAATGTCTCCAGTTCGGAGCAGTTGAGCTGGTCGAAGACGCAGGCCCTCTCCAGCACCTCGGAGATGCAGGCGTGCTCCTCCACCCCAGCGTCGCTCGGCGAGACCTGCAGCAGGTTGCGCCACCAGTGGCGCTGCGTGGGCGTCCAGCCCGCGTCGCGGATCGCCTGGAGGAGCCAATTGCAAGTGCGAGGCCCGGCCGCTGACCAGCCAGCCTGCGCCGTCTCCGAGAGGCAGACCACCGCATCGCCATACTCCCTGAAGCGGCGGTTGCTCCTGTCGAAGCGCACGGGGAGGGTGCGCAGGTCCCCCTCGCCAGCACCTGGAGAGAGCGACCCAGCCACGGCCACGCAGAGGGGCCCAGCACCGGGCACCATGAACACACCGCGGTCGCCAGAGGCGAGCAGCTGGCCTGTGGAGAGATCGACCGCATCGCCGAGGGCGAAGCCGCGGCGGGACTCGGCGGCCACCCAAGCCACGCCGGCGGCGGCCCCTGGGAGGGCCGCAGCGGACACGCCCGCCTCTCCGGAGCAGCGCCAGGGCCAGCGCCGCCGCGAGGAGGAAGCACGTGCTGCGCCACGAGGACCTGGCGCGACTCGGCGTCGATGTCGATGTCGCCCTTGTTGTCCCGGACGTAGTCCTCGCCGCCCTCCAGCAGCTCTCGCTCCTCCAGCGCCATGAGGTTGACGAACCTGAACAACTCAGCATCCGCCATGTCGGCGCCGAGGCCCCCCAGCGGCCCAACTCGATGCACCCCATCGCTCTCCACGAGGTCCTCATCGTAGATGTCGCCGCTAGGCGTCGCTGCCACCCGCCGTGATGACGCCAAGCGGGCGGCCACCAGCAGCCGTTCGTGCCATAGTGGGTACCCCTCGTACCGCTCCAGGACTCGAGACCCCCGCTGGATCTGCGAGAACCACTCCGGCCGCGGCTCGCCTTGGCGCCAGCCATCCTGCATGCCGTGAGCCGATCACCAGGCGCGCGCCGAAGAGCACGCCCGTGAAGAGGAGGCCCACTCCGACGAGCGCCAGGGCGGCCACCGGCGGCGGCGGCAGAGCAAGGCAGACCTGCCCGTGGAGCTGCTCGGGGTCGCAGCGATCCAGCTGCCACTGAAGCAGCTGGAGGAGGCCCTGGTCAGGGGCCGATGACCACTCGCAGTGGCAGTCGCAGCGCCCGCCCGCGGCCAGCCCGCCAATGGCGCCCGCGACGACCGAGCTGGCGACGGAGGAGGCGCTCTGAAGCACACTGGTCAGCCAGGCCATCCACTCCGGGCCCGGTCTGAACCAGATAAAGGGCTACAGAGATGGGAAGTGCACGGCGAACCAGAAACGAATGACGTAGGAAACGAAGCATTGCCTTCTCGCTTTTTCGCCTCCGATGGGCTCTTGAGGCCTCAAGATGGCCCCAAGATGGCCCAAGATAGTCCCACGAGAGGCCCAAGAGGGCCCCAAGACGGCCCCAAGAGCGCTTAAGAGCGGCCCAAGAGGGCCCCAAGACGGCATGTTTGAGCCTCCGCGGGGGCGATGGGAATTGGACCCGCCCCCCATCTTTTTTAACGAAAGGGTTCAAGACGGCCCCGAGAGGCAGACAACTATGTGCCAATCTGGGACGCCCGCTGCACGCAATGGGAACGAAGGTCGACGACGCCGAAGGCTGACCCACTCGGCGCGCGGCCAACGGAACCACCACCGACTGCAGACGCTGGCCGAGAACCCTAAACACAGTGTCGCGCATATGTGGGAGGGCAACTGCAGCCCGCAGAGTGCGACGGGGCGCGTGGAGGGGGGGGGGGGGGGGCGCAGCCGCCGCAAGAAGTACGTAACTGAAGGGCAGCCGCGCACCGCCAGGGAGAACGCATGCGGGGGGTGCAGCTAACCGCCGCGAGAGCCACGTGGAAAAACAAGGGGGGGGGGGGGGGCCTGCGCGGTGCAGTGCGGCAAGGCTGGAGTGTACTAGCGCTAGCCACACAGCGACAGGACTGGCAACGCTACGCGACGCAGCTGAGGCCGCACCTAATGTGCACCGGCGGTGCGAAGCTGAAGGGCAGCTGCACACCGACTGAAGGAACGCGCGCGGGGGGCGCAGCTAACCGCCGCAAGAGCCGCGCAGCGCGCAGAGGGGGGCGTGGTGGCACGGGGCAGCGTGGCGCAGGCTGGAGTTGGCCAGCAAAGAGAGCCACAGAGCGACCGAGCCAGAACCTGCCACAGCAGGGGCAGCACCTGATGTGTACCAACCTGGAGCGCCAGCTGCACGCAGTGATAGACGAAGGCCGACGACGCCGAAGGCAAAACCACTTCGGCGCGCGGCCCACGTCACCACCAACGACTGCAGACGCAGGCTACGATGCAAGAACACGGCGCCGCACGGCAGTGCACAGCGCAGAGCGGCATAGGCTGGAGTGAGCCAGCGCTGAGGGCCACTAAGCGACCAGGCCGAAAACACTATGCCACGGCTGGAGCGACACCTGATGTGTGCCAGCTGGGAAAACCCGCTGCACGTGGTGAGAGAAGGCCGACGAAGCCGAAGGCTGAACCACTCGGCGCGTGGCCGACGCGCCCGCCACCGACAGCAGACGCCGGCCACGGCCGGGAGCCAGCGCTGAGAGCCACGGCCAAGACAAGCGACACCACGCAGCACAGCTGGAGGCACCTGACCTAGAACGGCAGAGCGGCGAGCAGGGAGGCGACTATTTCAGGCGACTGCCCCTGCCACCGGCCGCGGGCGGCTGTCCTGTGGACAGCAAAGAGCGCCGGGGGGGGGCGCATGAGCGGCGGGCAGGGAGGCGACTATTTCAGGCGACAGTCCCTGCCACCAGCTGCGGGCGGCTGTCCTGCGGACAGCAGCGAGCGCTGGGGAGGGCACGCACGGCCGACCTCAGGGCGTCGACAGGCGAGGCTGCCGCTATGGGACAGCAAAGCAGGAACCCCTACGCTGGTGAAACTTATAGACGCGGCCTGAGGCACCACTCAGGCGACGCGCGCGCAAGAGGCCCACGGGCAAGGCGGCGCGGCACAAAACCCGCACTGGTGGATGCCGGCGACCCTCGCGTGCTCATGGACGACCAGCCGCGCGGATACCCGCCCCAGTGGCCGTTGCAAGAGAGTGTGGAGCCAGCGGAAGGGGAGCCTTCCAGGCCGCCAGCCCGATAGGACAACCACTCGGGCTGTCGCAGTTGCCACGGCAGTCTTGTGGACAGTGGGGAAGGGCCGCCTGGCCAGTCGGCGAACACAAGTCCCCGCCGTCGTTCCGAGGTCGCGCGGTCGACGTGGCGAGGGGGGGTGCAGCTGACCGCCGCAAGAGGCGCACATCGGGGAGGCTGCTGCACGTTAGGAGTACCACCACCAGGGGGGGGTGCAGCTGACCGCCGCAAGTGACACATGTAAGGATGGGGGGTGGTAGGTATGTGTCGATGCGGCTCGGGCCGGTGTGCATCCACGTAGGACTCGCCGAGGGAGGTGCCCAGCGCCCTATCTTGCGTAACTGGCTGGGCCGGCCAACTGCCGAGGTGCGGCTGCACGGCCCGTGGGGGGTGACAATCCCGGTCAACCAGCCTCTGCGACTGGCAGCTGGCGGCTGTCTGATGGACAGCCGAGTGACGTCTGTGTGGGTGCGTCTACGGTCGTTCCCTGGCATCCACGTGGTGGCTGTCGCAGTGGGACAGCAAGCCAGGCGCGTCCAAGGGGAGGGCGGGGCCTGCGGGCTGCCCCCCCTGGCTGTCTAGGATCGCTGCGCCAAGGGGTGAGATGCGGGGGGCCACTCGCCCCAGCGAGAGCTGCCCCAAGGTATTATGGCCGAGGCCAGGCGCTGCAAGGTGAAACTTTACCCGGCCGGTGAGGCCAGGGTAGCGAGGGGGGTTCGTCGTGCGACAGGCCCGTAGGTCGGTGGTCGCGCTGTCATGTCACCCGGGCTTGCTCGCCCCGGGGCGTACTATTCCCTTCTGTCCCACCATCGTGCACGCTTGTCTATTATGGGTCGTCACCTCTGAGGGAGTAGCGCTTGCCTTTCCCTTTCCAGTCTGATCCAGCCCATGGTGCACTCTGGTGGCTCCAGGATTCCCACTCCTGCCATTCGTGCCAGCGAGAGGGGCTGGCGGAGCCGATGGCGCCTGCGCACCGCTCACGCACGGGTGCCGTCGTGGCTGCCTTGCCTTCTGTTGTCCAGGGTGCGGGTGTACTGCCGGTGGCGGGCCCGCGCTGAGTCAGGGTCTTAGGTTCGCGCTGGAGGAGCTCACTGTGCTTGTTCTTAATCGTCAGCCACTGGACGCCTAGCTTTTGGTCCCCGTCCATTTTGTAGGCGTCGTACCCTGCGCTGCCCTCGTTATCATGAACTCGTCGCACAACTGGATCGTATTGCGTTTGGGGTCGTGCTTCTCGCTGCCGCTAATACCTTGCTTCATGGCCGCCTTCTTCGCCGATGCGGCCCACGCCCCGTTGAACGCTCCTCCCAGTGTCTTTTGAAGGCGTTATATCTTCTCCTGCACGGGCTCGTCCAGAGTGACGTCGGCCTCGGCCACGGTGCACATGTACATGGGGATACCCCCCATGGGGTCACTCGGGTTGCACCTGGTGGGGGTGCGCGAAGCGTCAAGAATATTATTATCGCTACAACTCAAGTTCGCACTGACACCGGTGGAGCCAGTACGCTGGAAAGGGGTCGCCATCGCGACCTCATCAAATCCGGACAAGCCGACCCTGCACAGTGTGCTAATTCCAAATCAAATTTGGCATCGTTGCAAATCGGCAAAGCCTCCAGACGGAGGCCTACGGAATCGATTGCTACCGTTCCTGGCGCCAGAGGCGGGCGAGACACAGTTCGGAGGACTCCCAGGCAGAGGAACCGCCCCTTCGTCTATGGCGTTGAGGGCGGCCCCGGCGCTGGCCAAGCTCAGCAAGCTGTCGTTTGGAACGTTATTTCTGGACGTCGTCCAGGCCTTCTACAGGGCCATTCGGGAACTCGCGGCGCGTGCCCATCGCGAAACCGACCTCGACAACCTTGCCATAGCAACGACTGTGCGAGCAGCCGGCCTCCCGCCAGCCACCATGCATCTACTCGCCGACCGACTCCGACAGTGCAATGCGGCCCTATCCAGATCCGACGCCGACGCCCACGCAGCGGCGCAAGTGGGACAATGCCACCAAAGACCCCGGTTCGTTCACGAATGCTCTGGACAGGCATCTCTGCCACAACGGTCTTTTTTTTCCAGGGCAACCACTCGCGGACGCACTATTTGAAATGCAGATGGCCGTTTGCTTGCGGGGCGCGCGCGCACAGATGCTTGAAGAAGGCCACCCGTAATTTCTACCGCGGGCGGACAGGCCTAGGACCCTTGGAGGACTCAAAGCAGGAGACAGTGGAGAGCCCCAAGCAGAGGCCCCACTGATCGACATCTCATACGCCGACGATGGCTCAGTCATCTTGGCGATGCCTGCCGCACAGCTATATGATGCCTTGAGTCGGCCCCTGGCACTTGCATGGGAGGCATTCGCACGACGTAGGCACATGTTCAACGCTGGGCCGCCCTAGACAGCAGCGCTCACCATGTGGCCCGGACAAGGCGCCGAGCAGGCACGACATGCTGCACGGCGCGAGCATGGCGGGCACATCACAGGAGTATCGGGCACACTCGGGACAGTGAGTGCACCTGTTGTGCACGACTACATACATCTGGGTTCAGTGTTCGACGCAGGCGCAGCAATGACCCCCGAGATCCTCCATCGCGCTGCCTCCACCGCATCCTTCCTCCAAGCTCTCTGTCGGCGCGTCTGTGCGACCGACGATCTCCCTCTACATCATCGAGTAGTGCTTGCGGATAGCTTCATCATGCCAGGATGACGGCATAACGCAAGTGCATGGCCTGCGCCTGCGACAACAGAGGTTAAGCTAGCACACGTAGGCATCGTGAAAATGTACCGCGCTGCCGCACGCGTCCGCTTTCAGGAGGAGGCCTCCCAGGTTTCCGACAGGCTGGTACTAGCCCGACTACAGAGGCCCACCCTGGACATCACGCTACGTGCAGCTAGGCTGCGACTCTTGGGGTCCCTGTACCATACTGGGCCTCAACTGGCCTTTGCTCTTGTGACAGCGGACTGGAATACTGCTACTGATGACCAGACACGACAGCGTACGACCTTGGGCCAGTGGATCCAGGACCTCACGTGGCTGCGACGAGCGGTCAAACAGTGTCAGGACCCCCACTCCCAGCTGATAACCTGAAGGCTTGGGAGTCGCTCATACGACGCAGCCAGCCGGCGTGGAAGCACATCATGCGCATCGGCGTGCACGCGTACACGCAGTATCAGAGCATATACAAACTGGCGCATCACACTGAGACTCAATTCTTTGCTGAGGTGTATGCGGCGGGAGTGTACATAGACGAAAGAGGACTACTCGTGCAACCGCCGACGCTCACAGCCACGACACACATGGAGTGCCCATGGTGCGGTGAAGCTTTGGCTCGGCATCGTGCGCTGCGCACACACATTGCACGCGTGCGTCGACAGTTCGTGACGACTGCTCGGGGATATGCAGGGCACGACGGGACCTGCACGGTGTGTCTGTTGAAGTTCAATGTGCGGCCGCATCTTGTCGACCACCTATCGATCTACTCATCTAGATGCCGATTTGCCGCCATACTGACTAGGTGCAAGCTTGCCTACCATTTCCAAGACCCACCCCAGACCACCCAGATGGCCAAAAACACCAACCACGTATGCATACCACGCCGACGCGTGGTCGTACCTACTACACGTGTGCCCGACCCCTACACCGCCTGCCAATGGCGTGGCGGAGCTGGTGCCACAAGCATACGCACGACAGGTGTTGCTGGAAAGCGAACCGTATCTTACACCAGAGGCCTGTGCTGCGCTCCTACCCCCACCGCGTCTCACCGATCAGGAAGACGCCTGCCCACCCGCCCCGCACCCACCAGCACAGAACGAGCGATATCCGATGCGCATGTTCCTTACCGAACAGTACACAGGTAGGGCCGCGCAGACACTACTATCGGCCATACGACGGTCAGAATATTTCATTCGCAACCTGTTCTGTGGATGACGACGGCCCGGGGACATTCAGGCGGCACTCGAGTGGACTGAATATGGCACTGACTTTTCGGTCAGTGTCTTGTCGATCGATATCTCCATCGACCCCGTACTCGGTGACATGATGCGTCGCGAGTCTTTGGAGGTTTGGAAGGGACACATTTGTGCTCGACGGTTGGTGCTGTCAGGTGAGGGGCCCCCCCCATGCGAGACGTGGTCAACAATCCGATGGGCCTCCAGCATGGGGCCTCCACCGCTCCGTTCCCACGATGATTTCTGGGCTCTCCTTTGAAAGGGCCCCAGGACACACAAATAAATACACACAAATAAACATATTCCCCATATTTTCCTATATTTTCTGGGTTTCTGTCTTCCCAACCACTTCCCATATTTTCCCATATTTTCTGGGGAATCGAAGATTAATTGTGTCTGTGTGTTTCTTTTCCTCCTGATCCTTGCCGTGACCCCACGACGGATGGAGCAGCTCAGGGTAGGCAGCGGGCTTCTAGGGGCCATGATCGAGCTATTCGCTGTACGCATGACTGTCGGGACCTTTTGTTGGATGGAGCACCCCATGCCTGCGAGTTGGCGTGCAGAGGCAGTCACCTCTTTGCCCTGCCCATCGCTCAGGACAGTGATGGCCTCCCCCGCGGCAACAACTACCGACTTTGATCAGTGCGAGCACGGTCACGTAGCACGAGCACCTACACGTATCCTCGCACTATGCATGTGCACTCTACACGACAGGCTCTGCGAGACACCAGGGAGAGGACGTTGCTCTCACGGTCGTGGGGCTCATGAGGTGCTCATGTGGTTCGACAGGATTCGAAAAGAGTGGCGTACGGCCAAGAAGAACACCTGCCCACCAGCGTTATGCCAGGTGCTAGCGGACGGTATCATGGACGCAAGCAACCACACGCATGTGTCGTGTGAAGACGGGGGTTGGCCTGAGGACATGAGGGAGGAGGAGGAGGAGCTCCGTGAGTCGCTTGAGGTTTTTAACGTAGAATGGGACTCATACCTCTGGACAGACGAGACCTGGGCTCCAGATTTTGCCTCTCCACGAGCAAGACGGGTCCGTGCGGACCCCGAACGGCACAGGTTTTTACCACCTGAGCCGCCGGTCGCAGAAGTTACATCTGAACCGGACCGTTTTCGACCCCGAGGCGACGCCTCGGGACCCAGGCCCAATCGAGGCTTCCGATGACCAAGAGTATGCAAGGGCTCCCAACTTCGCGCTTCGCGCTGCGCGAAGTGCGAAGTGCGAATAACTTCGCGCTCTCGCGCCGCCTCCCAGGAGAAGAGAGGAGGATGAGGGGGAATCGGAGCCGAACCGCGAAGCGCGAATAACTTCGCGCCCTCGAGGGCGCCCTTGGCTGAGTATGCAGACGTTTTAGCCTTCATTGAAGGCAACAGCATGCCACAGCCAGAGGACACAGAGCCTCCCTGTCCACGCCCTCCCTCCCCTCTTGTGCCTCCTCCCCCCCGCAACCAGTCGAGCTCACCGAGGCCATTCGCCAGCGTATTCCAGCCAATCGTGCGTAGGCCAGGGAGCGTCGCAGGCTGCATCTCGCCAGAAGGATAGCCTCTTGGACGTTGCAGCCCGAATTCGGCATTGGGATTTTTGACCAGGCGCGAGACTAGTCAGCTTTTTAGAGGGAGGGTCGGTCACTAGGTGCAGGACGGAGGTTGGAGCAGCAGCAGCAGTTATGTACAGTTTGCCAGCCGCACCGCGCCCCCTGCGCGCGGCCGCCGCCAGCCCGTGCCACATACGTCTGGTACCCTCGAGGGAGAGTCGAGCGGTCGACGACCCTCGAATCTCGAATGTGGCTTTAGGAGTCACACGTCGCCAAGGTTTTCCGTTCAGGTCAGAACGCGTTGTGTGCCTCTCCTCCCCATGCCGCCCGCCGAATACACGTACCTCCGCCTGGCAGGGGAGGAGCATAGGAGGGACCCTTGCCCGTTTGTGAACCCCCCTCTGTCAGACACTGTCTTGAGTGCCTCTATTCCTCTGTTGTGGTTTGGCGTGCAGGGACGCTTCGCCATCATCCGACCAGGACCGCCCTTGCACTCCCTCTCTCTCTATCTCTCTCTCTCTTCCTGACCACGGTTGCGAGCTGGTGAAGCGAATTCTGCGCACCTTTTTTGTATGACAGGCTCTTGCGGTCTATAGGACCGCCGAGGGCCTGGCACTGCAGTCCTGTCAGATACCTTCCCGCCACTGCCATTCGATGGGGTTCCATGGAGGTGGGAGTTCGATAGGGGCGGGATCGGTGGGACGTACTGTTCTGTACTTGTTCACTTGGTGCCCGTGCAGATGACTTCGACGTCAAGTACAGCTGTTGCCTGTGCTGAATTGTCTCTGCAAGCTGCATGCCATCTTTTGCTGACAGGCTATATGGTCCACTAGCGTCACAATCCAAATCCTCCTCCCTCATACTTCCTCCCTCCTCCTCCTCCTCCTCCTCCTCCTCCTCCTCCTCCTCCTCCTCCTGCTCCCTCCTCCTCCTCGTCCTCCTCCTCCTCCTCCTCCTCCTCTTCCGCCTCTCCTCCCTTCCTTCCTCCTCCTCGCCTCCGTTTTCCTCCTCCTCCTCCTTATCCTTCTCCTCCTCCTTCTCCTCCTTCTCCTCCTCCTCCTCCTCCTCGTTGTTGTCGTCGTCGGTGGCGGCGGCAGCGGCAGCGATGACACGCTCCTCCCTCCTCCCTCCTCCTCCTCCTCCTCCTCCTCCTCCTCTTCATCTCCTCCTCCCGGCCTCCTCCTCCTCCTCCTCGTCCTCCTCTCTCCTCGCCTCCTCCCTCCTCCTCCATCCCCCTCTCTCTTGCTTCCTCCCTTCACATCCTCCTCCCCCCTCTCCTCCTCCTCCTCCTCATCCTCCTCCTCCTGCTCCGCTTCCTACTGCTCCCTCCTCCTCCTCCTTCCCTCCCTCCCTTCCCTCCTCCTCCTCGCCTCCGTTTTCCTCCTCCCTCCTCCTCCTCCTCCTCCTCCTCCATTCCTTTTCCCTATGACTAACTTATCCCTGTCGCACCCCGAGGTCAATTTTCAGGGCGGGCTGGGCGTTTCGCCTGAGACTTCCTCACAATCTATGACTCTGAAGCTTCAACAACGGCAACAGTTTCACATATGGAGGGCGGATCGTTTTCAACATGTGTCTCTCGCCTGAGCGCCGCAGACATTCGTTTTCAAATTTTGCAAGAGCTTCACGGATTGAGGGCGGGTCGTTTTCGAAATGTGGCTCTCGCCTCAGCGCCGCGCACCTTTTTTTTTTTTGGGGGGGGGGGATTTGCAAGAATTTCACGGATTGAAGGCGGCTCCTTTTCAAAACGTGGCTCTCGCTTTAGCGCCGCGCACACTCCTGTTAAACAATTGTGAGAGCTTCAGGGATTCCCATGATCGACGTACCAGAAATGGTGTTTTGGGCGGATTCACGATTATGAGGGCGCAATAGTTACGATGATTCGCGGTGTTGAAGTCCCAGGAATGGCGTTCTGGTACGGTTCAGAATCGTCAAGATGCAACAATCGAGTTTATCCGTGGCGTTGGGATACCAAGAATAATGTGTTGGCATGCTTCAGGGTCCTCAAACGGTTGTCTTCTAACGAAGCAGGTCCCTCTGTGGAAATGAACCGTTGTAGGGGCCCATGAAGAGGGAGCTTGGGGGGGAGGATCTATTCCAACATCGTTTGTGACTCTTGGGCTTACACTGGTCCTCCTCCTTCTCCTCCTCCTCCTCGTGCTCCTCGTCGTCGTCGTCATCGGCGGCGGCGGCGACATCCTCCTCCTCCTCCTCCGCCTCCTCCTCCTCATCATCATCATTGTCGTCGTCGCCATCGTCATCGTCATCGCCATCAGCATCATCGCCATCGGCAGCGTCATCAGCATCATCACCACCATCATTTTCATCATCAGCATCATTATCAGCATCATCATCATCACCATCCTTATCCAATTATTCCTCCTCCTCCTCATCATCATCTGCGTCAGCATCATCATCGCCATCATCACCATAATCACTACCATAATCATCATCATCAGCATCATCATGATCATGATGATGATCATCATCACCACCACCATCACCATCATCATCACCACCATCGCCATCAACATTATCATCATCACCATCGGCATCAGCATTGGCATCATCATCACCACCATCATCCTCACCCTCGTCAGCATCATAATTACCGTCATCAGCATCAGCAGCACCACCATCATCATCCCCATCAACATCAGCAGAAGCAGCAGCACCGGCATCAACATCATCATCATCACCATCACCAGCATCATCATCATCATCATCATCATCATCATCATCATCGTCATCATCATCATCATCATCCTCAACATCATCAACATCCGCATCAAAATCGTCCCAATTATCCTCATCCTCGTTCTCATCCTCCTCATCTTCCTCCTCATCATCCCCATCCCCATCCTCATCATCCTCACCATGATAAGCATAATCAGTTTTCTCCGGATAATCATCATCCTCATCATCATCATCATCATCACCATCCTCAGCATCATCATCCTCAGCCTCACCCTCAAACGTATCCTCATACTCATCATCATCCTCATCAGCATCAGCATCATCGGCATCATCAACATCATCATCAGCATCACCATCATCATCGTTATCGTCATCATCCTCATCCTCATCCTCATCCTCCCCATCCGTCACATCCTCCTCATCCTCACCCTTATCCTCATCCTCTCCATCCTCATCCTCTCCATCCTCATCCTCTCCATCCTCGTCCTCATCCTCATCCAAGTCCTCATCCTCATACCCCTCCACCATCTTCTGTTCTGTTGCCCCGACTGGCTCTGGCCTATTTGTCGCACCGTCTAGCCCCCCGCTCATCCACCTCTGCCACTGTCCTCGCGAGCCTCCTCCACCTGATTCCTGATGCCTGATGGCTGAAAAGGAACGTCGTTCGTAGCCCTCCAACCCCAAGGCTGGTTGGCCCTGGGGGGTTGACCAAACTAGGGCCAGGTGACCCCTGGAACACCGCTCCAGGGGTCACCTGCGGCTTGTAGACGTAAAGTAGGGACTGACAGACAGCGAGGACGAATCCTCCACCTCCGCCTCCTCCTCCTCCGCCGTTCCACCGTTCTCCTCCTCCTCCTTATCCTCCTCCTCCTCCTCCTTCTCCTCCGTCTCCTCGTTCTCCTCCTGCTCCTCCTTTTCGTCCATGTCATCCTCCTCTATCCATCCATCCATGCATCCGTCCATCCATCCATCCATCCTCTTTGCAGCGCGCTGTGACTTCCTGAATAATCACCCTCCCGCGGCCCTCTCGAAGCCTCCGTCTCCTGCTCCTCCGCCTGCGTTTCCAACTTTCTTGCGCTGCTTCTCCTGTGCACGAAGTCGTTCAACAATGGCTGGGAAGTGCACAAGAGCTCCAAACTAAGTGGTACGTCTGCTTGGCGCTGCACGTGTCCCAGCGAACGAGGGTGACAGCGAAACCACAGGGGCTGAGGTCCGCCTTGCCCCCCTCCCTTCCCCTCGCCCTCGTCCTGGCCGTTGCCGTCAGCGCAGTCCTGCCTCGTCTCTATCCTGGTGCTCCTCAGTTTGTCCTATACGTTAGTGGGCAGTACGGCCAGGTTTGTTGCGTTCCTCGAGAGAACATTGAATGCGCCGACTCAGGCATGTAGTAAGAAACGAAGGCTGCTGCCAGTGCGGACGTAAGAGATGCCGAGATGCCGAAAGAGGTGGTAGAAGATTAGATGCCCATGTGGATGCGGAATAAAACGCCTCCTCCTCCTGCTCCTCCTCCTCCTCCTTCCCGCTCCCCTTACCTTCTCTTCCCGCCCCGTCCTCCGCCTCCTCCTCCTCAGCCTCCTCCTCTTCCGCCTCATCGCCATCCTTTTCATCCTCCTCATAATCCCACTGCGGGGTATGGAGCGGGGGGGGATGGGTGGAGGCGGGTCAAGGGGTGGAGAGGGGCGGTTGAGTGAAGGGGTGCGGCGGGGTGAGGGGGGCAGGGGGCACGAGGCAAGGGTTCCAGCATCGACCTGAGAGCAGAACGACTTCACGAGAAAAGCGAAGCGTCAGCAATGCACTGCAATATGCACAAGCCTCTGGATCATTGATGTGATATCGCTGGGACTCGTGGTGCTGTCAGGCCTCCCTCGCACACCACTCGTGCGCACGCGTGGTGCACTACAAGCCGCTGCGTGAGAAGCTCCGAGTCTCGCGGGGAGAGAGAGAGAGAGAGAGAGAAACAAAAAAGAGAGAGAGAGAGAGAGAGAGAGAGAGAGAGCGCGAGAGGAGACAGCATGGAGGAGGGAGGAGGGGTGGTGAGGACACGAGGGGCAGGCGGATGTAACCATGACACCATGACAGCCTCGGCCTCCAGCTCCACCGCGAGAAGATCCTCCGAGCTGGGATCCGTGGACAGCGTGAAGGAGACGTCGCCCGCTAGCCCGCTGGGATGCAGGGCGAATGGCGTTGATCGGCGTGGAAGACCCTTCGGATGGGAGGAGGGGGGGAAGAGAGGGATGTTAAGAGGGTGGCGAAGGGGGAGAACGACGCAACCACCGCAAACAGTGCTGCATCGTGAGACGGAGTAGAGCATGACGGCCGTCGAAACGCCGAATGTACAAGCATGAATACAGGAGTGCCCGCCATCAGGCCGCGAAGCGTGAAGGCAGGGGGGACACAAAGAGACGAGCGTCAGGAAAGGCCTGAGGCCCAAATAATACGCGAACGCATACATCCACAAAGGAGGATGGCCATCCTGGCGGTGTACGTGTACGTGTGCGTATGCACACATGGCGTGCTTCACCGCTCCCTGAGCAGCCACTTCGCCCGACTCCGCCCCGGAGCCTGTGCCTTTACAGGCATCATTGTGCTATCACGAGGAACACATCACAAGGAACGAATGGGCTTTTCTGGCCATGGCTGGCCTAGGCCACAATCAGGCTCCGCGACATAAGTTCAAGGAACCTCCCGAGAACCCGCGCCCCTCCTGAGCAGCCCAGAGCGGTCCTCACTTCAGCGCCTTGCCTACACACCGCCGTGAAAACCTGAATGTGCTGAGACGCGCTCTGCTTGCCCAGAGTTCCCTCTCCGCGGATGCCGAGCTCTCTGGGGTGCTACTTTGCCATCTCGCGTCCCGACCTCGGCCCCCCCGCGCCTGACATCGCCGGCGCCGCGCCCAGAAAGCGCGCGCATGCGTACGCGCGTCCGCCATGTCGATGGCGCCCCCCGGTGCCTCCCCAGCCGAGGCAGCCTGCCTGGCGTCGGCACGGCCGACGCCCGTCCCGCGGCCGAGCGTGCCGAAGACACCGCCGCCATGTCCCCCCACCGACGCGTCGGCCTCTGCGCTTGGCCTCCATGCCCCATGGCCCCCGCGCTGGGCCATGGCGGCGCGGTGCCGTGGGCGGTCCCAGTCCTCCTCCTCCTCCTCCTCCATTTTTTCCCTCAAAATCACTCGTCCGTCGCACTCTGAGGGGCTGGTCGAAAGGGCGGGCCAGGCGTTTCACCTGAGACTTCCTCACTACTTATGACCTTTATGCTTAAACATTGACAACCATTTCACAAATGGAGGGCGGGTCGCTTCCCCTGCGCCTCTCGCCTGAGCGCCGCGCGAAGTAGTTACAAGGCAAAAGACTCACGGATTGAAGGCGAGTCGTTTTCATAGTGTGGCTTTCGCCTTGGCGCCGCGCACATTCGGTTTAAACATTGGCAAGAGCTTCACGGATTGAGGGCGGGTGGTTTTCAAAATGTGGCTTTCGCCTCATAGCCGCGCACATAGGTTGTACATGTTTCAAGCGCTTCACGGATTGAGGGCGGGTCGTTTTCACAATGTGGTTCTCGCCTAAGCGCCGCGTGCATTCTTTTTCAACACTTGCACGGACTGTGGGCGGGTTGTTTCACTGTGGTTCTCGCCGTAACGCCGCGCACATTGCCTTGCTTGAAACATGTGCATGAGCTTCGCGGATTGAGGGCGGGCCGTGTTCACAATGTGACTCTCTCCGTGGCGCCGCGCGCATACATTCGAGTTTTTACCTAACAGTTTTTGCTGATAGGTTTCTAGTGGGATCAAAAGAAAACATATTGACGCCCCAAGGGGGTCTGGGCGGGATCCGGACAAGAAACCGGACGGATACGTCAGCCCCAGGAACCCTTAGAATCCTTAGGAATTCTTAGGAATCCTTAGGAATCCATTCCCAGAACACCACTCCCAGGCCACATTTTGAATGCCCAGAGCCAACTGTAGGCCACTTCGTGTTCTTCGTGTTCCCAGAACACCACTCCCAAGCCACATGTTTAATGCCCAGGGCCAACTGTAGGCCACTTCGTGTTCTTCGTCTTCCCAGAACACCATTCCCAGGCCGCATTTTGATTGCCCGGGGCCAACTGTGGGCCACTTCGTGATTTTCGTGTTCCCAAAACACATCTCCCAGGCCACATTTTGAATGCCCGGGGCCAACTGTAGGCCACTTCGTGTTCTTCGTGTTCCCAGAACACGATTCCTATACCATATTTTGATTGCCCGGGGCCAACTGTGGGCCACTTCGTGATCTTCGTGTTCCCAGAACACTAATCCTGTGCCATATTTTGAATGCCCGAACTGAGGCAGGCTGAGGCTGAGGCTGGGGCACGCCGAGGCAGGCTGAAGCTGAGGCTGGGCAGGCTGAGGCTGAGGCAGGCTGGGCTGAGGCTGACGAAGGCTGAGGCCGAGGAAGGCTGAGTCTGAGGCTGAGGCAGGCTGAGGCTGAGGCAGGCTGAGACTGAGGCTGACGCAGGATGAGGCTGAGGCTGAGGCTGAGGCTGAGGCTGAGGCTGATGCAGGCTGAGGCTGAGAGGCTGACGCTGAGGCAGGCTGAGGCTGAGGCTGAAACCGAGGCAGGCTGAGGCTGAGGCTGAGGCTGAGGCAAGCCGAGGCAGGTTGAGGCTGAGGCTGAAGCTGAGGCAGGCTGAGGCTGAGGCTGAGGCTGTGACTGAGGCTGAGGCAGGCTGCGGCTGAGGCTAGCTGCGGCTGAGGCAGGCTGAGGCTGAGGCTGATGCAGGCTGAGGCTGAGGCTGAGGCTGAGGCAGGCTGAGGTTGAGGCTGAGGCCGAGGCAGGCTGAGGCTGAGGCCGAGGCAAGCCGAGGCAGGCTGAGGCTGAGGCTGAGGCTGATGCTGAGGCAGGCTGAGGCTGAGACAGGCTGAGGCTGAGGCTGAGGCAGGCTGAGGCTGAGGCTGAGGCCGAGGCAGGCGAATCCTTCGGAATCCTTAGGGTTCCCTAGGAATCCTTAGGAATCCCTAGGAATCAGGCTGCCTAAGGATTCCTAAGATTTCCTAAGGAGTCCTATGGATTCCTAAGGATGCCTAAGGATGCCTTAGGAATCCTCAGGAATCCTTAGGATTCCATTGGGTCCTAAGGCCGTTCCCAGTGCGACTGCCATTGCGAATGCGACTGCGATTGCGAAAACAGCAGAATTCTACAACTGGATTCTCACCTGAATCTTAAAGGGAATGTTTCCAGATATGTTTATACACATCGCTGTTAGGTTGCTTTGCCAGGATAATGTTTGTTATATAAAAAACTTCGCAAAAGGTTTCAATGATTGTTGGCGGGTGGTTTTCAAATGTGGCTCTCGCAAAAGCGCCGCGAACATCAGTTTTGAACAGTTGCAAGCATTCCATTGATTTCGCTGCGGACGCACCAGAAACTTTCTTATTGAAGGATTCAGGACTGTCAAGGCGCAACGATTACGTTGATTCGCGGTGTTGAGGTCCCAAGCGTGGTGTTCTGGCACGATTCAGGATCGCCAAGACGTAGAAGTCATATTAACTCGTGACGCTGAAGTTCCTGGAAATGACATTGTGGCGGGCTTCCAAATGTTCGCGCGGTTGTTCCCCGACGTGGCATTTCCTTCAATGCAAATGACTCCTTGCAGGGGCCTAGAAGCGGCATCTTTGAGGAAGGGTGTCTTTCAGCATCGTTGATGAATCTTGGGTGTGCACTGGTCCATCCTCTTCCTTCCTCCTCTCAGAAGACGAGGGGGCGAGATCCGAAGCACCTAAGGGGCAACTGGGCCCCGGTGGGGCGGCTAACGGCGGCCCTGGGTGCAAAAAACACCACCGCCAACCGCCCGAGCGGGCAAAGCGGCGCAGGCGCCGGGGGCAACCTGCAGGGGAGGCAGAGGAGGAGAGGGAGGCGCGAGGCCGAAGGCGGAGGCGAAGCGCTAGGCGCGCGCGGCAGCAAGGGCGGCCAGGCAGGGGCATGGAGAGGAAACGAGAGGGGCGGCCGTGGGGGGGCGGTGGTGATAATGGCAGTGGCGGCGGTCATGGCGCCGGTCGGCGGTGGTCGCGGTGGTGAACGTGCCGGCGCTGGTCGAGGTCGTGGCGTCGGCGGTCGTGGTGGTCGTCGTGTTCAAAATCGTCGGCGTGGTGTTTGTGGTGGCGGCGGTGGTTGTCGTGCTGGTCTGGGTGCGCGGTTGTGGTCGCGGCCGCTTGTGGTGTTCACTGTGCTGGCGGCGGTTGCGGTGGACCAAGCGGAAGCGGGGGGCTGCTCGCCTAGCGCCCGAGTGCGCTCAGCAGCATATCAGCACTACCCTTTTGGAGGTTTCTGCGGATCTGCCGCCAGAGGCCGCCCAGCAGCTCGGAGCGTTCGCTGTAATCTAGGTCGGCTCCGCATCTGCGGGCGAAGCTGGCGGCTTAATCGCTGGGCCGGCCCCCTGTCTCGAAAACAAAAGGGACTAGCTCGCCCCTGGGTGGAGGGCACAGCGCTTGCATTTTGTTCCACCATTAGGGCGGCCGCCAAGCCGACTCTGTCTGCTGGGGCACGCCTGCATGGAGCGTAGTGCACGCAAGTGATTACCCAATCGACGTAGACTTGGCGCCCGTTGGCTGGGTCGTTGGTGGAGAGATCGAGGACAGCTTGTTGCAGCTCCCCAGTGCGGGGGCGGCGGCGATCCCAAGCAGGGGCGGCCTGCTCCGTGGGCGCCGCGAGGCCTGTGAGCTCATTGTGGTTCACGGAATGCCAGTCGCGGCAATTGTAATGGCGCTGCTTGCGTGACGCGCCCACCTCGCATTGACTGCGTGCCAGCCGTGCGGGTCGAAGGCCTCGTTGCAAAGACTTCCATCCTCACAGCGGTGCTGGCAGCGGGAGCCAGAGGGGCAGACTGGGACGCAGAGCCGCCGCTTGAGGCTGCCACAGAAGAGCGCGCCCGGCTGGCTGGGGTCGCCTGGCTTGCGCGGGAGGACACAGCTGCATGCTCCGGTGCCTCCGTTCTTTCGCAAGCAGGGATGGCGGTCCTCGTCGAACGCCTGCAGCAATTCCTCCCGATTTGCCGCGGAAGCAGCTTTGGCCTACTGCCCCTGTAGCTAGCTTCGGTTGCGGGTCTGCAGTGCATCCGATTCATTCTAAAGGCGCCTGCAGAACGCCAGCGTCCAGAACGGGAGGGCCCGTGGGGGCGACTCCGTTGGCCTCCTGGAACAAAAAGGACTGCCAGCCTGAAGTGGCAGGCGGATCGGGCGGGAGAATTGAGCGAAGCGCTCTCTGGGCGTTCCAAGCCCCCGGCTTGAATCAGCGAGCAATCAAGGCAGAGCCCCGTTGTGTGCCGGGTTTCTGCCTCTGCATACCACACGAAGGGGGGTCCACACAGCCAGGGCGAAGTGAGACAGCTCCCTTTCCCATTCTCCCCCCACCTGCTTTGCACCAGCGCAGGCCAGCGAGACCCGTCGCGTCTACGGAGGTGTTCGCGATCAGAGGATCAAGGAGAAAGACCGGAACACAACACACGATCGACCTGGTGTCTATGTAATTCCCTCCTCTCCTCCCGCTCCTCCTTTCTGTTACTGTCCACCGCTGGGGACGCAGGGTCGCACTGATGGATCATGCAATGCAGTGGGGGCTCTCATTGTCCACAGAGGGTGGCGCACTGGCTCACGAGGATCCACCACTTCCACCACCTCCCTGAGCGTCAGCTGACCTCGCAGCATCAGGGGCAAAGTTGTCCCACTGCTGCTGTTCAAGAAACGTGTCCAATGCCATCCAATGGCCAAGGGTCCAAAGGGCCCCGCTCCTCCTCCTCCTCCGCCTGCTTCTCCTCCTCCTCCTCCTCCCCTGCTTTCTCTGCCCTCCCTGCCCCTGCCTCGCCCGCTTCTCCCTGTTCCTCATCCCGCTCATGCTTCTCGTGGTCGGTGTCCTTCCACCCGTGCTACTGCTCTTCCTCCTCTTCCCCTTGCCGTCTCTCCTCCTCGGCCGCTTCCTAGCACGTATCCTTCTGGGTCCTTCCTTCCCTTCTTTCCTCCTCATCCCCTCTTTTCATCATTCTCCTCCTCCTCCTCCTCCTCCCAACTCAACAGCACTCTCCTTCCAACTCGTCAGCCCCAACACCTCATCATCTCCCACCCCTTCCGCGACGTGCTCACGCGAAACGCGATGAATCCCCTGCCACGAAGCCGGCCAAGTCCGAAGAGCGCACCGCCACGTTGGGGCCGCCGTCGCTGGGAGCTGGCTCTTTGCTCGCCAAGATGGGGGGTCTCCGCTTCGCACCGTGCCTCTTCTCCTTCCTTTCACCCCCTCTCCTGCCCCCCTTAATCCTCCTTCTTCATCCTCCTCCGTCTGCTCCTCTTCCTTATCTTCACCCCCTTCAATTCCTCCTGGCTGCTCCGCACCCATGAAGGCCAGTGGAAGAAGGCAGTTCACGCGCAACCACCACCTGCAGCGGCTGGCGTGCGTGAGGCCTCCTACTCATGTGGGGATGCAGCACCGGCGCTGATGCCCCAAGGACCAACCCACGGCCGCCCCCTGACCCTCTGGAGCCCGCCGCAAGGCCTACCGAGACGGTCCCACTACGTCCCGTGACGGCACCGCGCTTTCCCGAGTGGGCCCGATAGCTCCCGACTTGTCCACAGCACACCCAGAAATCCTCAGTATGCCACAGTTGCGCTGATGAGATCGGCTCAATCCGCCAGGGGCAGGGGCACCGCAATCTACATGTATGCATGTATGTATGTATGTATGTATGTATGTATGTATGTATGTATGTATGTATGTATGTGTGTGTATGTGTGTATGTGTGTATGTATGTATGTATGCACGCATGCACGCATGCATGTATGTATGTATGTATGTATGTATGTATGTATGTATGTATGTACGTATGTATGCATGCATGCATGCATGCATGCATGCATGTATGTATGTATGCATGTATGTATGTATGTATGTACGTATGTACGTATGTAAGTATGTACGTATGTACGTATGTACATATGTATATATGAATCTAAATGTATGCATGCATGCATACATTCATGCATGTATGTATGTATGTATGTGTATGTCTGTCTGTCTGTCTGTCTGTCTGTCTGTCTGTCTGTCTGTATAAATGTGTATATATGTATATATACATATGCACCATCTCATCCCGGAATTTGCGGTTAGACTGAAGGGACGGGCACGGGGTGGGTCGTGGGTGGGTCGCATATAGGTCGCGGGGTCGGACGCGGGTTGGATGGCGGATGGGTCGCGGGTAGGTCGCGGGGTGAGTCGCGGGAGGGTCGCGGGTGGGCTGCGGGTGAGTCGCGGGTGGGTCGCGGGAGGGTCGCGAGTGGGTCGCGGGTGGGTCGCGGGTGGGTCGCGCGTGGGACGGCAACAACAACAGCAACAACAACAACAATCAGTCCGAGACTGTTCGCTCTTAACTGCTTGCTTGTCAGTCAACATGTATATCTCAAACCCTCGATACCCGCCCTCTTTGCATTCGACCGTACCCCCTTGAGGGTATATTTTCCTTACCTCCAAAGTACACTTAGACCCCTAGCAAAAGGGAAGAGAGGACGGATGGAAGGAATGGACAAGGGTTAGGCCAGTTGCTGAAGCGTGCGTCCTGCATGGATCGAAAGGAAGTCTCGAGCGATAGTGCGATTCTCAAATAACTCGTCCAGAAATCCACAGCGAGAGCTTGATTCCTGAGTGTCGAAGGCGCGGCTGTTGAAGAAATCGCGAGGAAGTCCCACGCGAGAGCGCGATTCCCTTATCACTTGTTAGAAAGTCCAGCGCGAGAGCACGATTTGGGAATACAATGCTAAGACATTTCAAGCGGGAGCCAGTGTTGTTGTAGTTCGAGGCCCAACAGGCCCAACAAAGCAGTTTGGTGACCCCTCGCTTTCCCTTAACCAAAAATAATGTGCGAGCCCCGGGAGCAGGACTATAAAGAACAACTGTTCGAAGAAAGGGGGGATTAGCAATATTTGTTATATGTTATAAACCATCAACAACAATGTGTTTAAGACTGTTCGATCCTACCTGCTCGCGTGCCATCCAAAACGTAGATCCCAAACCCCGGCGCCCGCCCCCTTCGTCTGCGATCGTGCCCCCCCGGAGGTATACCTTCCTTACCTGCCGCGTGTAACTGGTGCAGCCCTGGAGACAGAAAAAGACGGATGTAAGGTGGACGGAAAAGGATGGAACACGGAATTAACACGAGAGGGGGCTCGGAGCAGAAAACACATGGTAGAACCAGACGGGCAGATCGGGCGGGCAGACCCTAGCGGGCGGGTCGGGAAGGCGGGCCCAAGCGGCCAGGTCGAGCAGGCGGGTAGCTGAAGAGTGAATACGGCATGGACCGAAAAGGAGGGCCCGAAAAATAACGCGATTCCCAAGCAGATCGTGAGAAACGCCAGAGCGAGAATGTGATTCCTGAGTGTCGAGGGCGCGGCGCCTGAATGAAGTGCGAGAAAGGCCCACGCGAGAGCGCGATTTGGGAATACATTGTGCATAAATACCCAGAGGGGGCCGTGGTTGTTGTTGATGTTGTTGTTGATGTTGTTGTTGTAACTCGGGGGCCATGGGGGTCCAATTCGGAGAGCCAAGACTTTCCCTGATAAAAGACAGGGTGCGAGCCCCGGGAAGTGCTTTCAATTGAACAAATACAATGCGCATTGGGAGGGGGATGAACAATTATTATTCTTCAATAGTGACAATCATATTTCTTCAAGAGCAACAGTCAATGTAAGACGGTCGCCCTTATCTGCTCGCGGGCCACTCAACACGTATACCCCGAACCCTCGCGACCCACCCTCTTCGTCTTGGATCGTACCCCCCTGGGTGTACATTTTTCTTACCTACAACGTGTCTGTCGTGCAGCCCATAAGGACGGATAGCAGAGGACGGATGGAAGGAAGGGGCAAGGGACAGGGAGGAGGATGAAACACGAGAGAGAGAGAGAGAGCGTAGAAGGAAAGAGGCTAGGAACAGAAAACACGTGGCATAACCAGACGGGCAGATCGGGCGGGCAGACCTTGGCGGGCGGGTCGGGAAGGCGGGCCCAGGCGGCCATATTGAATAGGCGGGTTGCTGAAGTGTGCGTCCTGCATGAATCGCGAATCTCGAAAATCAACGCGATTCCCAAGTAAATCGTGAAGTGGGCCAAAGCGACAGCGTGATTCCTCAGTGTCGAAGTCGCGGCGTCTGAATACATTGCGAGGAAGTTCCGCGCGAGAGCGCGAAGTCTGCATACATTGTGAGGACATCCTGCGCGAGAGCGTGATTTGGAAATAATGTGTGCAGAAGTATTCGGCGGGAGACGTTGTTGTAACTCGGGGGCCAGGGGGGTCCAATTCGGAGAGCCAAGACTTTCCCTAATAAAAGACAGGGTGCGAGCCCCAGGAAGGGCACATCAATTGAACAAATACAATGCGCACTGGAGGGGGGATCAACAATAACTGCTCTTCAACAGTGGGAGCTCATCAACAATAACAACAACAATCGCTCTAAGAACGCTCGATCTTATTGGTTCTAATCCGCTCGCGCGCCACTCAGCACGTACATCCCGAACCTTCGAAGCCCACCCTCTTCGTTTTCGTTCGTACCCCCTTGGGGGTATGTCTCTTTCAGACCTGCAACGTGTGTTTCGTGCAGCCCATAAGGAAGGGGAAAACAGGACGGATGGAAGGAAGGAGCAAGGAGGAGGGAGGAGGATGGAACACCAGAAAGAGCGGCAGGAGGGGGGCTAGAAACATAAAGGACGTGGCAAAACCAGACGGGCAGATCGGGCGGGCAGACCCTAGCGGGCGGGCCGGGAAAGCGGGCCCATGAGGCCAGGTCGAACAGGCGGGTTGCTGAAGTGTGCGTCCTGCATAAATCGCAAGGAAATCTCGAGCGATAGCACGACTTACGCAGGACGCAGGGCGCAGCAAGACTTACGCAGGTGAAAATCGCGATGGTGAGTTCGGAGAGAACGCGTTTCACGGGCGCACGGCTTGGGAACATTCGGCGGCGCGTTTCGAACCGGGGGGTGGCCCCCCCCCCCCAACACTCGGCGCCGTCGGTCAAAACCAGGGGAACACCCCTCCCCCCAAAACCCCCCTCCCTCCCGAACCCCCTCCCCCCCCCGCGCCGGCGCCGGCGCTGGCGGCCGCCAGCAGCGCCGACGGCGGGGACGCAGCAACGATGACCAGAGGCAGCCAAAAGGGGGGGGGGTTGAACCACCCCCCCCGAGCGCCAGGGGGGGGTGAACCCCCTTCCCCTCTGGCGCCGGCGCCGGCGCTGGCGGCGGCCAGCAGCGCTGGCGGCGGCCAGCAGCGCCAGCGCTGGCGCCGGCGACGGCGGGGACGCAGCGACGATTATCACCACGACCACCGCCGACACCACTAACACCACCACCACCGCCTAAACCCACGACCGCCACGACCACCACGACCACCAACCCACCACACAACCACCACCACAAGCACCAGCACAGCCACCACCACCACCACAACCACCACCACAACTCACCATCACCACCAACACCACCACCACCACAAAAACCCACCACAACTACCACCACCAGCACCACAATTTACCACACCACCACCACCACCGCCACAACCACCACCGCTACTAGCAGCACAACCCACCGCCACCACCACAAACAACCACACCACCACCACCACCACCACCACCACCACCACCACCACCACCAGCACCACCTCCACAAATCACCGCCACCACCACAACCCACCACAACCACCACAAACCACCAGCACACCACCACCACACTTCCACAACCACTACCACCACAACTCACCATCACCACCACTACCACCACAAAAACCCACTACCACCACCACAATCTACCACACCACCACCACCACCACAACCACTACCACTACTACCAGCGCAACCCACCGCCACCACCACAAACCACGACACCACCACCACCACCGCCACCACCACCACCAGCACCAGCACCAACTCCACAAACCACCGCCACCACCACAATCCACCACCACCACCACCACCACCACAAACAACCACCACACCACCACCAAACCACCACCACCACAACCCACCACCACCACCACAAACCACCACCACAACCCACCACCATCACCACCACCATCACCACCCATCACCACAACCACCACCACCACCACAACAAACCACCACACCACCACCTCCACCACCAAAACCACCACCACCGCCACCACCACCACCACAACCCACCACCACCACCACTACCACCGTCGTCCTCGTCGACGCTCCCCGCCGCCGCCGCCCGCCGCCGCTGGCGCCGGCGCCGGCCCAGAAAAAGGGATCGTCGTCCCCGCCGCCACCGCCAACCGCCGCCGACGCAAGCGCCGGCCCGAGGAGATGGGAAGCAGGGGAGGAAGGGAGGGGGGGGGTCTGGTTTCAACCCTCCCCTCCAAACGACCACAGAACGCGCTCTTTCTGAGTTCGCCAGATAACATCGGCGCCGCCAAACGGACGGCGTCTGGACGAGCTGTGTGCTGCGCGCGAAACAGCACGGGGCCTATATCCTGGGAGATTGATGACCGAACCCCCTTACCCCGTATAATCTTGACAAAGGCAAGTTCCGGAATCCGCGGATCCGATTTCTTCCGGCTCTTTGTTTAAATCGGATCCACCGTTGAAAATGGGACACGGATCCATAAAATCCGAAATGGGATCCGCACGGACGGAAATCTGATCCGCCGAAAGAGAAATTGAGAACAAGTTGGACCCGCGCGAAATTCATTGGATCCGACGGTTGCTATCTCACACGCGTATGCTCACGCTTTTAAGCCGTCGTTCCGGGCCCAAGAAGAAAAGACGTTCGTCCTGTGGATGGATTCCCAAATAAATCATCCGGGAATCTAGTGCGAGAGCGTGATTCCTGAGTGCGGAGGGCACGGCGTCTGAATAAATTGTGAAGAGGTCCCACGCGAGAGCGCGATTCCTACATAAATTGTGACGAAGTCCCGCGCGAGAGCGCGATGTGGGAATACACTGAGAGGAAATAGCAACAGGAAGCTGCAGTTGTTGCTGTGATTGCATACTGGGGGCCGGTGGCCCAACTAAGTGGCACCTCGTCTTCCTTCGTAAAAGACAGGAGAAACATTTTCATTGAACAAATACAATGGTTACTTGACAGGGGATCAACAACAATGATTCTTTAGAAATTAAAACTCAACCACAACAATCAACATCAGCAACAACAGCAGTCGTTCTAATATTGTTCGCTCTTATCTGCTCGCGGGCCATCCAACACGTGTACCCCAAACCCTCGATGCTCGCCCTCTTCGTCTTCGATCGTGCCCCCTCAGGGGTATATTTTTTACCTGCATCATGTATTTCGTGCAGCCACTAGGGCACGGGAGGAGGAGGATGGACGGAAGGAAGGGACAAGGGGCAGGCATGTTGCTGAAGCGTGATTATTGCATGAATCGCGAGGAAGTCCCGAGCGATAGCACGATTCCCAAATAAATCGCAAAAAACATCCACAGCGAGAGCGTGATTCCTGAGTGTCGAGGGCGCGGCGTCTGAATATATTGCGAGGAAGTCCCACGCGAGAGCGCGACTCCTGTATAAACTAAATGAAGGTGTCAGAACATCTCGCGCGAGAGCGCGATTGGGGAATACATGGAAGAAATCTCATGCGGGAACTACTTTTGCTGCGATCTTCAACGAGAGAGGAGGGTCCCAGAATGCCTCACAGGTCATTAAACCGGCCAAGGAGCCATGAACACTGGATGGCCAGGCAAATCATGGCGCGGCCAACGCCGCAATAACATGCCCCCCTCCTGAGTGAGGCGCGTGTACTATTTCACCTGGTGCCTCTGCACTGCCACATCCATGGACATCCACACGGAATTGCAAAAGAAAGGGGCCAATGCATATAATGCCAGGCGGCCTGAGCAATGCACCCACACTCCCGAGAAAATCCCATGAGCAGGATCGATCGAAAGCTCTGCGTGTGGAGGGAAGTTCCTCCTCAGTACTCCTTATCCTCCTCCTCCTTCTCCTCCTCCTCCTCTTCCTCCTCCTCCTCGTGCTCCTCCTCCACCTTCAAGACCTTCAAGACTTGACCAGGGTGATCATACGGCTAGGCCTTTGTACAATCCCCTGACGGGAGTGCCACCACTCCCAAGGCAAACAAGAAACAGTGGTCGGTAGCGGCAGCCGAAAAGGAATTCCCATCCCCACTTCAACCTCATCCTTTGAGCTCAAAGTCACGGGCTGCCGCTACCTGACCTGGTCTAGGCTGGCCACGGCCGCAAGAGGAATAACCTCGGCAGTGGCGAACGCGGGCACAGCAGGGACCAGAACCAAGGGCCCGAAAGTAGCCAGAGCTTACACGGGCAGCAGGCCACGGGGGGGATGGGTCGCCTCCTCTGGGGGGGCCTGCGCTTCATGAGAGGGCAGGACGAGCGGCTGCCCCTGGCTTCTTGCAGGGGCAGCAGCACTCGCAACCATCTCTCTGGCCTCTTGTGGAGGCTGGTTGTCTTCCCCCAGCAGATTAGGCCCCGGGGAAGCGGTGGAAGGAGGAGGAGACCAGAGGAACGAGAGGGGAAACGCAGGGCCCAAAAGCAGCGGAGTCCCACGTAAAAGGCCTCTGAGGAGCTTGTTCCTTTCCCCTGACTTCTTTGGGCGGGGGCAGGTCTCCAACAGGCCTCTCGTTCTCTGTGTGGTCAACCTGCCACAAAGGACACAAAACATGACAGGTAGCTCGCTCCCTTGGATTCGAGCTGCGTGAAGATGGTGTCCTGTTCCTCCACCCGTCCGCAGAAGCTCTGCTAGGGTTGGGGCCAGGGCTTCGCATGCAAACGCACTCTGCTTGGAGCATCTACGGAGACAAAGGCGGCAGCGGAAAACACTGCCGTCCCAGACTGGGTGGTGAGGTTTCCCCTGGGACCTAGGGCGGCGGGCCTTTTTTGGCCTGGCCAACTGCCCGACAATCTCCTTGGGTTTCGGCCAAACATGTAATATAGCGCAGGCTCCTATGACTAAATTCTCATATTCTGCCAGAGCCTGGGTGTAGATGTCTACTGTATTCTGTGGAAGGCCATGCGCTCTCTTCCCCAATCCTGCGAAGTGATATGCGAGTGAGTTGCCTTTGATATGGAAAAGGGCAACTTCATCTCGTGCCTCTCCCTCTGATAGGTGGGCCTTCACTTTACACATGGCAGGAACGGGCGATGATCCAAGCGACCGCGCAGCTGGCCTCCAATACCTGGCTTGCGGGGCCCTGCCCGCTAGAGCTTTCTCTGTCCAAGTGACAAGTTGGCCCAGGGCAGAACAATCATAGTGATATGTGTTACTGGCTGGGTCCAGCGATCGGAGCATCGCTAGAGCTACTGCTGCATGCTCGGCGCCCCCAGGCGTTTGAGGGAAATCTCGAGGAAGAGGGGGGCAAACCGCACGCAACCCCTCAAAGTCGACTTCTACAGCCGCCACCCCTGCCCGAGCTAATTCGGAATTGGACGGATTATCACATCCCACATCTGTAAACATAAAAGCCTCAGGTGGAAAATGAAATGGGTCGACTGGGGTAGACTGAGCATCGACGAATCTTAAATCCCAGTCCTGAGCCACCTCTGGGATGGAGGGGCAGGTTGGAGAAAGTGTGCAAAGAGTGGGTGGTCGGGGCCTGCTTCCAGGGCGTCCTGGATCAACTCTGGACTAAATACTTCCTGGCGTTTCACGGCTCCGTGGACACACTCCCATATACGGTGAAAGGATGTGTCTGGCACTTGACAGGAAATACACAGAGGTGGCACCTCGTAGCCCCGCCTGTGGAGCCTTTCACAAGTGTGGGGCGGGGTGGGTGGGGGTGTGGGTGTGGGTGGGTGGTGGGGGGGGGGGGGGTGGGGGGGGGGGGGGGGGGGGGGGGGGGGGGGGGGGGGGGGGGGGGGGGGGGGGGGGGGTGGGGGGGGGGGGGGGGGGGGGGCGCAAGAACTTGAAAGATGCGTCGGGCAAAGACTTCCCGTGGGGGATCTCTTTGCCAGCGGAAAGCCAGAATCCTTCTGCTTCAATCTGCCGAGCAATGGGGTGAGACAAAGGCGCAAGCCTCTTCCTGAATACTGCGGCAATCTTCTGGCTGGTTAAGTCCTTGACAAAAGCCTGAGTGACCACTGACGGGGGACATTCAGTGGGGACCAGCTTATCACCTTGGCAGGTTGTAAAAGTGGAGGGACTGTCAATCGCCCACCCTACCTCTGAGACCCACAAAACTGCATCACTCAGCGGCCCTTTGTCTCGAGCAGCCCAAGGTTTACCAAGAGAGTTGAACACCGACTCTTGGGCAGCTCGAAACGCAGAGGAGAGTGTGCTCAGAACGATGGCACCTTTGTGTTTAACCCCAGCTTCGGGACGGGTCTGGGCGTTGTGCCACCATTCTGAAGCATAGCGCTCAATCGTGGCTGCAGCTATATATATATATATATATATATATATATATATATATATATATGGGGCCTTCCTGGGAGCAAGACGGGAAGGCCCGGGACAGGTCCAAGGGAACCCCCGAGAGTTCCACCCCCATAGCCGCAGCCGCCGATTTCCTTAAAGTTAAAGCTTCCCTAGGTGAGAAGCCTTGCACTTGGGCCCCGTAGGAGATGACGGACTGCACGCTCGTCTTGTAAAGCCTGGTTAAGCCTACGTGGGCCCCAAAACTTGTTGAGCCTACTCATTCTGCATTTAAACTTTCGCCACCTAGCAGCCCTTTTGCTCAGACGACGGACCTGGGACTTCGGCTTTCCAGCAATATAGTCAATCCCAAGGTTAGGTGGGGCGCCCTCCAAAGAGCCTCCAAGGGGGCCAATAACAGCTTTTGCATGTTTCGCGAGCTCCTGAGAATTGGCGGTGATGGTCATTTTCTTCTCGGAGAGAGAGAGCATCCCAAATATTGTTGAAGAACTTTGGCAAGGGACACCGTCATTGCCTGCATGGCAGAAATGCATAGCTTCATGGAGCTGGCCCATGAGTGCAACTGGAGGTCATCGATGTGGACTCCAAGGCACGAGTGGTCAGGGCCGAAGGTCCAGCTCTCGACGGTTGGTAGAAGATACGCCTTTGCTTCAAGCGTCGCCGACGTCGATCCAGCGATGATCCCGCTGCGGGGGCAGAGAGAAGGGCCAAACGCCCCGTCCACCAAAAGAACTCGAGTCCATCGGTATGTGCATATGGTGTAGAGGATGACATACATAGGGAAGCCAACAAGATCTGCTTGTTCTAGTAATTTACTGTGGCATATCCTTTCGTAAAATTGAAATAGATCCCATAGGACACATAAATAAGAAATACCTTGGTCACTATGCCACTCTGCTCTTACAGCATTACGCCAAACAATGTCCTGAGGCCCCCGTCCCTGAGACATCAAGAAAGCAGCGCCTAACCCAAATTCACGTTCCCAGGATCTACATGGGCCCCTGTGTAGTTTAGCATGCAGGCGTGGCATAGCTGGGTAGTGGCCCAAGGGTCTTCGCCCTCCTTGGGGCTTAGGCATAAGCAGCATGATTATCATCTGGATGGATGTAGGAGCCGTGCCAAGTACATCCATGATGTGGAAGATAAGTGCGAGCGCCTCCAGCGCGCCAGAAGACATCAGCGAATAATGCCTGGGATGCATGCCGTCTGGGGTACAGGTGTGCACCTTGAATCGTCTCGAAATAGATCTAACAACTTCTGGGCCAGGAGGAGGAGGAACTGGCATGGGACACATCGAAGCTCGACGGGGAGGAGGGGCTTTGTCAGGCTTAGCATCCCAAGCTTTAGACCAATGTATTACATCCGCCTCCATCCTCCTCGGAAGTGATGTCGACATGCATGATCCCACTCCTACGACACCTTCTGGGCGGTATTCTGAGCCTCGAAGGAACGAGAAAGCTTTCTGGGCATGACCAGATCCATCAGAAGAACACCATTCCTCCCATTCCTTCCTCTGCCTGCGGCGCTCCTGTACCTGTCCTAGTTGGGAGCAGGCATGCACAAACTTGATGGCTGGCGCCATCAGTGAGACACGCATAGCATTGGAACTCTTCATTAGAATGGCTCGTGCAAGGTCAGACAGGAAAGGGTGCCAGAAATTAGTGCCCTGCTTCCAATAGCGTCGAAATGGTCCCCCTCTCTCTGGTAGTTCCCACAACTGGCGGAGAGGGGAGGTGAGGTAGGGGTCGAGCTTGTACGGTCCAGTCTTGACCAAGAGCGACTCGATCTCCTGCAATCTGTTTAATACCCAGAGCAAAGCACGGCCAGGAAATACGTTGGTGCAGGCCTTGGTGGCTAACACCTTTCGCAGAGGGACGTCTTGAAACTCAGGCGGTAGACCTCCCCTGCGGCCTTTAGCACGCGGATCGGACTGTGTAATACTTACCAGCTCATTCCATGCATGTGTGAACCATTCTAAGTATACCTCGTCTAATATAGACTGTAAGTGTGCTTGTTCATGTTCGCTGGCCATATATGTGTTTCCAGAATCACGCGCGCGCGTTGATATGACGTACTCGAGCTTGTTGACAAGTAGTGTGTATGAAGGAGGCTTACACACGGGCCCAACAGCTGGGGCAGGAGGGAGCTTGATATACGGCGCCATGTCACGTACATGCACATCATCAATACATTTGTCTATGCTCAATACAACAGGTAAGTGAGGACGCTTATGCCACAAAGTATTCACATACAACGTCGGGTCACATGCGTCCAAAGCACGACTTAGCACAAAGGAATCGATCGTGGAGCTGTTCCCGCCCTGGATGAGCGCGGGTGTGTCAGGCACCCTCATAACAGCACCAAATTTGTCGAGCGGCTGGTATGTTGAAACCAATTCAGCGGGCATGTTGAAGTCGCCTCCCAGGAGGAACGGCGTGCAGCTTGCGCAACCCGAGACCACACCTTATCGGGAACCCGACGATTTAAATCATTCATGTGCACCTGGTCCTGGGGATAGAGAAAACCTGGATGGCCCCGAGCTTCGAAGTTCGCAGGAAGCACCCAGATAAACGTCCAGGAAAATATTACTCTTGTCGAAGCCCCAAGAGTCCATATGTTTCCTGATGCACGCCATTGTTCCACCTGTGGCGGGGCCATTAGAATTGACAATAGCCGGTGTCGCGTACGAATGCCATCCCATTCGTAGAATGGTAGACTGCATAGAACTGAGACCTTCTGCCAGAAGCTTATGTTCCTGGAGAAGAACAACTTCACATTGTGAGTCATGTAGGAGATCCTTGCAGGTCGACCAACAGGAACCACTGAAGGTTGAGACTCTCAAACGAGCCCTGCTAAACACGCGGCGGCGGTGTGTCCAGCTCACCTCTCTCAGCCGATGGGCCTGACGGTGGCCTGCGGGGCTGAGTCTTCTTCTTGAGGTGTCTCGCAATGACCCGAGAGATCTTGGCCCCATGGGGCCCATCCAGGAGACCTTCCTGCGCGAAGGCCCCGTGTAGGCCCTGGTCATCAGCTTCCAAATCTCCTGGATCTTCTTCCATGTTTTCATCATCTGATGGTTGAAACTCAGGGGAATGACCTGGGGCGGTGTCGGGGAAAGGTCTGCCGCTCTCTCGCAGCTGCCATCGCGACATCCTCTCTCCTCCTCCTCCCACATCATCACCCCCGTTTGGCTGGGCCCTCCGCTCCTCGGTGCAGTCCGAGGGAGCCAGCAGCGTAGAGGCCATGTTGGTGGCGGCCGTGTAGACGTCAGCGGAGCTCGGGTTGATGCCAACCAACGCGGTCTGGTAGAGCTGGCCGAGGTGTTGCCTTGTCTCGTTGTCGGGCTGGCCGATGACTTATGTCCAAGCCTGAAGATTGACTCCAAGCGAATCTGGTGTAGGTAGGCCTTGATGTGAATGAAGCTTCGAGGCAGCATGCTGTCGGGCAATGTTGATGGCCTCAACTTCTTTGTCGATGGAAAGCTGAAGTTCTTTGCCTTCCAACTCGAGGGCCTCGATCTGTTCGAGGATCTTGTCCTGGCGCATCTCGTACTTGCGGATCTTGGGCTCCCTCTTTTTGATCTCTGCTTCGGTGGAACGCAGGGTCTTGCTGGCGGGAACCTGGGCTTCGCGGATGGCCCTGGCGTTGTCCAGCACACTTGACAGAACTTCTTTAGCATTCTCAGGGAGGACATCCTTGAACTTGGAGTCTGCTCCCTGGACCAACTGGTGGAGGAGCTGGATGCCTTTGCCTTTGCCACCACCCTTGACCTTGGCTCCCTCCTTGGTGCCGCCCTTCGCCCAGCTGCCGCCGAGAGGAGGGGGAGTCCCATAGCCGATCTTGGGGAGCCAGGCCTTGCAGTGGCATCACAACTTGTAGTGCGACGGATTCTTGGAACAACCGCACATACCACAAGTAACAGTAGACAGAGAACCATTCCAGATCCATCCCGACTTGCCTTTGCCTTTCCCGTCGGAAGGCATCTGGCGAGGTGTGAAAAAAGCGGATTGCTCCAGCAGGGGTTCACTGAAAGGTACCCTGGGCCAGAATGGCCGTGGGTTCGTTGGCAGGGGCGCGCCTCCCCCACGCCAAGAGGCCAAGTCTGAGCCGAACCGCTACGGACTTGAGCCAAAATGGCTACGGTCCTCCTCCACCTCCTTCTCCTCTTCATCTTCCTCCTCCTCCTCCTCCCCTCCTCCTTTTGGCGTTGACCAATCCTGAATCCTAAAATTGTGGCGCTGTTCTTCCTCCTCCTCCTCCTCCTCCTCCTCCTCCTCTTCCTCCTCCTCCTCCTTTTCCTCCGCCTCTTCTTCCTCACTATCCTGCTCCTCCTCGTCCTCCTCCTCATTCTCCTGCTGCTCCTCCTCCTCCTCCTGCTGCTCCTCCTCCTCCTCATTCTTCCGCCGCTGCTGATGCTGCTCCTCCTCCTCCTCCTTCTCCTCCTTCTCCTCCTCCTCCTCCTTCTCCTCATCCTCCTCCTCTTCTTCCTCCTCCTCCTCCTGTTCCTCCTTCTCCTCCTCCTCCTCTTTCCTCCTCCTCCTCCTCCTCCTCCTCCTCCTCCTCCTCCTCCTCCTCCTCCTCCCCCTCGGCAATAACTGCTGCTGTCTATTGGACTGCTGTAGCACTTGTAATCGGGCTGGTCTGGCAAGCATGAGGACAGAAGGAGCAAGGGCGCCAGGTCCCCGTGCGCCGTTGTGAATTTGGAAGGGAGCGATGAGGCCGCTGGGCTGCTAGCACCGACTGCCCATCAGACATCCATGCGGCTAAAGCCAACCTGCGATCCAAATGCCACTCAATCGATTGGGCGGGAATCCGAATTTCCTGAATAGCACGCTGAATGGGCTCACACGAGGCATGCTCAGACTGGGCGCCATGGGATCCCGCGCAACCTAACTTACACGGCAATTTTACGAGGCACATTCTCCGCCCCGTCGTCCGCCCGCCCACACCCTCCTGTTCCTTTTCCTCCTCTTCCTCCTCCTCCTCCTCCTCATTCTCGCTCCTCGCTCCTGGTTCCTGGCTCCTCCTGGCCCTGGTTCCTCGCTCCTCGCTCCTCGCTCCTCGCTGCTCCTGCTCCTCCTCCTCCTCCTCCTCCTCCTCCTGTTCCTCCTCCTCCTCCTCCTCCTCCTCCTCCTCCTCCTCCTCCTGCTCCTCCTCTTCCTCCTCGTCCTCCTTTCTTCGTCTCGCTCCTCGCTCATGGCTCCTGGCTCATGGTTCTTCGCTCCTCGTTCCTCGCTCCGCGCTGCTGCTGATGTTGCTGCTCCTCCTTCTCCGCCTCCTCCTCCTCGTCCTCCTAATTATCCTCCCCCCTCCTCCCCTCCTCCTTCTCCTCCTCCTCCTCCTATTCCTGCTCCTCCTCCTCCTCCTCCTCCTGCTCCTCCTCCTTCTCCTCCTCCTCCTCCTGTCTTTTTCTGTTTGGTTCCTTGCTCCTGGCTCCTGGATCCTCGCTGCATCACCTCCTCCTCCTCCTCCGCCTCCTCCTTCTCGTCCCCGTCCTCCTCCTCCGCCTCCTCCTCCGCCTTCTCCTCTTCCCTTTCCTCTTCCTCCTCCTCCCCCTCCTCCTTCTGCTCCTCCTCCTCCTCCTTCTCGCTCCTGGCTCCTGGCTCCTCGTTCCTCGCTCTTCGGTCCTCGTTCCCCGGTGTTCCTGCTCATGCTCCTGCTCCTCGTACTCCTCCTCTTGCTCCTTGTCCTCTCCCTCCTCCTCCTCACCCTCGTCATCCTCCTTCTCCTGTTCCTCATTATTCTCGCTCCTGGCTCCTGGCTCCTGGTTCCTCGCTCTTCGTTCCTCGCTCCTCGCTGCATCTGCTCCTGCTCCTGCTCCTGCTCCTGCTCCTGCTCCTGCTCCTCATCTGCCTCCTCCTCCTCCTCCTCCTCCTCCTCCTTTTCCTCCTCCCCTTCTCCTCGTATTTATCATTCTCCTCTTCCTCCTCCTCCTCCTCCTCCTCCTCCTCCTCCTCCTCCTCCTCCTCCTCCTCCTCCTCCTCCTCGTTGTCTCAACAGCGTGGACATACGGTAACCCCGGAGCGTGTCGAGCGTACGGGCAGGGCTCTCTTTTCCTCACTGACAGGAAGCGGTGCGAAGCCTAAATCACCGCGCCTAAGCCAAAGGCTTCGGAGGAGGGCAAGAGAGAGAGAGAGAGAGAGAGACGAGAGACCCAGATTCTAGGGGCTCGCTGGGCCATTTGGGAACAGCGGGCCTAACTTCAGTTGCCCGGATTCCGAAACCTCCGGCCTCCAGAAAAACTGGCACCGACTCATCTTCTGGCTCCTCCTCCTCGTCCTCTCTGCCTCCTCGGCAGCCTCCTTCCTCATCCTCTCGCTCTTTCCTAGCCTTCTCCTCACCCTCAGACACATTAGGGAGCGCCTTAGCTTCCAACCGTTTCTTGGAAGCCCCGCGAGACCTATTCTTGAGAGAGACATTAAGGACCCGCTCATCCGCGTGTCCTTCCTCATCGATAAGACACAGCGTGCCTTTGGTGAGCACGTCATGCAGCGCAGCATTCCCTCGGGTCCACATTGGCAAAGGGGTCGGCTGGCATCATGCCATGAGGAATCCATCTCACTTGCGACCCGATTCCTGCCAACGCATCTCGTACTACGGCCATCTCAACTGCGTTCCGATCGCCTAGCTCGCACTCGCGAGGCACTATCACAAAACATGGGCCCAGCGACTGGGACCAGTCGGGCACTTGAACGTCTCCGAACAGAGCATCCTTCCACATGATCTGCAACCACTGGGCTTCTGCCACGGCGCCCGAAAGGGAGAGGGCCTCTGCCGCAATCGTCGATGCAACGGTCCTCTTCCACCGCTGGGACCGCCACGCCAACAAGCTAACCCTGGCCCTGCGGTTCCCACGAACAGAACTGTCCGAGGCGAAGACCAGCCATCGGCTCTGAGCACCCCCCCGTCGAGCCGATCCCGGACCTCCAGCGTCAGACGCCGCAACGAACGCGGTGGCTATGGGGTCTACTGGCCACGCAGTGATGCATTGCAACGCAGAGGCCCTCAGGAATCTCAGCACTTTGTTCGCCATGGTGGCGTCAGAGACACAAGGATCAGGGAGCGCCGAAGCCAAGAGCGACGCACCCCCTGCCACATCGGGACGTGACTCTCGGCCGAGCCACTGAATGTGCGCCACCGTCGTCCGGCGCGACGAGATCCCCGAGGGCCACAGGAGTTCCTCGGGCTGGGCCTTTCTCGTTTTATCGAGAGCGATGGGAGTGAGTTGTTCTCTGACATACTTTTCTTGGTCCTCCGAGATCTTAGCCCCTGGACGTTGACGCAAGCGCCTTCCCGAATAATCAGCCCCCCCCCCTCCTCCCGTTTACCGAAGCGAAATCTCTCGAAAAGCCAGCTCTTCAGCTCCGGGAGCACCTCGGCTTCGCCCGACACTATGAGATCGTCTGCCCCGATCAAAATGAGCGACTGCAACTTGCCGCCCGGGGCCCTCTGCAGCCACAGGCAGGGCCCAAGCAACGATCGCTTAAAACCAAGCACGGACATATTGTCCGTCAACGTTCTGTGCCACAACAGAGGAGCATCGTTCAGCCCACGCACTGGCGCCACTAGCTCGATGGGCTGATCGCTGGAGATCCCCAACCCCGAAAACAGTTCCACATAGATCGCGCCACGAGGCCTCTCGAGTTTATTGCTCTGGCAAAACAGCGTTTTTCGCATCGGCGACTCCCAGCTTCCAGCCTTGGGTGGCCATCAGCTGCAGCGTCAGCATGCTGCTCTCTGATTGCGGGGTCGGGGCGTAGACCTGAAGGGTCTCTCCGCCAGGGCCCTGGTGGCCGCGCGCGCACCAGCGACTCTTCGCCAGCGGCTTACTTCCCACCCCGTCGGTCGGCTTGAACCGACAGACCATGCGCGATGACAAAACTCTGTCGGGGTGCCCGCGGCGAGCACCTCTCGACTCCGAGGGGGACAGGACCTTGACCGCGCCTGTAGCTGCCATGGCTTCCCGTTCCTTGGCATCTGACTCTTCAAAAAAAGCGTTCTTCCTCACTGGAAGGATGTCTCAGCTGCACCTCGGCCCCGCGGCGAAGAACGGGCGGCGCTGCCGCGCGGGCTGCCCCCGAGAAACAACCCTGAAAATCAAAACAAAAAGTCTGCCCCGAGCCTCTTATCTGGAAGAGCGTCGGAGCATTAGCGCTGTAGCCGCGAGCGGCCAACTCCTCAGAGCCCCCTCTCGCGAACAGTCCCCATTCTCCCCGACTCGCCCCTCCCCAGAGTAGGCATGACCTCGCCCTGTCGCTTGTCTCCCCGAGGCGCACCCCCGGGGGCAGGAAAGCGATTCCTCTCCCGGACCGCCTCAGCAGTCTCGGAGGAGGCTGAAGCACCCGGCGTCGCCCCAATAACTCTCGGGGCGATCGCTGAGGCTGGAGCGCCCTCGCGCTCGGCTATCATTCTCGAAACAATTGAAGATCCCTCGGGCATGTCCTCTACTCGAGTCAGCATGGGAGAGCGGGGGCCCCTGTGGGCTCGTCGCCTCGCGCTGCTCCGCGCGTCCTGGACGGCGGCGGAGCGGAGCCTGAGAGATGTGGATCACCTGGTCCCCTCACTGACACCCGAGTGGAAGACGAGCCCGCGTCTTCGGTGTCAGAATCTAGGGAGCTCGCTGCGAGCCTACGTGGACTTCAATAGGAGAATTTCCTCGACACTCAGGTTCCGACAGCTGCCTGGCCCAAGCGGAGGCCGTCGAAGCCGCGGCCCTTTCCGGGCCTCCAAAACCTGGCTGGGAACCTCCGAAGCCTCCGCGGGCGAAACCACTGGCTCCGGAACCTCGGGAACCACGGGGCGGGCCCCTGACGCCTCCTCGGGTCTTCTCCCCCTGGGCCCGTCGGCTTCTCCCGGGACACCCCAAGCCTCCGGCGGAGGCGGACCCTCCGACTCGACGCCCACGGCGCCGACGCGCTTGCCTGGCATGCGCAGCTCTTGCCTTAGCTGGTCGAACCGGGGATTGTCCAGAAGCTCGGCCCCATAGGGCCTCTGGCCTCGTCGCAGGCCTGACTCGAAAAGTCTGTGGCGCATCGCCACCCAAACGGTTCCCCGGGACTGAAACACCGCGGCCCCGGGTCCCGTCCACCTGTCTCTTTGAAGAGCGCGCGTGCGATTCGCTGCTGTGACCTTCCTCCACGCATATGCCCATTCTCCGGGCTGAAGCACTTTATCGACGTGCGTCCTGGTTCGGGCGACTACCGCCAGCCTGTCCCGAGCGTCGTGGGCCGCCAAGGCCCTGCGCGCCTCGGACCTCAGCTGATGCGCTCTCGCAAAGGCAGCGGCAGCGGTATCTGGATCGATCGCGCTCTGGCGCAGGTCGTCTACCCCCACCTCGTCGAGAGCATCATCGGATAACATGCACCTGGGGACCCTGGGATTTTCACAGTTGGCTCGGGCTGTATCCGCCCCGATGAAAACTACGATTCTTTCCCGAATTCACCTCGCTCAAGAGAAGATCGACCTCAGCTTCCGAGGTGGGTTGCGGAGGCGTGGGAAGCCCTGGGCAACGCCGTCGTCACAATGCCGCCGTGGCGCTCGCATTTTCCATTGCGATGTGGAGTTCGCCGGGGCCACCTGAAGGAATATCCCGGAATGCTCGCGCCCCCGGGCAAAACTACCCTGAAACTCCGATCCGCCGCTAATTTCAGGAAGCACGAAATGTCGCACCCATAATCGACTCAGAGCTTCCCAGACGGTCGACGAAGCATCGTCTGCTAGCAGCGCACTCTGTTGGAAGCTCGTGTCGTGATCGATCATTTTGAGCACCGGCAGACTCTCCCCCTGAAACTCAATGTAAAACAGATCTACGGCCAGCAAACGGTTGACACGGCACGCGCGAGGCAGACGTGCTTTCCTTCTTCAGTACGGACGCGCATGTGATTCGCAGTGGGGGCACCTAAACTTATCCCTAACCCAGGAGATGACCTCTGGGCGGGCTCCCGCCACCCTCAGGGCCCACGCGAAATCCCCCAGGGACGGGCGCCCAAGGTTCGCATGCAGCTTGGCCGCCTCCTGCTTCAGAGCCTCGTCGGGCTCCGTCGCTGTTCGGCCAAGTCCCGGGGCCCCAAACTCGTCGGGAAAACCGGCCACATCGGCCTCGGGACTGTCGCCAACCTCTTCCACATCCAAAACAGGAAAGGACCCCCCTCTCAGGGTCGGGCTCAGGCGGTGCCAAACTGCTGCCTCAATCCCGCTCGCCGGGGCCAGCGCCAGCCTGGAAGGGTAGTCCTCCGACTTGCGAGTCCTGGCGCTGCCGACCAAGGGCAAATTAACATGCCCTCCCTCGCACCCCCCCCGACACTTCTCAACGAATTGCCCCCGGCCGGCAATCGGCCTCGCGGGTATCTTGGAAACCGCCCCCCTCGGAAATCGACCGCCCAAAACAACGCTGGTCCAGGTCGCAGGTAACAGCCCCAGGGCGTTCCAGAAGCAGTTTCACGCTCTCCAGCTACCAGGAGCTGGCAGAGAGAGGATGCCCCACGATAAAATCTCGCCCCCCCGAAAGCTGATGAAGCGCAATCTCGCAGCAAAGACGCATGAACCTGATCCCTTTACTTTCCTCCTCCTCCCGAGCAGTCTCGCCCATGCGGCTCCAGTTGCTTTCCCTGGCGACGCTGAAGGCCTCACAGACGGGTGAGAGAGAGTCACGCGTTGAGATTGATCACGATGGATCGTCTTGCAATGTCGCTTGACCCCGACCTCTGCGTCGAGGTCCCAACCCTGTTTGACATCGACCGACGGAGACGCTTCGCACCCTCTCCCAAGAAGGACCCCCGAGACCCTCGCAGGAGAGAAGACTTCAATAATCATGGTGCCCCCTCACTCAGCCTCACTACGCTGGATTGCTTCGCGGTGCCATCCCTTCTTAGAGATCCCGGACCCGCTCAAAGTCTCGAGAGCGGCATCCCTGATGGACCTAGGGACTGTCGCGCCCACTGGGGGCTCTGCAGCGCCCTGAGAACCTCTCGCCAGGAAGGGGTCTGCCTCGACCGCGTGGAAGATCCCGAGAGTCTCCGGTTCCTTAGTGGGCGATCCAAGGTCCTGCGAACTCCTGTCTCCTGAGGGCCTGGCCCTCTGAGGCCCCCGCCCCTTAGACTCTCCGATCGCTCTAAGCTCGTGGCATCTCCTCCGCGCTGAGCCCCGCGCCTCCTAAGGCCTCCTAAGGTCCTGGCTCCCGGGTCCTCTCTGGGGCTTCCTCTTCTTGGATCCGTCCAGAGGCTCACCTCGACCTCCTTTCTCATCGGAACGCTGCTCGGCTCATCGTATGAAGTGCGCCTCCAGAGCTTATCTAGAAACACTGGTGAACCTTCGCAAACCTGGATTCAATGGACATTCGGGGGGGTGAGAGAGGGCGACGGTTCTCCCCCTGAAGTTCCCAAGGCCACTCCGACCACGAAAGCCTCGAGGTCCCGGTCTGGGGTCCCAGCTTCTTTTCGGTCCATCCGAATCCTCGGCTTGCCTCTTCGGGCGTCGCGACCCCCCCCCGGATTCGGCCCCAGATCCCCCTGAATCCAGTCACCGATTTCGGGATTTCAGGGCCCGGTCGACCCCTGCACATCTGGGCACCGAGGTCCTTCAGAACCAGATTCTCGCGATCGGGCCCCAGGGCCAGTCTTCGTGAGCTTTTCTTCTGATAGATTTCGGGCCAGCCCTCGAGAGTCATGCGCGCGGGCCTCAACCCAGCCTCGGAGCGTCGTCCTCCTCGTAGATCTGCTCGATCCCCCCTTCCATCTTCGCTGAGCGCGCCTCGGCATTGCGAAGACAGGACGCCGGCCTCATGATCTCCTGATCGCTCATCGGGCCTGCCCCCGTTCTCCTGGAGCCCCTCTGGTGTGCCACTTCCTCCTGAGTCTCGCGTAGCTGCTCTCCCAATTGATGGATGCATCTGGTCGAGGGGCGTCTTCATCTGCGCGGCGTGGAGCTCCTGAGAGGACAGAGGCCCCCCGGTCTTCGGACGTGCCGGCGGGCTCCTGCAGGCCGTCGGCGGCGGCTCGGGGACCGGCGCGCCCGGCTGCGAGAGGAGCCCCGCCGCCGAGCCTGACGCCGATGAAGCAGCCGCCCCTCGTGCTTTCGGACATGTTGGCGTGTGCGGCACCGCCTGCGCCGCCCACGGGTCTCCCTCGTTGTAGGTCTTTATGGCCCACTGCACGCTCTCCATCGCCTTCTCCTTGGCCTCCTTCTTGATCTGCTGCTGGTGCTTCTTCATCTCGGCCTCTGCCTTCTCCTCCGCCGTCTTCTCGCGCAGGGAGAGCCTCGCCCCGCGCATCCGGCAGCGCGAGCACACGCTGGCACCGTTCATGCCCAACTTCACTGCCCAAGGAGGGCGCGCGCAAGACGCCGGCTTTCCACGTTGAAGCTCGACCGCCTGCGGCCACTGACTGGCCACTCCCTGGATCGCGAAGCGCACGTCCGCGATATGGAGGAAGCGAAGAGCACATTTCCTCCACGAGAGCTGCGCGTTCGACAGGATCATCGCGCCGTCCAGGAAGTCCCGTTTGACCTGCGGCGCCATCTCCTCCGAGCTCAGATCGACGTCTCGAAGCTCGTCCAGGATCTCCTCCCAGTCCTCCAGCGGCTCGTCGCTGTCCTCGTGAATGGAAGCCAGCGCTCCCGCTGCCTCCTCGAGCCTCGTACTCGGGTGTCATCTTCGCGATTCCCTTCCAAACTATGCCCCTCCAAACTTGGTCGAGAGCCAGCCTGCGCCTCAATCTCTCGAGCCGAATGGCGTCCGGAGCGGGCATCGGAGATTAGACCCGCTGCCCCCAGACTGCCCAAGGAGCCCTCAGAGGCCCCAGCGCGGCGGAAGGAGGGGGGGCAAGTAGAGAAATCTGAAACAGCATCGCCTACCTCCTGCAACCCAGCCCCGCGCGCAATCCTGACGGCACTCCTCGGGGATCTGCCGCAGCAGGTCCTCGTGGACGCGAAACTCCTCGGGCTCGCATCCAATCAACGACATCGAGCGGCGCCCTGCTGCGCGTCGGACCAGCGGGCGCCTGACCTTGCCCTCGCTGCCCAGCGTGATCTCGTCGCACGCCAAGTCGACTACGGCGCGGAGATTGTCGAGCAGACGCGCCGGCAACAGAGGCGGGCACCTTCCCGGTAGCACGAGAAATTCGACTACTCCGCATCGCCACATACTGACCGGCACCCAGGCACGCCCGACGGGCTCAACCTCGCCGCCGACCCCACTGGCCGCCATGCCCGGCACCTCGCCGAGATTCACTCGGATGTTGAAGCCTCTCTTGAGAAGCGCGTCCTTCGTCGCTTCGAAGTCCTTCTCACCGACCAGGGACTGCGCGGCCGCCGCATCTATCAGGGCGTGGCCCCCGAGATTCCTCAAAGACAGGTCCGCCCTCTCCGCGTCGCCGGCTAGATTGTTGAAGATGGCGCTCCAATCGCTCACCGCGATCCCGGAGAAATCGGCCTCGAAGTCGACGTCGTCGTCCTCGATCATGTCTAATGAGAAGCTGGGCGGCGCTTCCTTCTTGCCACTGCCCTTCTCACTCGCCAGGCGGTCCGCCGTGGAGGGAAATGGGCGCTTGAAGAACCCCGCCCAGTGACCTCGGTTTCCGCAGTTATCGCATCTCGTGCGTTTAAGAAGGTCGCTTATCATCATCCGCTTGAATCCAAGCTGTGCCGCCCGTCTTCTGTCGAGGAAGTCCCTGTCTACTTCCTTAGCAGCCTTCATCTTTCGAGCTTCCTGCCACGTTCGGCGGCGATCCTTGCCGAGCCTGTCCTCAACCACCGCTGCAAACATCATCGTGATCTCGCTTTCTCAAATGTTCTGCTCCTCGAGCGTGGCCAGTAGGGTGTCCACGTCTTCTTCCGGCAGCTCCGCTGACTCGTCGATGTCCGAGAGGAAGGTCATCGGAGGTGGCGGAGGCTCCAGCTCGCCCGCCACCGGGGGCTCCGCGTCCTCAAGCTCGGTCTCCACGAACGACTTCACCGCTAGAGCAGACGCGCCAGGAATAATAGGACGATCACGAACGTCCATCTTGAGCAGCGCGCCTCGGATGGAAGAGAAATCTTCACAGCCTCCAGCTTGCGTCTTCAAATTAATCCTGTT